>CAKXYN010000032.1:23317500-23853501 GCA_935064755.1 Tragelaphus eurycerus
ACAAGCTCACAGCTAAGATGTTAAAGGACATGAAAACATTTTTTTAATATCTACTCTAGGTCCTGTCCGTTGACTCATGATTTAGATCCTCGTTCTGTCATGAGCACCTATGGTCAGCAGTTTTCAGATATTTTTATTTGATATAAATTTCTACATGGATCAGTTTAAGAACACAAAGCCACCTCCTTAGCTCTAACTTCCTGCGTACTCAGTGAAGCTGTTATCTTCAGCATTTTCAATTCCTTTTAGTTATAACCCAACAATTTCTGTTTGGTGGGGTGCAAGGTTGAGATTTAGGAATACAGTCCACTGCTAGAGGCTTACGGTTTTTCTCTCCCTGTTTATAGCAATGCTTTTTGCAAAACAGAGAAAGAGGTCCTTTAACCTTGGCCTCTTGGGGGAATGCATACATAGTACTGCAGATATTTCCAGATAGGTAAGAGGGTCAAGGGTAACACTGAAGCCCAGGCTGAAAGACCAGATGTTGAAAAGCGCATAGATAAGAAAAGGCTTGGGAACAATTCTGACAGGTGAAAACTTAGAATGTTAAAGTAACAAAGACCTCAGAAGTCACCTGGCCCATCTGTGCAGTTGGGGAACCACAGCCCAAAATGCAGAAAAGATTCTTCCAAGGTCATGAAGTTCTAAGGCATGCTGGCTTAGCCTTTTAAAGCCAAGATTCTCACACTCCTCCCCTCCCAATCTTCAACCCCACATCTCTTTGTTTATTTCCTAGCACAAGGCCCTTCACTTAGGAGGTTCCTCCTAAATCTTTGTGGAATCAGTAACTGGCATTTGGTTTACTAAGAATATTCTACAGCCACCATTCGAAGCCCAGGGAAATTTAGGTACAGAGTTTAAGCCACTTGGCAATGGTCACCCAGCAAAACATGTTATATTTGAGTTCTGTCCTTCTGATTTCTACTGTTCAGACCCCAACATCTCTGTCATTCACTTATATATGAAGCAAATTCACTGCAATTTTCCTTCCATTGAAAACAAAACTGTGTTGACTCTCTTATCACTTAAAGGATAAAGTCTGAATTTAGCTTTCAAACACCCCAATAGTCTGGACCAAAACTAATCTGGGCCTTCACCATTTCACTGACTCAAACTCAATCTACTGGAGATTCTTCATTATATGGACAAGCTCTGGCATATCTCCAGGCCATTTTCATTCCGATCTCTCCTACCCTCTGCTTTAGCACTCTCTCTCTTGTTCTTCATCTGATAAACATTTCTCATTCTCATGCTTCCTGCTCTGGAAGGCATTTTCTGAATCCTTGTGGTCAAATTCAGTGTTCATTCTCTGTCTCTGTGCCTCAATTGTGGCATTGTAAGTCTTTTGAAAAATATCCTGTGATCTATTTGAATTCCACATTTGCCTGGATCACCTTGAGGGCAGAGTATGATTCATGTTTTTAAGGGGTGAACATTACTATATATGAAAATGAGAAGCAAGTACAATTGTTTTATTTCATAGATCAAGAAGGTGCAGAAAGGCACCAGGTTATAGATGATGCTTAATAAAATATTTCCTCTCCTTTCCCCTTCATTTCACTTGATACTAACCCCTTGGATCTTTGTTTCTACTTTACAAGGGAAGATGAGAGAGGAATCGTAAAATTCAAGTAACTTGACCAAGGTTACAGAACTTGAACATGGCAGAGCTTGGGACTCTACCAAGGTCTTCTGAATCAAAATCTAAGAGTTCTTCTGTCACACTTCTGTTGTCTCCCATCCATTCACCCCAAAGCCTCCAAGCTACAGGAAGAAAGTGCAGGGAACTCCAAATCTCCTCTCCTATGGCAGACCACTCTAACTCTGAGTGGGCTTCAGAAGGCCCTACAGAAATGAAGAGAATTTTTGCAGTTTTGCAATGGCCAAAATATTCACCTCCAAATATGAGTAAGATTGTTTTTTCCTATCAACTGCATAATAAAAGATATACCCCAAATTACTCTGTTTACCAATTCACTAATCCCATACAATAATCCCCCTGGAGCTGGAGGACTATATCACATTTCTTATGTGGAAAATGGGCTGTCTGTCAGCCATCTGAATTTCAATCGCTAGGCCAGACCTTTTGACCCAAATAAATATTAAATATTTTGCTGATGTGAATTTATAATTTTACGTAGAATGCATTTTACCAAACCCAGAGGAGATATTATACATGTATTTATTTATTTCAGGCATTGACATTAAGAGTATAGTGATCTACCACACACTGAAAGCTTGATACGATGCCAGGTGGTAAGACAGAGTGACTTTTGCAAATTTTTTCTGGATGGAGAGAGTGCGCTGAAAAGAAACCTCAGAATTATATTCCCAAGAATCAGTCCCAAGAGCCTCTCCAAGTACAGTTTTTGTGAATAGCAAAAAATTCACCGGGCACAAGGCTTTTATAAGAGGTCTCTGAACGATTGTAGGCTTACAGAACCTTGGCACTAAAATGGTTCACACAAGTTCATCCATGCCCCAACAACTGCAGGTGAGGAAAGTGAATTGCAGAAAGAAATAGTTTGTCTAAGCTTGTACAATGAACTGCTGCTGCTGCTAAGTCGCCTCAGTCGTGTCCAACTCTGTGAGACCCCGTATACGGAAGCCCACTAGGCTCCCCTGTCCCTGGGATTCTCCAGGCAAGAACACTGAGTGGGTTGCCATTTCCTTCTCCAATGCATGAAAGTGAAAAGGGAAAGTGAAGTCGCTCAGTCGTGTCCGACTCTAGCGACCCCATGGACTGCAGCCTTCCAGGCTCCTCTGTCCATGGGATTTTCCAGGCAAGAGTACTGGAGTACAATGAACTGATAGAGAAGTAAATCCAGATATCCTGATATATTGATTTCAATACCATCATCATTTCACTATGCTTGCATCTTAGAGTAATGGTAATAAGTATAAGGGCTTGGGTTAGTAGATATATGTTAACATCCTGCCTCTGCCACTCAGTAGGTATATGACATGGAAAAGTTCTTCAGTCTCTCTGTGGACCTATTTCCCATCTGTAACATCAAGTAATAAAGATCCTTACTTCATATGAGTCCTTAAATACACAGAATTACTGTGAGGACAAAACATGTGAAGGTATGGAAAACTCCTAGCGTAATGTCTTACCCAACAAGTTCTCAATAAATGTTCATTTTTGTGATGATAATTCTGTTGTGGCTATATTCTTTTACTTTTTATGTCCTGAATAACTCTAAGAGCAAAATTACAAGTACTGGCTATATCTCTCCTTTATATAAAAAGGACAAGTGAATACAAAAATCCCTTTAAAATGAAGGGAGAATCTAATATCATTCTTTAAGTGACATGGGGTGACTATATTTTGAAAACAAATCACCCACCACTTTATCTAGGGATTCAGTTTGCCTAATCTCAATGAATTCAAAATATCTCTTTGGTGAGGGTCACCAGCACTTCCTAGCTGCTCTCATAGCATTTCTGAAAGACTAGAGAACTATCTAACATTCCCGAGATAACTGTAACAATGGGTAATGGGTGTTTCCAGCTAGCTTTTTTTTTTGGATGCTCAATTCATTACTACTAAAGGGGTTTTATCTTCTCACTTAGATCACACACACAACCTCATAAATGTCCCTCACTCCACTCACTAGCAATAATGCCGAGATTCCCTAGACATGCATTTTTTTATCTGTCTCTATATTCCTGCAGTCAGGAATATAGCATGTTCTTTTTTTTTTTTTTTTTGCTCTATTGGCAAAAGTTTTATTTCCTTTCAATTTTTATTATATTTATTTTATTTTTTTTTCTGAGTTGGATTTTCTTTTTTTTTTTTAATTCTATTTTTTAACTTTACAATATTGTATTGGTTTTGCCATATATCAAAATGAATTCGCCACAGGTATACATGTGTTCCCCATCCTGAACCCTCCTCCCTCCTCCCTCCCCATACCATTCCTCTGGGTCGTCCCAGTGCATGTTCGTAGTACATAACTTTTGAACAAATAAAGAGTATTAGCATGAATTTAAGTCCTAAGAGAAGCAGTGTGGAATATACTGCTTGGGGTGGTGAATGAATCCCCAGAGATTTTGCATGCCCTGAAAATGGTTCCAATAACTAGGGGTGGGCATATGGCCTTGACTGCTTAAG
The DNA here is from genome assembly GCA_935064755.1 of Tragelaphus eurycerus. NCBI lineage: Eukaryota > Metazoa > Chordata > Mammalia > Artiodactyla > Bovidae > Tragelaphus > Tragelaphus eurycerus. The sequence continues at coordinate 23,321,618 of CAKXYN010000032.1, forward strand.
ATGGTTTTCTCCCTGGACATAGCTCATTGAATTGTGACATGTAAGACAATCAGAGTCTCTTCCTGGTAGGCTGAAACTGGAAATGGAAAAGCAAGATTACCTTTGTTGACACTGAATCAAATTCCATGTTAGTATCTAATTAGACATTCCATGAATTTTACTGCTGAGGTTTCCCAAGTGATGCTGAAGAATTCCTCAAGCCTTTGTTCAACTTTTCTATAAATACTATGAATTCTCTAGGCAAGAACACTGGAGTGGGTTGTCATTTTCTTCTCCAATGCATGAAAGTGAAAAGTGAAAGAAGTCTCTCAGTCATGTCTGACTCTTTGCAACCCCATGAATCGCAGCATGCCAGGCCTCCCTGTCCATCACCAACTCCTGGAGTTCACTCAGACTCATGTCCATCGAGTCGGTGATGCCATCCAGCCATCTCATCCTCTGTCGACCCCTTCTCCTTCTGCCCCCAATCCCTCCCAGAATCACGGTCTTTTCCAATAAGTCAACTCTTTGCATGAGGTGGCCAAAGTATTGGAGTTTCAGCTTTAGCATCAGTCCCTCCAATGAACACCTAGGACTGATCTCCTTTAGAATGGACTGGTTGGATCTCTTTGCAGTCCAAGGGACCCTCAAGTCATCTCCAACACCACAGTTCAGAAGCATCAATTCTTCGGTGCTCAGCCTTTTTCACAGTCCAACTCTCACATCCATACATGACCATAGGAAAAACCATAGCCCTGATTAGACGGACCTTTGTTGGCAAAGTGATGTTTCTGCTTTTGAATATGCTATCTAGGTTGGACATAACTTTCCTTCCAAGGAGTAAGCGTCTTTTAATTTCATGGCTGCAGTCACCATCTACAGTGATTTTGGAGTCCCCCAAAATAAAGTCTGCCACTGTTTCCACTGTTTCCCCATCTATTTCCCATTAAGTGACGGGACCGGATGCCATGATCTTCGTTTTCTGAATGTTGAGCTTTAGGCCAACTTTTTCACTCTCCACTTTCACTTTCATCAAGAGGCTTTTTAGTTCCTCTTTCTGCCATAAGAGTGGTGTCATCTGCATATCTGAGGTTATTGATATTTCTCCCAGCAAAGAACCATTCAATTTCAGCTTCTTCAGCATTACTGGTCAGGGCATAGACTTGGATTACTGTGATATTGATTCGTTTGCCTTGGAAACAAAGATCATTCTGTCATTTTGAGATTGCATCCAAGTACTGCATTTTGGATTCTTTTGTTAACTATGAGGGCTACTCCACTTCTTCTAAGGGATTCTTGTCCACAGTAGTAGATACAATGGTCATCTGAGTTAAATTCACCTATTCCAGTCGACTTTAGTTCACTGATTCCTAAAATGTCAATGTTTACTTTTGCCATCTCCTGTTTGACCTCTTCCAATTTACCTTGATTCATGGACCTGACATTCTAGGTTCCTATGCAATATTGTTCTTTATAGCATCGGACTTTACTTCCATCACCAGTCACATCCACAACTGGGTACTTTTTTGCTTTGGCTCTGTCTCTTCATTCTTTCTGGAGTTATTTCTCCATGCTTCTCCAGTAGCATATTGGGCACCTACCTATCTGGGGAGTTCATCTTTCAGTGTCCTATCTTTTTGCCTTTTCATACTGTTCATGGGGTTCTCAAGGCAAGAGTACTAAGTGGTTTGCCATTCCCTTCTCCAGTGGACCATGTTTTGTCAGAACTCTCCAGTATGACCTGTCCATCTTTGGTGGCCCTATACAGCATGGCTCATGGTTTCACTGAATTAGACAAGGCTGTGGTCCATGTGAAAACGTCATTATTTTACACGGAGGAGAAAGCTGCCTGCCTGCTCCTGGGTCCACTAAGGCCATCTCATCACCCTGACCACTGGTTCTGCAGAGGCGACTGGGGCGCGTAGGGGCATTCACATGGCTTCGAGTCTCCCTGAGTGGCCTGTGGGCACGTATAGTCCTTCCTGGTAGGGCTAAAGGCTGGGGAAGGCTGAGAGCACCTTTCGGTTCCCACCACCCTCCCCGCAGCCTTCGCTCCAGCACTCTGGCCTACTCAGCCATTTGTGCCTGCTGGTCCCTCTGCCTGAAGTGTTCTTCCCCAAGTTGGTCAGAGTTTCTATTCTCATTCCATTCAGACTGACCAAGTCCTGTCTTCTGAGACACCTCATCATACTGGCCTTTCAAAACTTCCTTGAACTTCTGCATCCTTATTCCTGTTCCCTGCTCCGCTTTCTTCCTAACACATACTGCTGCTGTTAGATGACATTTTTATTTGTATATTAGGTGTTGACTCAACTTGAATGGAAGCCCCCTGAGGGAAGGAACTTTATTTTCCCACTTCTCTATCTGCTTTTCTACCAGCGACTCTTCCTTGAAGTATCACTAAACTGGGAGCTAAGCCCTATAATCATAAGCAATTAACAGCAGAACTGCTCTAAGAGTAGTAGAGGGTGGGAAGCAGATAGGAGCTCACCTTTTCTTCTCCCGTTGGCAGAATTACTTTTGCTTCCCTTGATGTGGGGAAGAGAGTCTCCAGTCATCTGGGCTACACCCCTCCCACTCTCTGAGGAGACAGCTGCCACGGAGGCCATTGCACATGGTGAATTCAGCCGTAGAGCCCACTGCCCACCTCATCCGAAAGGCCACTAGGGATCATTCCACTGTATCTTAACTATGGAGCTACCTCAGTCACAGCTAAAGGTCTCCTCTAGCTTCTCCAGGCCTCCTCTAGCATCTGTTCTCACTTGATAATTCCTCTCCATTGCCACCTCCCATAATCCAACTCAAGCTCTCACTCTCTCCTCCCTCTTTCCTTCCAAAACTGTTCATACTGAACAACAGGCTAATAGTATCCACTTCATAGGGCAGTTTTATGCATAAAATTAATTAATATATGTTAATACTCAGTACAGCGCTTGGCACATAAATATTATTTAAGTATTCTTTATTGTTGTTGTTTTTGTTCATCCTATTATTGTTATTAACAGTACTGCATAAGTGCCATGGCTTATACTTTGGTGAATCACTAGATTCTATCTTTACCTATCAACAGTGTTGATTTTTGCTTCATAGGTTCTTTCTCTCCCCACATATTTTATAGCTTCTTTTTCTAGTGATTTTCATATTCACACAGATGATCCTGGTGCTCCCCTGGCAGTTCAGATGGTAAAGAATCTGCCTGCAATGCAGGAGACTCAGGTTCTATCCCTGAGTTGAGAAGATTCCCTGGAGAAGGGAATGGCAACCCACTCCAGTATTCTTGCCTGGAGAATTCCATGGACAAAGGAGTCTGGTGGGCTACAGTCCATGGGGTCACAAAGAGTTGGACATGACTGAGTGACTTTCACTTTCATTTTCACAGATGACCCATTCATTTATATCAGTGCTATACCCTGAGCAAACAGAATAATGCCTAGCTCACAGTTAATACTAAATAAATACTTTTTGAATGAATATAAAGGATGTCACCCAATCTTTTCTTTTCACTCCACTTCACCTCCCTTTTTGCCACCACCATATCACTCTCAAACACACACACACACACACATACAAATACATATGCATATACACTCTACACTATCTACAATATCAGATGTCCACTTCATATTCCTGACTATAAACTTCAAGCTGATTTGCTAAAATAAAGACATTTACTTTATAATTCTTTGAAGTCTAATCTACTGACCCTTATACTTCATACTCATCTGTTCCCCTCCTGCTTTCTCCTCCCATACATGTCCAACATTGCAATTATGTCCTCACAGTCACCTTCAGTCCCCTTGTCTCTATCCATTTTTTTCTCATGTGACAAAATGCAAACCTAGAATGAACTCTTCTATCTACTTGTACAGGTCCCAAGTAACCTAAGAAAATGACATACCTAAGTAAACTGACTACATTTTTAATTCATGGTATCAGTCCTCAAGCAGTGTTATCACTGCCCAGCAATTTTACAAGGTTAATGGTTAATGCTGGTAAGTAGGTTTCTCATTTTTGCCCTGGAAAAAAAAAAAAAAAAAAAAAAACCCAAAAACTAAAAACCCAGTTCAGACCTTCTTCTATCTCTTGGAAACCATGATTCTTTCCCCTTCACCACCATTCTTAGAGGATAATCTCATCTAATGCTTTCTATTTTAGAAATCATCCTACAGGAGCATCCTCATACTCCCACAACTAAAATTAGAAACATGCCTAGGTCTCTTTCTATAATCCTGTTACCATGGATGAAGGTGTCCTTCTTTCTAACAAAAGCCCTCAGCATGTCCTCTAGATCCCATTACACTCACTTTCTCAAGGACTGCACTCTTGCTCATCTGCTGTGTCTCCTATACCATCCATTCTGCTTTCTCCCTGGATCATCACCATTAGCAAATAAATGTGATCCCAGGATTCCACATTCTGTCCACCATTAGCTATTGCCCATTTCCATCTTCTCTTCTTTGCCATACTTCTATACATGTACACTGTCTCATTTCTTCAATGACAGTTCAGTTCCCCTCATACTTTTCAATGATAATACAGTTCACTTTACTCTTGCTTTTCCTCCTACTTCTAGCCATTTATTTTACGATTTCTATGTAGTACCCTTCTCTTCTGTCTTCTGTCCAACCTCTAAATATGGAAATTTCCTAGGTTTTGACACTATACAACTTTATTGTTTTTTTCTCCACCTTTTTTCTTAGGTTTTCCTCATTCCAAAACAGGTATTATCCATATACTAAAATCTCTCAAATATACACCTCTAACCCAAGCTTCTGGGCTCCAGCCTTATATATCCAGAAGACTACTATATATCTTCCCTTAGAGACCTCATGGGTACCTAAAATTGGACATTTCTAAAACAAACATGCCAACTTCCCTATTCCATTCACATTCATCATCGTTCAAAACTTCCCAATACAGCCAATGGCAGTAATATCCAACCAGTTGCCCAAACCAGAAACCTGTACTCAATCTTGATTCCTCATTTTCCCTTTATTCCCAGATATAATTAATCTTACAATAATCTAACTTTCAGTACACACCCATGACATAAAATTTATAGTTTATGGCAAAACAAGAAAATTGAAACATAAAAATTTTTCTCTGTCCCTCCCTCCCTTCTGCTGTGCATTGTGTATCTGCACTGTGCATTGACCAAGCCTCCTCCTTCAGTGGAAATATCAGCTCAGTCACAAAGAGTAACATTTTCTCACTATCAACAAGACAGATCTTTAAAAGATAACATACCTTCTGGATCTTATAAGGTGCCACTGTGATGTTTAGGTCTGGATTGTGTAAACTGTCAATAATACATCATTTAATGTATCTTCCTCTGTCTCAAAAATTTTATATAACTGTGCTTTGACTTCTAAAGGGCAAAACAGTTCTTGGAACTTTCTGAACTGCTGCTCTCAGGTTCTAATACTCAATTTAGTTCAAATAAAACTTTTTCTTTCTTTCTTAGAACAACTGATTAATTTTTCATTTCACATATCTAGAATCCTTTAACTTTTCTCACTTCTACTGCTATGCATCCTGATCCAAGCCCTATAAGCTCACTTCTACAATAGACTTCTACTAACTCCATATATTCTATGTAGTTCACTATATTCTATTCACCACAGAAGCCAAAGTATTTTTTTAAATGGAATAAAGACTATCAGTTTGTCTAAATGTTAATCCCTCCCTTCCAACTACCTGCCTCACCAAAAAGCCTTCAGTGCCTTCCCTTTGCATCATGAAGTAAAGCTAAATGTTTTAATGTGGATTTAAAGTCCTACCTGATTTTAGTCCTGTCTCTCTCTCCAATTTTATCTACTGCTTTTCTCCTTTCAGTTCTTCAAATTCTATGACATCTTTCCTACCAAGGGTTTTCAATTCCCACCATGGGTTTTCAACCATCCTCTACCTTCTGCCTGGCATGATCTTCAGTACTCTTCACTTCACTTCTTCAAAGTCGTTCAGTCGTGTCCAACTCTTTGAGACCCCATGGACTGTACCCTACCAGGCTTCTCTGTTCATGGAATTTTCCAGGCAAGACTACTGGCTGCTGCTGCTAAGTCACTTCAGTCATGTCTGACTCTGTGCAACCCCATAGACGGCAGCCCACCAGGTTCCCCCGTCCCTGGGATTCTCCAGGCAAGAACACTGGAGTGGGTTGCCATTTCCTTCTCCAATGCATGAAAGTGAAAAGTGAAAGTGAAGTTGCTCAGTTGTGTCCGACTCCTAGCGACCGCATGGACTACAGCCCACCAGGCTCCTCAGTCCATGGGATTCTCCAGGCAAGAGTACTGGAGTGGGGTGCCATTGCCTTCCCCAAGACTACTGGAGTGGGTTGCAATTCCTTCTCTAGAGGATCTTCCTGACCCAGGGATCAAACCCAGGTCTCTCACAACCAGGCAGACAGACGCTTTACCATCTGAGCCCCAGGGAAGCCCTGGAGCTTCAGATTAAACATCACCTTCTCCAAGAGCCCTCCTTTGCCCATACCATCTAGGTTTGCCCCTTAGGCTATTTTCTAACACTAAATTGTTAAGTTTTCATTGTTTATCACAGTTTTAAATTACATATGAATCTGTTTATTTGTATACTGTTTCTCTCTACCATTAGATCACAAAGCCTATAATGGAAGAAACCATATATATCTTATTTATTGAAGTATACTTAATCCCTGGGCTTCCCTAGTGGCTCAGTGGTAAAGAATCCACCTGTCAATGCAGGAGATGCAGGTTTGATCCCTGGGTCAGGAATCCCCTAAAGAAGGAAATGGCAATCCACTCCAGTATTCTTGCCTGGGAAATCCCATGGCCAGAGAAGCCTGGTGGGCTAGAGTCCAAAAGAGCCAGACACAGTTTAGCAATTAAACAACAATACTTAATCCTTGCCATAAGATTGGGTTCTCAATAAAAAGTTGTTAAATAATGTTGAATAAACTCTAAGACTGCAAGGGATACGACTTGAAAGATACTTAATTTTGAGCTCCTAAGGACAACGATATGAATTCTCTCCACTTTTTTAGGCATTTAGCACAAGCAAACTGTAGGTCCTTGGGAAGGTTTTAGAATAAATTGAGACACATTCTAACTTTGATATCTCAAACAATATGATGTACTAATTTCAAAATTCTAGGAACTGCCTAGTTCTGCAGAGTTAAAGTCTGAAGGACTCTGAGACAGGCAATATGTATAACGTAGAGAGCCTGGGATTTGAATCAATTAACACATGCTTGGAATCCCAGCTTTTTCCTCCTTAGATTTTTCCCCTTAGTAGTTGTATCTGACTCTTTGAGATCCCATGGGCTGTAGTCTGCCAGGCTCTTCTGTCCACGGGATTATCCAGGCAAGAATACTGGAGTGGGTTGCCATTCCCTCCTCCAGGGCATCTTCCTCACCCAGGGATCAAAGTCGAGTCTTTTAAGTCTCCTGCATTGGCAGGTGGGTTCCTTACCACTAGCGTAAACTGGGTAGCCCTAAACAAGATAATATATATGAAATAATGAGCACTTAGTTGGCTTATGATAAGTGTTAGCTCCCCTCTCAGCATGTAACAATAAATCCTGTTTGGGACAGAAGTGCTCTTGAAGATTATTCAGATAACTCTCCTGATTCCACAGATGGACACTTGTTTAGGGTCACATAAAACATCAGTGTAAAAGCTGAAATTAGCATGTGTATCTTTTCTCTATATTATTTTTCTTCTATTGAAATAAAGATATTATAATATATTCTATGATATGGTTTTAGGGGGAAATGTACTCTCATTATCATAGTGAACCTGCTTGAAAACCTGAGGATAAGCAAATTATATAAAGGCAGTGGCCAGTATCCCAGAGCTATTACCTTTTAATTGGGTCAACAAATATGTATCAGATACTTACTGTGCTTGGACTGAAATGAGACTGAAGATGCAAATACTTATTGGAATGGTTACATTTTTAAGCCAAGCATAGCACATGTTACTCAACACAAAGTTCATGGTCAATGCCAAGTTATACATTTCCCCCCACTTAACATTTCTGAAATTCAGATACATCATACAGTCTCTGTGACAGTCATGATTCATTGACATTGCCTGCATATGTACTTGCTAATATGTCAGTAGTTTAAGAGAAAATCCCAAGATGATAATGGACCCTCGAAGAAAAGGCTGCACCACCATTTCTGAAAGACACAGAAGCTGCTACTGTGTGGAAAAAAAAATGTGTCTATTCACAACTCTGAGCCAAGTATTTTGGAATAGTTTGGATCTTAAATGTTTTCAAAATATCTTAATATTTCTTTTGCATGTTCTTTTCATTATGCACAAGAGAGATCTGTGATGAAAATCTCTGTATAAGTAAGTTTAAAGAGATCTTTCTGGAAATATAAAATAAAAATTCAATGTAGTAAGAAAGCATTGTGTCAGAGTTTAATTGACAACATTTTCTTTCTCATTAGTTCATAAATTATGGTGCATCTTATAGTTGAAGTCTTCCTAAATTTGATGAAATGTGGTAAGTCACACCAAATAAAATGCTGCAGGCTATGTAACACTTTCTAAGAAAAATATTGTAATCAAATCAATCTTATACTGATTGCAACAATTTAGACTGTATCTCTGTTAAAATACTATTAACTCATTTATTGAACACCAAATATGCTTAACTATAGTATAGTAGACAAGACGGAGAAGGCAACACCCCACTCCAGTACCTGCTGGAAAATCCCACGGACAGAGGAGCCTGGTAGGCTGCAGTCCATGGGGTCGCTAAGAGTCAGACATGACTGAGCGACTTCACTTTCTCTTTCACTTTCATGCATTGGAGAATCCCACTCCAGTGTTCTTGCCTGGAAATCCCAGGGCGGGAAAGCCTGGTGGCTCCGCATGGGGTCACACAGAGCGGACACGACTGAAGTGACTCAGCCCTGCAGAATCCCACCTGCAATTCAAATCTGACACCCACCCCCACCCCCACCACCCCCCTCCCACCCCCACCCCCCCCCACCCCGCCACACTTACCAATTCTGTGATCTTGGACAACTTATTTAAACTCTATGATACTCAGCTTTTTATTTTTTTCATAATTGGTAAAACAATAACATTTATTTTTTAAAGTTTGTTGTAGGGATTAAATGAGATCATGCAAATACAGCAATTAGCAGTATAGGGCTTCTAGGAATGGCGCAGTGTCTGTTAACCACTATTTCATTATTTACCACTATTATTATAATAATAATACATTACTTGATCTTTATAACACCCATTTGAGACCACTATTATCTCCAATTTATAGATAAGTTTGATTATAGAGACATTCTGTTGGAAAAGTTATATAGATCACTGATTATTTAGGAAACTTACATAAATTATACTAGCAAGATAACTGTCAGATACTCAAGCTTAAGTTTCTTGCCACTTCGTATTTAAGAAAAGATTGATTGAGAGAGAGAAAAAAATACATGGAAAATAGCCTAAAATGTATATAGCTAATCTGCTTCCCAAGATACTCTAATATTTACCTCTGGACTGAGCCAGGGCACAAGAGAACACTATTGTAGTCTCTTATATGGTTGCTTTTATCAACATAGCAGATAACAAAGGATGACAATGAGAGATATTATAAGGAAAAGGCCCATTAGACTTTTCCCTTGCTGTTAAGCATATGTCTGAGAATGCTGTTTACAACATTATAAACTATATATTTTCAAGGCCACCTACCCTTTTCCCCTCCCCTGGGTCTCAGTGTCAACAAAAGCTATATTTTGCCCTAGAAACTGAATTGAGTTTTGTAGTGGATAGTGTTACCCCATGTTGTGCTTTATCTGATATCTCTCCTTGCCTTGGTTGCTAGAAAAGGCAAAGTCAAGTTTATTACTCAACACCAACAAATACAGGTATTAACCTTACTCTTGGCTTTCTCTTTCCCCTTCAGTCATTTTGCCAGAAGGGACAGTTTTTGAGATGTCTCTAAAGTGGGAAAGAGTCTAGCATCTTTTGGCACTGAAAGAAGATCATGTAGTTGGGTCATTTTTAGAGTTGCTAGTGATGAAGCTGAAAAGATAAGTATGCCAGCTGGGGATCTTGGAGGAAATGACAAGCTCTGTAATTTCACCATCCGTCCCAAAGAATTTATGGCAAATGGTATTAAAAGTAAATTGGTCAACAAACAAAACATATAAATAAATACCAAACATGCATCTTAATTCTATAGATTTCCTATGGGAAAATGAATTAGACGACCTTGCCCCACTTACAACCCTGGTGTGCAATAAAGTCCTTTACAATCATCAGAAAGCAGAACAGAAAGGTGAAAGTCAAATGATACTAGATTGAGCAAGATTTCTAAGAAAAATGGTATAAATGCATTTTTAAATGGAGACCTTTTACCAGAATCTGCTTGCCTGGTATGTGGGTGAGTTAATTTTACCAGAATTAACTCACCCACATGTGCATGCTGCATATGCCAGGACTGACCATGGCACTGATTTATAAGCAGTTTGAGGCTCTAGAACAGCAGCAAGCTGATGCAGCTCCATGCAGAGGAATAGGACCTGGATTTGAAATCAATTGTTATTTATTAACTGTATGACTTAGGTATGTCACCCTTCTGAAATTTGTTTTCTCATGTATCATATAGAAGTAATGGTAGTCATTGGTTGTTAAGATTAAATGTAAATAAAGCAAAGGTAGTAGCGAGATAGAGCAATAACACTGGTGAGGAAAACAGGAGAGCTGACTGTTCCTTCGATGTTTGAGCTTTGGAGTGTGTGTTTGTCACTCAATCATATCTGACTCTTTGCAACCCCGTGGAGTGTAGCCTGCCAAGTTCCTCTGTCCATGGGATTCTCTAGGCAAAAATACTGGAATGGGTTGCCATTTCCTTCTCCAGGTGATCTTACCAACCCAGGGATCAAACCTGGAACTCCTGCATTGAAGGCAGACTCTTTATTGTCTGAGCCACCAGCAAGGCCCTTGAAATGAGGCAGCTGGATTAGAAAGTCTCAGAAGGGGATCATCTTCCAATTCTATGGTTGTAGAGGTGTTTGCACAAAGTTTCCTTTGCACAAAGGAAAAGACCAGTTGTATGTGAGAAATGATCAGAGAATGGGTATCTGCCAAGGCTCAGGGGGTTGGTTGCTGAGATTTCTTAAACATTATGAATTAGGGCCCATGGCTTGCTTGTGGTCTGTGGGTGACTTGGAAGTGCTGACAAATTTGAAAGGAAAGGGTTTCACAGTGTGAATGTCTAAGGTGCTTTTAATGCAGCCATAAAAGTCAAAGTGTACCAAAAAGAAGAAGAGGAGGAGGAGAAGGAAGAGGAAGAATAAAGAGGAGAAGAAGGGGAAGAAAGAAGAAAAATGTCTTGGCTTTTAATCATTCAACAGGAGTGTATGTCTAGAAAATAGCATATCCTAGTGAATTTTATGGATAACACAGAAAAAAGGTGTATATTGGAAAATTTAGATATCTGGATCTTTATTTGACCCTTTTCCTATGTAGGCATACTGTACATGACACTTAGTCCTCATAATAATGCTGAGAAATAGAGTCATGTCTCCACTTTATAAATGGGGAAATGATACTAAAAATGTTTGAATAATTCACCTATAGTCATAGAACCAGCAAGTGGTGGAAAAGAGATATAAAGAACAGATCATTGGCTTTGAAGTCCACACTCTGAATTCTATTAACCAGGCTGCCTCCTGAGGAGAACCAGAGCTGTGTTCATCAAATAGATCAAGTGTATATGGAACATAATTAGACTTAATCTGCAGACAATCTAAGCAGATGAGATATGGTGGCTTCCATACTGGAAAGGAAAGAGTGTGAAGAGCATTAAAAAAAAAAAAAAAAAAACTGATAAAAACAAAAATAATAGAAAATAATGAGATAAATCTTCATAAATTACAAATTACTTTCCTATTTATTAACTCATATGTTCCTTATAATTCTACTACAAAGTAAGTACTATCATCTCCGCTCTCAATTGAGGAGACCAGCTCAGAGAGGGTGAATGACTTTCTCAAGGTCATTGGGATACTCAGTGAAAATCTGAGCCCAAATCTTTCTTCCAAGTTCCTGTCCTTTTCAGCATGCCAAGTCAACCAGATTTCTGCTCACATGGTGTGGACAATGTTATTCTGTAGAAGGATGATTTTTTTCAGTGGACTTGTTTTATTTTAAAATAGCCCCTCATTCCTAGGTACAAAAGAAAAATCAGTCCCTCTGAAATTCAGCACCAAATTTCAACATGTTGGGGTGAATGGGGTGGTGAGGAGGTGTCTCCATACCAACAAGCAGTTGTCCAACACCAGCAGGGCATCCTATAATTCAACCCAATCCTGTCACTATCTTCCCAGAGACATCATCAGATTCCATAGATTGAAGACTCAGTCCTATAAGACTATGACCCTACTGCCCCAACATTAGATGACAATAGGAAGTCCAAGTTGTCCCTGAGCTTCTGACCAATTGCCTATAAATCAGAGGTCCTTGCAAGTTCTTACTTGGATCCAATTAATTTGCTAGAGCAGCTCACAGAACTCAGAGAAACATTTTACTTACAAATTAGTCTTATTATTAAAGGATATCATTAAGGAACAGCCAGATGAAGAGACACATAAGGGATGGTACATGGGAAAGAGAGTAGGGTTTCCATGCCCTTTCCAGGCTCCCCATTCTCTCCACACCTCCACATATGTACTATTGTTTTTATGAAGGCCTGATTACAGAGGAATGAGTAATTAAATCATCAGCCTTTGGCAACTGAACTCAATCTCCAGTCCCTCTTCCCTCCCTGAAGTTGGAAGCAGGTGGGTGAGATTGAAGGTTCCAACTTTCTAATCACCAGGTTGATTCTCCAGGCAACCAGCTCCCCATCATCAGGTTACCTAGGGAGTTTTCCCAAAGTCATCTCATTAACAAAAGGCACATTTATAGCTCTTAAACACAGGCTATTCCAAGGATTTTAGGAGCTATGAGCCAAGAACAGTGGACCAAGACAAAATATATATGAGAAAAATATATATATATCTTATACATCATAATATCCTAGCTCTATTTTGTAAATATGTCTGCTCTCAAGTCAGGGCTTCCTAGGTGGTGCTAATGGTAAAGACCCCACTTGCCAATGAAGGAGACATAAGAGACATGGGTTCGATCCCTGGGTCAGGACGATCTCTTGGAGGAGAGCATTAGCAATCCACTCCAGTATTCTTGCCTGGAGAATTCTATGGACAGAGAAGTCTGGCAGGCTACAGTCCATAGCGTCACAAAGAGGCAGACACAACTGAAGGGACTTAGCAAACATGCATTGCTCTAGAGTACTCTGAGAGAACATGGGTATTAAAGCAGTGCTAGACAAAAGAAATAGCTATTGTAAGGCTCAAAAGAGAGCCATCTTAGCTTAGACTCACTCCACAACACAAGTCTAGGAAATTATGGTGCATACCCTGTTGTCCTCTAAGAAATAATCAATACTGCTAAGACAGGTCTTGGTTGCACTGTGAAGAATCTAACAAGACTGTCACTGCTAGCAATGACCCCATGCTTTAGGAGTCAAAATCATCTACTGTTCTAGTTAGTCTATCAATTATAGAAACAATAGTGTTTAACCAACTTGCTTAGGCTGCTGCTCAGAAAATAATAATTAAAAAAAAAAGTTGTCAAGGGTCTCAGAGTTCCATAGTTGCCTACAGACTTCATGGTGCTGCTAAATTCATAATCTCTGATCTTCACAACAATCCTATAACCTAAGACAGACATAGAAGATTATTCCAAATATATATATGGGTGAGAAATTGTTACTGAATGCAAGTTTCTGTGCCCAATGCACAGTGAGGCCAAACAAACCAAAACATCAGAGAAAGTTTTATTGCAAGGCTACACAAGGAAAAGGGATGACTTGCGTTCAAAAACACCCAACTCCCCAATGGTTTTCAGGGGGAAGTTTTTATAGGCAAAATTTGGGGTGAGAGCTGCAGGGTGTATTACTTTTTTTATGATTGGTTAGTAGTGAGGTAACAGGACAGTGCTCTAGGAGTCTTTGGCTTAGACTGAAGTCACCATATATTACTTGCATGGAGACCTTAGTTCCTGCAGAAGAACTCAAAATATTGTTATGTATGTTCCTTGGGGAGGAACCAGGATCCTGCTTTAATTGCTGCACTATAGTTTCTTAATTGTTCTGCCTTTATTTCTGCATTTCCTTATTTCCCTGAATAGCAACTGAGACAGATAAATCCTTGGAACTCTGGGAGATCTAGGAAGCTGAAGCCTTCATCCTATAAATAAAAAACAAGGAAAGGCTTTTGGGCCCAGGAGGGCCTCATGGGGTCCTGCATGGTTACAGAATCTGAGTCATAGAAGAAGGGAACTAAACTACACTGAGCACTGACAAACTGAGCAGGACTCTGGGGCTCCGGGGCACAGAAATCTTCCCATGACCTCCACTTTTTGTTTGTAGGGACTAAATTTCAGATTCCATGACCATCCCTGAGTTCCAAAGGACTGGTTCAAATCATTGTTAATCAGGGAAGGCAGGGGATGCAGAGACAAAGGAGGAGCAGTCATGGAGCAACAGTGCAGCATGGGACAGAATCCTCCTTCCACCTCAAAGGATATATAGAACAATATCTTTGAACTTTTCTGCAGAACTAAAATTCCCAACAAATGAAGATGTTAACTACCTGATGAAGTATTCTTTATTTCAGAGAGAAGGTCACAGTTCGATAACATCAAGAACCCCAGAAGTTCATTAGGAGACCACATGAGGCCAGAATAAAGGAATGCAAGCCCCATGCACACCCTAATCTTTATCAGCAACCCCAGATTTGAACCATTGTTATAAAACTCCTCACCAAGTTCCCCCTCTCCTACTCCTTAGGTTGCAACACACAGTTTTTGAGGGCATGAGCCCACTGTGTTCCCCTTTGCCTGGCAAAGCAATAAAGCTATTCTTCCTACTTCACCCAAAATTCTGTCTCTGAGATTTGATTCGGCACCAGTGGACAGAGGCTAAGTTTTGACTCACTCACTACTATAGGGCAAGTACTTTATGCATGTGTACTTAGATCTCATAGTCCTCACAATCACCCTAAGAACTATCACAGGAAGATATGATGATGAAAATCACTACAGACGGTGACTGCAGCCATGAAATTAAAAGACACTTACTCCTTGGAAGGAAGGTTATGACCAACCTAGATAGCCTATTCAAAAGCAGAGACATTACTTTGCCAACAAAGGTTCATCTAGTCAAGGCTATGGTTTTTCCTGTGGTCATGTACAGATGTGAGAGCTGGACTGTGAAGAAGGCTGAGCGCCGAAGAATTGATGCTTTTGAACTGTGGTGTTGGAGAAGACTCTTGAGAGTCCCTTGGACTGCAAGGAGATCCAACCAGTCCATTCTGAAGGAGATCAGTCCTGGCTGTTCTTTGGAAGGAATGATGCTAAAGCTGAAACTCCAGTACTTTGGCCACCTCATGCGAAGTGTTGACTCATTGGAGAAGACTCTGATGCTGGGAGGGATTGAGGGCAAGAGGAGAAGGGGACGACAGAGGATGAGATGGCTGGATGGCATCACTGACTCGATGGATGTAAGTCTGAGTGAACTCTGGGAGTTGGTGATGGACAGGGAGGCCTGGTGTGCTGCGATTCATGGGGTCGCGAAGAGTCAGACATGACTGAGTGACTGATCTGATCTGATTAATTTGTCAAAGGTTACATACACTAAATGGTAGGATTAAATAATAGTCTTGGCAGATCCTACACAGCATAATCAAGGTTTGTCTTGGAGGACTGGTATTACTGTTGTCTAGCCCACCGTTTCCTAATTACACCATGGTGCCTCTTTTGATGTATTGTAAAATGACTTGCCCAAGATCACTTACCCATTTGTCTTCCCTAACTATACACAGTCCCCTTCATGAAGGAATTTTCTCAATTTTACTTTTATATCTCAGAACTCAATAAAGAAGTTAACAGATTTTCAGTGATTTATTTTTTAATGTTTCATAAACTGAACTAAAATTTGGCTTTGGGATAGACTCTGACATCAAAGATCCTGGATACAGACTATTTAAGCTATGATATATCACATTCAAAGACACATTCACAAGGGTTTGGAGTTATGCTAGTGATAGAGAAGAATAGTTACACTCGTAGTTTTAGAAATACCAGTATTATAGATGGAAAGGAATTATAGATAGGGAGGGCGATTTAGGAAACTTTGAGAAGCCACTGTAAGTTAACGATCACTCAGGAAAGCTATCAGAACATTGTGAAATGAAGCAGGCTTGCTTAATAATAAAGCCAAAAATAAAAGTGCAAGATATGTCTCAGGCCATTAAGTAAAAAATTGAGGGCTTCATCCTGCTGACAAAGGTCAGTAACATAATGGTGGGACCAAGGACCTGGACTTTAAGGGAAAGGTGACATTCCAAAGTAGAAGAACCTCGTTATACTGAAACCTCAGATGATTTAACGTATTTTAGTATATGTCAAAACTCCTCTGCTGATTTGAATAGCACCATGACAGTTCTAGTTCAATCTTACAGGGTCAAACACTTTCCCATCTGATGCAAAGGAGCTAATGATATAAGCCTGCTGTCTACTGAAAGAATGAGGAAGAAGGTGGTTTTTTTAATCCCTCCCCACTTTTCCTTTGATTACAAAAAGGTAGCCCACTTAGTCCTTGAGGAAGATCCCTCTTGCCTGCTCATTTGTACCTTTTACAAGTATCTTGTATTAATAACTCTGCTAAATTTCTTCAGTCATGTCTGACTCTGTACGACCTTATGGACTGCAGCTTGCCAGGCTCCTCTGTTCCTGGGATTTTCCAGGCAAGAATACTGGAGTGGGTTGCCATGCTCTCTTCCAGGGGATCTTCCTGACCAAGGGATCAAACTTGCATCTCTTAGGTTTCCTTCATTGGCAGGCAGGTTCTTTACCTGCCGCCTGGGAAATCCATTAATAATTCTACTTCTCGCCTATCATTTTGCCTCTCATTGAATTCCTTCAGTGTTGAGACACAAGGAACATGAGCGTCACTGAGTCCTGTGACAAGTTGTGAAATTTCAGTCAGAATATTGTGGGTTAAAATCCCCTCTGAGGTGTGCAGTTTCACTTTTAGTCATGATTCAAAACATGAAACCAGATTTAGCCTACTGTCCTAAATAATTAGAAAATGAACAAAATATATTTTAAAAACTCTTCAAATATTGGACAACAGGCAATGTAAGGCACTAATAAAGAAACAAGAGAGGACAGTGAGGTAAGGATTGTAATCAACTAGGCTTTTTGCCTGGAGGCATATTTTTTACTATGGAGGAGGAAGGAGATAGCAAGCATAGCCTAATGGTGTTGCTAAATTGAGAAGATAAATATGAGAATTCTGACATTCTGAAGTAACGAGGGATAGTCCCTGAGAAGAGGGAGCTTGGCAGAAAAAAAAAAAAAAAAAGCAGAAATTTGCACAGTGGTGCCTTGAGTCTTTGCTATCTCTAAATGTATGCACAAAGATGAAACTTCACAAGATCAGGAAAAGAGCAACTGGGGAAAATTCTTAGTTGAACAATCTCCAAAAATCATAGAGAGGTTAGAAATTGTTCATGTTCCAAGAGTGGAGATGCTCATTGTTACTTTAAGTCATTTGGAAAATATTCTAGAAAAGGGCCAGGCCTTCAAAACAAAGCTAAACTACTCCTAGAGTAAAGATACTCTTAAAAACAAAACTATAAAAGGATCAAACTGAACTGCAAGCAATCCATCATGCTTGGGCTGGTGCTCAGCTACTCAGTTGTGTCCAACTCTCTGTGACCCTATGGACTGTATTCTGCCAGGCTCCTCTGTCCATGGGATTTTACAGCCAAGAATCCTGGGGTGGGTTGCTGTTCCCTCTTCCAGGGGGATCTTCCTGACCTAGGGATTGAATCCACGTCTCCTGCATCTCCTACACTGGCAAGCAGATTCTTTACCACTAAGCCACCTGGGAAGTCCACAAGTAACTCAACTCTCAGCCAAAACAAAACCCAGGTCTTTAAAGAAAGACAACAAAGCATAAACATTAAAAAATCCAGCAAGAAATCAAAAATTAAAGATCTATCAAGAAGCAGGAAAATGTTAGCAATAATCAATCATAAGAAAAATATATCAATAAAAAGAAACATAAATTGTGATATAGTGAAGGTTGCTGCCGCTGCTGCTAAGTCACTTCAGTCGTGTCCGACTCTGTGGCGACCCCAGAGACAGCAGTCCACCAGGCTCCGCCGTCCCTGGGATTCTCCAGGCAAGAACACTGCAGTGGGTTGCCATTTCCTTCTCCAATGCAGGAAAGTGAAAAGTGAAAGTGAAGTCGCTCAGTCGTGTTTGACTCTTTGCAACCCCATGGACTACAGTCTACCAGGCTCCTCTGTCCATGGGATTTTCCAGGCAAGAGTACTGGAGT
Source organism: Tragelaphus eurycerus (assembly GCA_935064755.1). Lineage (NCBI taxonomy): Eukaryota > Metazoa > Chordata > Mammalia > Artiodactyla > Bovidae > Tragelaphus > Tragelaphus eurycerus. The sequence continues at coordinate 23,340,021 of CAKXYN010000032.1, forward strand.
AGGGTGCCATTGCCTTCTCCATAGTGAAGGTAGCATACATGAAAAATTAAGTCAGGGAAAATACTCATAATTAGAGAAATGGAAGACATTAAAATTAATCAAATGAAATGTCTAGAGATAAATATATAAATCTTAAAAAATCACCAGATAGATAATTCCAGAATAGATACTGCAGATGTAAATATTAGAAAACTTAAAGATAGCAATAAAAATTATCCAAAATAAAGCATGGAGATTTAAAAGAAAAGAAAAAAAATCAGAGTCTCAGTGATATTTGGGGCAATATCAAATGGTCTAATATGCATGTAAATGGAATCACAGGGGGAGAAGAGAAAGAAAAAGGTATAGAAAAAAATCATTTCTTAGTGAAAAAATAATGGCTGAAATTTTTCCAAACTTGATCAAAAATATAAACCCACAGATCCATGCAACTCAATGAATATCAAGTTGACTAAACACAAAGTAACTATACCAAGACACATTATAATAAAATCTGTGGAAGATGGTACAGTAGGACATGTGTTCATTTTCTTCTTTGAGAACACCAAAATCACAACTAGCGATTGAGCAACCACTGACAAGAAGATGCCAGAACCCACCAAAAAATATACCCTATGTCCAAAGATAAAGGAAAAGCCACAATGAGATGGCTGGGGGGCGGGGTGCAATCACGATAAAAATCAGATCCCATACCTAGCACGTGGGCGACCCACAAACTGGAGAAAAATAATACCAAAGAAGTTCCCTGACTCTAGTGAAGGTTCTGAGCTCAACATCAGGTTTTCTAGCCTCGGGATCTCACAAAAGGACTAGGAATCCTCAGGGAATCTGACTTTGAAGGCCAGCAGGATTTGATTACAGGATTTCCACAGGACTGGGGAAAAAGAGACTCCACTCTTGGAGAGCATAAATACACTCTTTTGTGTACCAGGACCCAGGGGAAAGGAGCACTGACCACAGGAGACTGAACCAGATCTACCTGCTAGTGCTTGAGGGTCTCCTGTGGAGGTCTGGGTTGGGTGTGGCTCACCACAGGGACAGAGGCACTAGCAGCAGCAGTCCTGGGAGGTGCTCTCTTGGAGGTCATCATTAACCCTATCATAGAGCCTATAGTCTCCAGGGCTGTCTCAGGCCAAACAACTAGCAGGGAGGAGGGCAACCCCACCCATTAAAAGACACCTGAATTATAGTTTTACTGAGCATGTGAAGTCGCTTAGTCCTGTCTGACTCTTTGCTACCCCGTGGAGTATAGCCCACCAGGCTCCTCTGTCCATGGGATTTTCCAGGCAAGAATACTGCAGTGGGTTGCCATTTCCTTCTCCTACTACAACAGAATGATCTCTATTCCTTTCCAAGCAAACCATTCAATATCAAGTAATCCAAGTCTATGCTCCAACCCCTAATGCTAAAGAAGCTGAAGTTGAATGGGTCTATGAAGACCTATAAGACCTTCTAAAACTAACAACAAAAAAGATGCCTTTTTATCATAGGGAACTGGAATGCAAAAGTAGGAAGTCAACAGACACCTGGAATAACAGGCAAGTTTGGCCTTGGAGTAAAAATGAAGCAGAGTAAAGGCTAACAGAGTTTTGCCAAGGGAATGCACTGGTCATAGAAAACACCCTAGTCCAACAACAAAAGAGATGACTCTACAGATAGACATTATCAGATAGTCAACACTGAAATAAGATTGATTATATTCTTTGCAGCCAAAGATGGAGAAGCTCCATACAGTCAGCAAAAACAAGACCAGGGGGTGACTGTGACTCAGATCATGAACTCTTTATTGCCAAATTCAGACTTAAATTGAAGAAAGTAGGGGAAACCACTAGGTCATTCAGGTATGACCTAAATCAAATCCCTTATGATTATACAGTGGAAGTGACAAATAGATTTAAGGGCCTAGATCTGATGGATAGAGTGCCTGATGAACTATGTAATGAGGTTCGTGACACTGTACAGGAGACAGGGATCAAGATCATCCCCATGGAAAAGAAATGCAAAAAAGCAAAATGGCTGTCTGGGGAGGCCTTACCAATAGCTGTGAAAAGAAGAGAAGTGAAAAGCAAAGGAGGAAAGGAAAGATATAAACATCTGAATGTAGAGTTCCAAAGAATAGCAAGGAGAGATAAGAAAGCTACCCTAGGTGATCAATGCAAAGACATAGAAGAAAGCAATAGAATGGGAAAGACCAGAGATATCTTCAAGAAAACTAGAGATAGTGAAGGAACATTTCATGCAAAGACTGGCAAAATAAAGGACAGAAATGTAATGGACCTAACAGAAACAGAAGATATTAAGAAGAGGTCGCAAGAATATACAGAAGAACTATTCAAAAAAGATCTTCATGACCTAGATAACCATCATGGTGTGATCACTCACCTAGAGCCAGACATTCTGGAGTCTGAAGTCAAGTGGGCCTTAGGAGGCATCACTATGAATAAAGCTAGTGGAGGTGATGGAATTCCAGCTAAGCTATTTCAAGTCCTAAAAGATGATACTGTGAAAGTGTGGCACTCAGTCTGCCAGCAAATTTGGAAAACAGCAGTGGCCACAGGACTGGAAAAGGTCAGTTTTTATTTCGATCTAAAGGAAAGGCAATGCCAAAGAATGTTCAAACTACCATACAATTGCACTCATCTCACATGCTAGTAAAGTATGCTCAAAATTCTCCAAGCCAGGTTTCAACAGTATGTGAATAGAGAACTATCAGATGTTCAATCAGGATTTAGAAAAGTCAGAGGAATCAGATATCAAATTGTCAACATCCGTTGGATCACAACAAAAGCAAGAGAGTTCCAGAAAAACATCTACTTCTGTTTTATTGATTACACCAAAGCCATTGACTGTGTGGATCACAACAAACTGTAGAAAATTGTTTCAGTCAGTTCAGTTCAGTTCAGTCACTCAGTAGTGTCTGACTCTTTGCGACCCCATGAATCACAGCACGCCAGGCCTCCTTGTCCATCACCAACTCCTGGAGTTTACCCAAACTAATGTCAATCAAGGTGGTGATGCCATCCAACCATCTCATCCTCTGTTGTCCCCTTCTCCTCCTACCCCAAATCCCTCCCAGCATCAGGGTCTTTTCCAATGAGTTAACTTTTCGCATCAGGTGGCCAAAGTATTGGAGTTTCAGCTTCAGCATCAGTCCTTCCAATGAACACCCAGGGCTGATCTCATTTAGGATGGACTGGTTGGGTCTCCTTGCAGTCCAGGGGACTCTCAAGAGTCTTCTCCAACACTACAGTTCAAAAACATCAATTCTTTGGCACTCAGCTCTCTTCACAGTCCAACTCTCACATCCATACATGACCACTGGAAAAACCATAGCCTTCGGTAGACGGACCTTTGTTGGCAAAGTAATGGAAAATTGTTTAAGAGATGGGAATACTAGACCACGTTACCTGCCTCCTGAGAAATCTGTATGCAGGTCAAGAAGCAATAGTTAGGAACAATGAACTGGTTCCAAATTGGGAAAGGAGTACTTACTTCAAGGCTGTATTTTTGTCACCCTGCTTATTTAACGTCTATGCAGAGTACATCATGTGAAATGCTGGGCTGGACAAAGCACAAGCTGGAATCAAGATTTCAGGGGGAAATATCAATAACCTCAGATACACAGATGACACCACCCTTTTCACAGAAAGTAAAGAGGAACTAAGAACCTCCTGATGAAGGTGAAAGAGGAGAGTGAAAAACTGGTTAAACTCAGCTTTCAAAAACAAAGATCATGGCATCCAGCTCCATCACTTCCTGGCAAAGATACAGGGAAACAATGGAAACAGTGAGAGACTTTACATTTTTGGGCTCCAAAATCACTGCAGTTGGTTGTTGCATCCATGAAATTAAAAGATGATTGCTCCTTGGAAGAAAAGCTATGATCAACCTAGATGGCATATTAAAAAGCAGAGCCATACTTTGCCAGCAAAGGTCTGTATAGTCAAAGCTAAGGTTTTTCCAGTAGTCATGTATAGGTGTAAGAGTTGGACCATAAAGAAAGCTGAGAGCTGAAGAATTGCTGCTTTTGAACTGTGGTGTTGGAGAAGAGTCTTGAGAGTCCCTTGGACTGCAAGAAGATCAAACCAGTCAATCTCAAAGGAAATCAGCCCTGAATATTCATTGGAAGGACTGATGCTGAAGCTGAAGCTCTAATATTTTGGCCACCCGACGTGAAGAACTGACTCACTGGAAAAAACCCTGATGCTGGGAAAGATTGAAGGCAGGAGGAGAAGGAGGCGACAGAGGATGAGATGGCTGGATAACATCACCGACTCAATGGACATGAGTTTGAGCAAGCTCCAGGAGTTGGTGATGGACAGGGAGGCCTGGCACGCTGCAGTCCATGGAGTCACAAAGAGTCGGACACAACTGAACGACTGAACTGAACTGAGCACGGCTCTCCCTATCAGAGCAATACCCAGTTTATCCTACCACCAGTTCCTCCCAATAGGAAACTTACAGAAGCTGCTTAGCCTCATCCACCAGAGGGCTGACAGAAATGAAAAGATCTACTGTCTCATAGCTGCCAGAATGGTAACCACATCACAGAATGTTAATTACAACGAAAAGGCAGATATTTATGTTGCAGATGAAGGTACAAGATGAAACCCCAGAAAAATACTAAATGAATGGATATAGGCAACCTCCAGAAAGATAGTTCAGAATAATAATAATGAAGTTGACTGAGGATCTCCCAGAAAGAATGGAGAAGATGAAAGAAATGTTTATGAAAGATCTAGAAGAATTAAAGAACAAACAAACAGAGATGAACAATATACTAGAAGGAATCAACAGCAGAATAACTGAGCAGAAGGATGGATAACTGATCTAGAAGATAGAACACCAAACCAGCCTTATAAGAGATGCTAAAGGAAATTCTCTAGGCAGGAAACATAGAGAGGGAAAAGATATACACAAAATAAACCCAAACTATTAAGAAAATGGTAATAGGAACATACACATCAATAATTACCTTAAATGTACATGGATTAAATGCACCAACCAAAAGAAATAGACTGGCTGGCTGGATGAAAACATGTGCATGTATGCACCTCCACTTCCACATCACTACTTCCACATCACTCTACTTAACCCCACAAATTGTATGTAATTATAGTGTTAAGTTAACCTTGTTTCCATTATAGCTTGCAATTGTAATTATCTGTTATTTTTTTGTCTGGCTATTGATTCTGAAAACTGCTAAACATTTTTTACTATCATGATTATGTAAGGATTGGTCTTTTTAATACCATTGTATCAATGAGTAGCCAATAGGAAATAATAGAATTTTATATCATTAAAGCGGTAATTTAACAGAAAAACCTTTAATCACTTTTTAAACTCCAGATACACATTAGAATTATCTTGGAATTTTATGAAAAATATAGATGACCAAGTTTTTTTTTTTTTTTTTCCTCCAAAGCTGCAGATGTGATTCTAATGAACAGCCATGTGTACAAACTGGACTATATGATGACTTTTACTTTTTTCTAGTCTGTTTAACTTTTTCTATTTCATATTCAGTGCTCTCATTTTATTTAGTTTATGTTTTCTAATTTCTCCATCTCTTTCTTTTGTTCTTTCTCAAGCCTTTCTAGACTGTAGTAGAAAATATACTAGAAAATATATATGTATATATATAAAAACTCTATATATATCTATTTTAGAAAACTTAGAAATTTTTGTCTACCAAAAAAACTATGACATTTTGGTTCTACTCATTAGACTAAGCATGAATAGAATGCTATATTTCTAATTTATATTCACTAAAAACATTAATATAGTTCCATTTATTCTGCCATCCAGTATTACGGCTAAAATATAGAAAGCTTATCATCTTAGTGATTTAAAAAAACTGAATGAGACTTGAAACTTCTAATTCAATTCAGAGAATATAAAGAAATGATATGTTGTAAAAAAATAGGACATTGACATGTGATACAGTATTACTAACTCAAGTACAGATTTTTTTAATTTCAAAAAAATAACTGAAAACCAGTGATAAGAGAAAAATCAAAAGGCAATAAGGGAAATAGGGAGAAATAAGACTATAGAAAGAAAAACAAGGATAAGAATAACTGCAGAAAAATAATCAAACTATGTAATCCAGACCATAGTTCAATAGCATTTAAAGTCCTGAAGAAACTGTCAACTTAAAATGATAGCAAACATATTGCAAAATAATAGTGATATAATTAAACATCTCATATTAAAATAATTCAATATTTGTTAAAAATTAAAACAAAATAAAACTTTTTCAGGTAATGAATGCTGAAAGAATTCATGACCAGCAGATTTAGATAATTAAAAAAAATAAAAGCACTGTATTGTGGAGTTGATATGTAGATATAAAAACCTACAACAACAATAGCAAAAGAACAGGAAAAATATAAATACAATGTTATAAAGATATTTCAGTATATCTGAATATATCCGTTTATAATCAGATATATCAGTTTCAACTGTTCACAAATGGTTGTAACACCATTTAAAGGTAGGTTGTGATGTCACGGGTACTTACTTAAAACCCAAAAGCAATCCAAAAAGGTAAGACAAAGAGGTTTGTCTTATAAGCACACAGTAAAGACTGAATATCCTTAAAAATATTCCAATCAATCCAAAAAATATAGAGAACAGATGGAACAAATGGAAAGCAAAGAGCAAGATGATTGACTAAAACCGAGCCAAATTCATAAATACATTACATTTAAATAATCTAAACACTCCAATTAAAAGCAGAGATTGTCAGATTGAATTTAAAAATTAAGGTTGAACTATATGCTGTCTACAAAATTTCATTTTAAATATAAAGACAGAGTATTTCTTTATAAAAAGAATGGAAAATATCAACATGCAGTCAGTAATCATTAGAAAGCTGCAGAATTTATTACATTAATATAAGATAAAGTATATTTTGGAAAAAGAAAGAGAAAATTTCACAATGATCAGGAGATCACTGTACCAAGAAGAGAAAAACCATAAGTGTGTGCACCTAAAACAGCTTTGAAATACATAATATAAAATGCAACAGAACTGAAAGAAAAACAAATCCACAATTATATGTTAGAAACTTCAATGATCCTTTATCATCATTTGATGGGACACTGAAAACTTCAAAACATTGTTGAAGCAATTAAGAAAGACCTCAATAAATTAAGATACACATGCTACTCATGTATTAAAAGATTCAATAATGTTAGGGTATAAATTATGCTGCTGCTGCTGCTGCTGCTGCTAAGTCGCTTCAGTCGTGTCCGACTCGGTGCGATCCCATAGACGGAAGCCCACCAGGCTCCTCTGTCCCTGGGATTCTCCAGGCAAGAATACTGGAGTGGGTTGCCATTTCCTTCTCCAATGCATGAAAGTGAAAAGTGAAAGTGAAGTCGCCCAGTCTCCGACTCTTAGCGACCCCATGGACTGGAGCCTACCAGGCTCCTCCGTCCATGGGATTTTCCAGGCAAGAGTACTGGGGTGGGGTGCCATTGCCTTCCCCGTAATTATGCTAAACTTTACCTATAAATTAAATGCAACCCCAATTGACAACATTTATGTTCATAGAAATACAAAGAAACTACAATAGCCACAACTCTTTTGAAAACAAACAAACAAAAAAGCAAGTTTGGAGAGCTTAAACTACCTGATTTCAAATCTTTCTATAAAACTAACCAAGAATGTGGTGTGAAATTGGCCTCGATAGGCATAAATCAATGGAACACAGTAGAGTCCAGAGAGAGGATATAAACAGAATTGGAATGCAGTCATTGATTTTTAACATCACAGTCAATTTAATTCAATCAGAAAAGGACTGTTTTTTTCAACAAATGTCGTTGAAACAACTGGATGTCCAAATGGAAAAAATAATAAATCTTAATCCTAGTATCATACCATGTACAAAAACTAACTTGAAATTATAGATATAAATGTAAAAGCTTAAAGTTCTTGGAAGGAAAAAAAACAGGAGAAAAGTATTTTACCTTTTTTTAAATCTTAATTTATGCAAAGATTTCTTAGACAAGATACAATAAAGCATTAACCATAGAAGAAAATAATATGATAAAATGGATAATATGAAAGAATGTTTGTTCTTCGAAAGAAACAACTTAGAAAATAAAAACACAAGCCACAGAAAAAGAGAAATTACCTATAAACCATGAATATGACAACCTGTATTCAGAAAATGTAAGTAGCTCAGACAATTAATAAACAACAACAAAAAAAAATTAGAAAATACCCAAAAGATCTGGATAGATTTTTAACTAAAGAACATAAACAAATGCACAATAAACTCATGAAAAATGCTCACCACTATTAGCCACTAGGAAATGAAAGCAGAAAGTACATTGGATACTATTACATACCCACTAGAAGTGCTAATATTAAAAATGCTAATAATAACAAGTGTTGACAAGAATACAGTGTAACTGGAGCTTTCATACTTTGCTGGTGGAAATATACAAATGTTACATATAGTCATTTTAGAAAACAGTTATATTTTTATAAAGTTAAATATATATTTGCAGTATAACACATTCATTTGTCCCTAAGTGGAAATAAAGAAAAATAAAATTGTAGCCTCTAACTTCTTGTTTTTTCAAAAAAATTACAAAACTACAGTAATTAAAAGAACATGGTACTGAGGAGTGATGTCTTTAAGATTACGGAATAGTAAGCCTTGGATCCTCCTCACACCCAAGAAGATACTGATTCAGTAACAACTCACGGACAAAAAAAATTTTAAATACTGGATCCACATGCAAAAGAATGAAATTGAATCTTTATTCTATATCATACACAAAAGTCAACTCAAAATAGATTAAAGGCTTAAATGTTAGACCTAAAACTGTAATGGTCCTAGAAGAAAACATAGGGGAAAGGCTTCTTGACATTGGATATTATTTCATGGATATGATACGTAAAGCACAGGCAATAAAAATAGATAAATAAACGGGACTATATCAAACTAAAACAGTTCTGCATTGCAAAGGAAACAATCAACAGAGTGGAAAGTAACACAGTGGGAGTATATATTTGCACACCATATATCTGATAAGGGGTTGGTTTACAAAATATATAACAAACTCTTTCAACTCAATTAAAAAAAACAAAAACTAGTAACCCAATTAAAACTGGGCTAAGGATTTGAATACACATATCTTCAAATGACCATACAAATAAATGAATATGAAAAATTGCTCAACGTCACTAATCATCAGGGAAAGGCAAATCAAATCACACTGAGATATTATCTCACACCTGTCATTTTGGGGAAATGACATTTCATCATTTGTGAAAATGCAGAATGGTGTAGCTAGAATGGAACAGAGTACAAAAGTATCTCAGAAACTAAAAATAAAACTACCTTGTGATCCACCAATATCACTTTTCAGGTACTTATCCAAAAGAATTGCAATCATGATCTCAAAAAGATAACTGTACTCCCATATGCAGCACTACTCAGAAAGTCAAGACTTAGAAACAACCTTAATGTGCATCGACATATCAATGAATAAAGAAAATATGGTATATACAATGGAATACTGACCTTAACAAAGAAGGAAATGCTGTAATATGCAACAACATGGATGAACTAGGAGGACATCATTCTAAATGAGACAAGCCAGTCACAGAAAGACAAATACTGCATGACTCCACTTACATGTGGTATCTAAAATAGTCAAACTCATAGAACCAGAGAGGACAATGAATGGTGTTTCCCAGGGTTCAAGGGGAGGAGAAATTGGGAATTGCTAAACAATGGGCTGCTGCTAAGTCACTTCAGTCGTGTCGGACTCTGTGCGATCCCATAGACGGCAGCCCACCAGGCTCCCCTGTCCCTAGGATTCTCCAGGCAAGAACCCTGGAGTGGGTTGCCATTTCCTTCTCCAATGCATGAAAGTGAAAAGTGAAAGTGTCCTACTCCTAGTGACCTCATGGACTGCAGCCTACCAGGCTCCTCTGTCCATGGGATTTTCCAGGCAAGAGTACTGGAGTGGGGTGCCATTGCCTTCTTCAAAACAATGGGCATAAAGTCTCAATTACTTAAGATGAGTAAGTTCTGGAGACTCATTGTACAACATTGTTCCTCTTTAGTTAACAATACTGCACTATATACTTAAAAATATATTACAAGACTAAATCTCATATTAAGTGTTCTTAACACAATAAAATACAACTTCAAAAAATAATGAAACAAAAGCATATGCCTCCACAGAAGCTTATATTGAATACCATGGTTTTATTTATAAACACAAGCAGATGAAAAAAGTTATAGTTTATTTATAGAATGGAATACTATGAAGCAATTAAAACCAATAAATTACCGATAACTTGCAAAATACAGTATACCGAGTAAAGAAGTTAGGCATGAAAGAATACATACTTTATTATTCCACTTATATTAAACTTTAGGAATGACAAATCCAAACTACAATGGAAGAATGTAGATCAGTGGTTGTTTGGGTGAGGGGGTCAGGGAGGCAGATTGATAGAGAAGAGGCATAAAAGAACTTTTGGAGGTGAGGTGGTGCATCCTGAGTGTGTACATTTGTCAAATATCATTGGTCTCTACCTTTAAAATGTGTGCAACTTATTGTACATAATAAATAATATATCAATAAAGTTTATTTTATTAAAAAAAAACAAGGTTCTATGGAGCTGCTCATCTGTTGTGAGAGGGAAAGTCAAATGAGCAATAACAATTGTGTTAAATACTATGTTGAGAAAATCCAAATACAATGGGACTACCTGATGGAAGCAACTAACCCAAATTAGTGGTTTATAGAGATTTCTCAGGGGAACCTGAGATCTGAAGGAGACATCAGAATAATTTGTAGAACAGACACAATAGCATGTGCAAATGCCTGGGGCCAGACAGAATGATTCCTTGACCAACAACAAGGATGTACATTTAGAAGAGGTCTTAACCAGCAGAACTGACAAGCTTGACAGAATTTGATGACTGATTGGATTCTGGAAAGATCAGAATCAGGAATAATGCTCTGAATTCTGCCCTGAATAACAAGGTGAGTTGTAGTGGTACTTTCTGAAATAAGAGACACTGAAGCAGTATCAGTTTATGGGGAGGATGATAAATAAGTCTATTTTTGAATGGGATTTGAAGCACCTGCAATATACCAGGGAAGACATATGAAACTTGTATATGGATATATAAAGTCAGAGAAGCAACATACAGTTGTAATTAACATCAGTGAATTAAATGAATGTCCCCAGTAGAGTAAAACATTATAAAAGATGAAGACCAAGCAAGTTAAAGATCACCAATATTTAGGAAATTATTAAAGGAAGAAGAACCTATGGAGGAGCTACTGAGGAAAATAAAAAACAGACAGGAAAGAACATTCTCATGGATTTCAAGAATTCAGTACAGTGTGGTCAACAGACTCAAATGCAATTAAAAGATAAGATATGAGACCATCTATTGTATTCAGGAGAAGGAGAAAGGGATGACAGAGGATGAGATGGTTGGATGGATCACCAAACTGATGGACATGAGTTTGAGCAAACTCTGGGAGTTGGTGATGGACAGGGAAGCCTGGCGTGCTGCAGTCCATGGGGTCGCAAAGAGTCAGGCACGACTGAGTGAACTGAAATGACTGCATTCAGTAATAAGGTCATTGTTGATTTGTGAAGATCAGTTCCATTGGAGTGGTGGGAGCAGTGTTGGAAGAGTTACTGAGAAGCAGAAAATGAGAAGAGGAAATACAGAAAACTCTTTAAAAAGTTTGCCTACCAGGAAAGAGTTCAAGAGTATTTTGTAGTCAAGGGCTTTTCCCACTAAAGTACAGAAAAGTTTTAAGTTTTTTTTTTTCCCCCCAGAGGGATTAATGGTATTTTATTTTCCTTTTTATTTTTACAGAGTGGATGAAATTGCTCTGTTAAAGTGGCATGAAAATCACTGCACTGTGTGTGTGTGTGTGTGTTCACTTGAGTTCAGTCTCTCAGTAGTGTCTATATATATATATATACATATATTTCACTGGAGTATAGTTGCTTTACAATGTTGTTAGTTTCTACTATGCAACAAGGTGAATCAGCTATATGTACACATATATCTCCTTTTTTGAATTTTCTTCTCATTTAGGTCACCACAGAGCACTGAGTAGAGTTCCCTGTGTTACACAGCACGTCCTCATTAGTTATCTATTTTATACATAGTATCAATAGTGTATAGAGTGTATATACAGTCAACCCAATTCATCCCACTCACACTTTCCTCCTTGGTATCCTTAACATGGGGGGGGTGATGAAGGGGGAGGAGGAGCATGTAGACTCTGAAGAGGAAATAATAACTATTTTTTAAATCATTTACCAAATTCTATGTTACTTGGAGAAGGCAATGGTACCCGACTCCAATACTCTTGCCTGGAAAATCCCATGGATGGAGAAGGCTGGTAGGCTGCAGTCCATGGGATCGGTACAGTCAGACACGACTGAGCAACTTCCCTTTCACTTTTCACTTTCATGCATTGGAGAAGGTAATGGCAACCCACTGCAGTGTTCTTGCCTGGAGAATCCTAGAGACGGCGGATCCTGGTGGGCTGCCATCTCTGGGTTCACACAGAGTCGGACATGACTGAAGCGACTTAGCAGCAGCAGCATATTACTCAGACCCAGAACTCAGAGGAAAAAGGAGGATCTTAAGTGTCTGGGCAACATTTTTGTCTCTAAGCAACTTCATTTCCATAAGTGAAGCCAAGGAGATTTGAGACTATTAATCACAAAGTCATATGACTCGAGAATGGAAGGGATTTAAAAAAGTGACCAAGTTCAGCTCCTCTGGGGACATCTATCTCAGAGCCAGAAGACATCAAAGGACTTCATATGAGCAACAATTTTTATCCTCATGTTATGGATTGAGCTTGACATTATTGTTAGCAGTATGTAAAATGTTTTTATAAATCATTAATAAAAATATAAATATATTTTTAGAAAACCTAGACAGCATAGTAAAAGGCAGAGACATGATTTTGATGACAAAGGTCTGTATAATCAAAGCAGCGGTTTTTCCAGTAGTCATGTACAGATGTGAGAGTTGGACCATAAAGAAGGCTGAGAACCAAAGAACTGATGCTTTTGAACTGTGGTGCTAGAGAAGACTCTTGAGCATCCCTTGGACAGCAAAGAGATCAAACTAGTCAATCCTAAAGGAAACCAGTCCTGAATATTCATTGGAAGGACTGATGCTGAAGCTCAAGCTTCAGTCCTTTGGCCACCTGATGTGATGAACTGACTCACTGGAAAAGACCCTGATGCTCGGAAAGAGTGAAGGCAGGAGAAGGGGATGACAGTGGGTGAGACAGTTGGATGGCATCACTGAAGGGATGGACATGAGTTTGAGTAAGCTCTGAGAATTGGTGATGGACAGGGAAGCCTGGCATGCTGCAGTCCATGGGGTTGCAAAGAGTCGTACACAATTGAGCGACTCAACTGAACTATAAAAAGGTTTTTATAGTTTAAAAGAAATTCCCAAGTTTAAATTCTTATATGATCTCTTAGTAGATTGTAATGATTATTTAAGGACAAGTGGAAAAGACTCTTGAGAGTCCTTTGGATTGAAAGGAGATCAAAGCAGTCAATCCTAAAGGAAATCAGTCTTGAATATTCATTGGAAGGACTGATGCTGAAGCTGAAGTTCCAATATTTTGGCCAGTTGATGAGAAATGCTGACTCATTAGAAAAGACCATGATGCTGGGAAAGATTGAAGGCAGGAGGAGAAGGGGCTACAGAGGTTGATGGCATCACTGACTCAATGGACATGAGTTTCTGCAAGCTCTGGGAGATGGTAAAGGACGGGGAAGTCTGATATGCTGTAGTCCATGGGGTCACAAAGAGTTGGACTCTACTGAGCGACTGAATCAGGGAAGGCAATGGCACCCCACCCCAGTACTCTTGCCTGGAAAATCCCATGGATGGAAGACCCTAGTGGGCCGCAGTCCATGGGGTCGCTAGGAGTCAGACACGACTGAGCAACTTCACTTTCACTTTTCACTTTTATACATTGGAAAAGGAAATGGCAACCTACTCCAGTGTTCTTGCCTGGAGAATCCCAGGGACGGGGGAGCCTGATGGGCTGCCGTCTATGGGGTTGTACAGAGTCGGACACGACTGAAGTGACTTAGCAGCAGCAGAGCAACTGAATAACAACAACAACACGGGCAAAAGAGCAACAGCAAACCCTCTGCCTTGGAAACTAAGAAAATCCTGTTTCACTGTTAAGCATAAGTGTAGACAAATTAAAAAATAATGCTTACTAGGTGCCAGGCATTTCAGTTGCTTCAACTCACCTGATGCAACTACTCTGATAACTAAGTTTCATTGTCCCCATTTTACCAATGAGGAAAACTGCTCACAGATGTTAGGGAATTTGCCTGAAGGCCAGAATTCAAATGCAGATCTTTCCAACCTTCAACACACTGTGTCCACTATGTATTTATGCTCCCATACTTAACAGACATTATATTATAGAATTCGGTTTCTGAAAGTAACCAGTGACCAATCTAAAATCTCTACAAATAACACATCAGGAAAAATGGTATTGCAAAACCCTTTCAGATTTCTTGCTAGAAAATAACAACTACAGGCTCTGACTAAGAAAACAGCACCAAAATTACAGACTCTTTTCAGTAAGCCAGTCTTTAATATCTATAAGCACTAGACTATTTAATTTGAACTTGGCTTCTGTGGCGAATACAATAAATTAACTTGTGAAATTAATCATTTTGTTTTTAATGAAAAAAATAAATAAATACATAAGCTGCGCCACATCTATACATATGGCTGGCAGGGATAATGGTTTATGTTGAAAAATACTACTCTGTGGGAATTTCTACTGCTGTTTAAGCTGTAATTCAATTTGTTCTATTTAAATACAGAACTATGCTAGTCTTTCATATAATCAGTCCACTATTGAGGTTCACAGTAGGTTAAAACTGCAACCCTTTTCACTTAATAAAAATGAAATCAGTGATCTAATTTTATCCCCCCAATAGTTTATGGCATTAGAATGCAGAGAGAATGCTTTACGAACTGAACCAGTTCAATGAAATCAAATTGACAGGTATTTGCTGAGTAATTCAACATGTATCCAGAAAACAGGTGTTTTATATTTACCATTTCTTCTTCTCCAAATGAAGTTCCCATTTTATAAATCATGATACTAATAATCAGAGGTATTACATAATTTTATCCAAGGTGACAAAGTTAAAAAATAGCAGAGCAAGAATTTGAACCTAGTTCTACATGAGCCTAAATTCCGTGCTATTAACATGACAGTAAACTGTTTCTGATGTTAAGTGTATGGTAGAAAACGAGTGATACTAGATGATAAATACAATGATAGAACTTTATACAAAATGATACTGAGACACAAATGTGGGGAATGCTGGGTGGGAACACCAGGAAGACTTGTAATTAGGAATGGCACCCCCTCCTTTCTGTGTCCCGCTTTTTTTTTGGTTGGTTTCCAAGGATATGATTGTAATAGTCTCTTCTACAATAGAAATCATGATCTTCATTTCATGTAAAATGACTGATACCCAGTTTAGCACTCACAACACTGATGTTGATACTGATACTCAGGATCTTCCAATAAATTGAGACCTAAAATCCAGGCCTTTCTTCCTTAGTCCAGTGGAGTGGTTCTAAAGGGCACAGAGCAGCGGTATAAGAAGTGAGCTGAATGACATAGTGAGTGGGTGGGCAGATGATGTCAGTGGGTTTGGAATCTTTACAGCACTTACATTAAAAGAATTACAGAATCTCAAAACTTCAGAGAGAGATCATTTAACATCCTGGACATTTATATCTATACCTGTAAAATAGTTTATTATATATAATAATGTGTGCCATTTTTGGACAAGTTGAAAGTAATCACTACAACAAAAATAGGAAATTGTGTTCCAATTCCTACAGGTGAGGGGAGGGAGTTTTGTTGCTACCTGGAAGAAATGGCATTTGAAAAGAGTCTTGAATAAAAAAAGATGTACATACATCAAGAAAAAGCAGGTGGGTGTTCTAGGCTAAGTGAAGAACAGGCTTAAAGGTATGGAAGCCTGAAAGTGAAGAGTTCCAGGGACTAAAAAAACAATCCATAGTGGAAAGAGCTTAAGCTGTACAGTGGAGCAAGTGTGGGAGGAAGAAGTTTACATTAACGTTCCAGAGCCAGATCATGGAGTCTTGGAGGCAAGGCTAGGCTTTTATACCTTTCTCTGTCAGGTGGATGAATCAAGTCCAAAGAAAAGAATACTACGTTCAGAACCTTTAAGTGGCAGGCAGAGGGAAAATTAGAGAAGGAACAGTTAGAAACAGATTTTGAAGAAGCTAATGAAGAAAAAGTATTGAGTCAAGAATGGGCCCCAAATTATACTCTAATTAAAATATAAGTTCTTTTCCCTGAATTCCTGCTTCTTACTTTTCCCTCCACCATCAAAATATTGAGTTAGCCAAAAAGTTCATTCCAGTTTTTCCATTTATGGAAAAACCCAAATGGACTTTTTGGTCAACTCAATACTTTAAAAGAGTAATCCATGTTAACTATTGCTAGTTCTTTGATGTTTTTTTTTTTTTTTTTTTTTTTGTTTATTTCTTAACATATTACAGTCTGACTTCATTGCATATCCCGCTACTCAAATGACTCTGAAAACATCAGCTGTGATCCAGTTGTCTCTGACTGTCCTCATCCCACTTAACCCTCCTGTGGAACTGCTGATCATATTTGTATCTCTAGCTAAAATGTGCCTCTCTATCTATAGATTATGACTAATTGCCTCTCTATCTATCTGCTGCTGCTGCTAAGTCGCTTCAGTCGTGTCCGACTCTGTGCGACCCCATAGACGGCAGCCCACCAGGCTCCCCCATCCCTGGGATTCTCCAGGCAAGAACACTGGAGTGGGTTGCCATTTCCTTCTCCAATGCATGAAAATGAAAAGTAAAAGTGAAGCCGCTCAGTCATGTCCAACTCTAGCGACCCCATGGACTGCAGTCTAGCAGGCTCCTCTGTCCATGGGATTTTCTAGGCAAAAGTACTGGAGTGGGGTGCCATTGCCTTCTCCGTCTCTATCTATCTACATAAGACCAATTAATTTCCTTTTCAACAATTCTACTTGGATTCTAATACCTCAATTTAACATGTCCCAAATTTAATTTTTAATCTTACCTCCACAAACCTACCCTAGGTACAGTCATTACCATTTCAAATGGAAACTCCATCCTCTTTATGTTCAGAGCAAAAATCCTGAATAGTCTTTGACTCCTCTCTATCTTTTACAACACATTCAACTCTTAAGAGATACTACTGGGCCTACTTTAAAAATATATCCTGTAAACAGTCAGTCTACTGCTACCACTCTGGTTCAAGTCACTGCCATTTCTCACCTAGATAGCAGAAATAGCTTCAGAAATGGTTTCCTTTTATATTATCAAAGCATGGTCTATAGTCAAAGCTATGGTTTTTCTAGTAGTCATGTACAGATGTGACAGTTGGACCATAAAGAAGGCTGAGAGTCAAAGAACTGATGATTTCAAATTGTGGTGCTGGAGAAGACTCTTGAGAGTCCTTTGAACAGCAAGGATAGCAAACCAATCAACCCTGAAGGAAATCAACCCTGAATATTCACTGGAAGAACTGATGCTGGAGCTCCAATACTATGGTAGCTGATTCAAAGGCTGACTCATTCGAAAAGACCCTGATATTGGGAAAGATTGAAGGCAGGAAGAGAAGGGGATGACAGAGGATGAGATGGTTGGATGGCATCACCTAGTCAATAGACATGAGTTTGGGCAAACTCCAAGGGACAGTGAAGGACAGGGAAGCCTGGCGTGCTGCAGGCCATGGGGTCAAAAAGAGTCGGACATGACTTAGAGACTGAAGAAGTCTATTATTGACATAGCAACCAGATTAATCTTCCCAAATGAAAGGTGTCTAAAATATATTCAGGAAAATTATTCCAGAGAAAGTAATTTCTAAGGAGGAACTATGGTTACATATGGGCTTCCCAGGTGGTGCTAGTGGTAAAGAACATGTCTGCCAATGGAGGAGACATAGAGATGTGGGTGTCAGGAAGATCTCCTGGAGGAGGGAATGGCAACCCACTCCAGTATTCTTGCCTGGAGGATCCCATGGACAAAGGAGCCTGGTGGGCTATGGTCTATAGGGTCACAAAGAGTTGGCTACAAGTGAAGCGACTTAACAGCAGCAGCAGCATGATTATCTATGCCGGGTAAGAGGAGAATGGAGAGCAGTCACAGTTATATCTCTTTGCCATTTACAGAATATTTTTTAAGTACAGTAATTTATGCAAGTCTCACAACCACTTTTGGGATCCAGGAGTTATTATTTCCATTTTAAAAGTGAGCAAATTGAAACTCAAAATTGTGAAATGTCATCATTCATTCATCCATTTATTCACCCACTCCTTTACTATTTATTGACAGCCTGCTATGTTCCAGTTCTACAAGTAAGCCAGAGATCCTGTCTATCCCAGGAGAGCAGGAATTTAAACCCTAGGCTGCTCATCTTTAAATCCAAGGATCTTTCCCTCTCCATGCATTGCAAAGGGACATCCAATGAGGACTTTTTGGATGTTTTGAGTGAAAAGCATGTGAGAAAATGACAAATATTTATAGTTGGATAGCAACTACTGTACCTTATGTGCAATAATTGGCCCTCAATAAATGTGGTAAATGAATAGATGGGTGGATGAATGTGAAGGTAATAATGGTACCGCTCTTCCTGTCTTGTGCGACTATAATGAGGATCAAATGAGATTGTGGTGAAAGGGTTTTGACAAGGGTCTCCTTCAATCAAACCTTAGACATTAACATTAAACATTTTTACTGCTTGCTGCTTTAAATCCCATTTGGAAATAAGCAGTAATACATCAGGCTGGGTTAGATTCACTCCTCAACAGAGCAATGACCCTTGGTTATAAGTCATGATTCTGCCTGTTTTTCCTTATTGTCTTCCTAACAATATATAAGAACCTATTTTTTTTATCTCCACATATGACCAGGTTCCATGATCAACACTGAGGCTTAACATGTTTCTTGAAGTAATTAATGAATTCCAATTTTATAAATTAGAAAGTTGAAACTCAGAAGGGTACATGAATAACAAAGTCAGCTAGCTATCAAGTAGCATAACTGAAATTTGGTCTCAGGCCTTCTAACACTAACAGTTTTTTGTTTTCTTTTTTTAATATAGTAGTTTTTACCTCTTAATCCCCTACTGCTATTTCGCCCTTCCCCACCCACTTCTTGTTCCCTACTAGTAGCCACCAGTTTTTTCTTTATATCTGTGAATCAGTTTTCTTTCTGTTATATTCACTAGTTTACTTTTTAGATTTCACATGTAAGTGGTATCATATAATATTTGTCTTTTTCTGTCTGATATATTTCATTTAGCATAATATTTTCCCAGCCCATTCATGTTGTTGCAAATGGTAAAATTTCATTCTTTATGATAGAGTAGATTTCTATCCATTCATCTGTTGATGGATGTATAGGTTGCTTCCATACCTTGGCAGTTGTGAATAATGTTGCCATGAACATTGGGATGCATGTATCTTTTCAAATTCGTGTCTTTCATTTTTTTTCAGATATATATCCAGAAGTGGAATTTTTGGGTCATACGGTAGCTCTATTCTTGATTTTTTTGAGAAAACCTCAATATTTACCTCTGTAGCTGTACCAGTTTACATTACAACAAACAGTGGAGGAGGCTTCCCTTTTCTCCACATCTTTACCAACATTTGTTATTTATGTTCTTTATTATGACAGCCATTCTGACAGATGTGAGGTGATATATCATTGTGGCTTTAATGTGCATTTCTCTGATGA
This sequence comes from Tragelaphus eurycerus, assembly GCA_935064755.1. Lineage (NCBI taxonomy): Eukaryota > Metazoa > Chordata > Mammalia > Artiodactyla > Bovidae > Tragelaphus > Tragelaphus eurycerus. Next base: position 23,359,879 of record CAKXYN010000032.1, read on the forward strand.
CTAACACTGTTGAGCATCTTTTCAACATGTGCTTGTTTGCCATCTGCATTATCTGTGGCCTTCTCATATATGGTACTGTGTTGAGGTATGTTCCCTCTATGCCTACTTTCTGATGAATTTTTATCATACGTGGATATTGACTTTTGTCAAAAGGTTTTTGACTCACTGCATCTAGTGAGATGATCTTTTTTATCCTTCAATTTGTTAATGTGTCTGTCACACTGATTGATTTACAGATATTTTTAAAAATCATTGCATCACTGGGATAAATCCCACTTGTTCATGGTGAATGATACTTTTGACATATTGTTGGATTTGGTTTGCTAGTATTTTGTTGAAGATTTTTGTCATCTATGTTCATCAGTGATATTGGCCTGCAATTTTCTTTTTCTTTTGATATCTTTGTCTGGTTTGGGTATCAGGATGATGCTAGCCTCATAGAATGTGTTCAGAAGCATTCCTTCCTTTGCAATTCTTTTTAGAGTAGTTTGAGAAAGGTAAGTGTCAACTCTTCTCTAAATGTTTGGGATAATTCATCTCTGAAGACATCTAGTCTTGGACTTTCGTTTGTTAGTTTTTTTTTTTTTTTTTTTTTAATTAATGATTCAATTTCATTACTGGTAATTGATCTGTTCAGATTTTCTATTTCTTCTTGTTTCAGTTTTGGGAGATTTCACATTTCTAGGAATTTGTCCATTTCTTCTTTGTTGTTTGTTTTATTGGCATGTAGTTGCTCATAGTAGTCTCTTATATTTTGTATTTCTGTGCAGTTGGTTGTAATTTCTCCTTTAAAATTTCTAATTTTATTGATTTGGGTCCTCTTTTTTTTTGATGAGCCTGGTTACAGGTTTATCAATTTTGCTTATCATTTCAAAGAAACAGCTAGTAGTTGCATTGATTTTTTTCTGTTTTTGTTGTTGTTGCTGTTATTGCTCTGAACTTTATGATTTCTTTCCTTCTACTAACTTTGAATTTTCTTTCTTCTTTTTCTAGCTCCTTTAGGTGTAAGGCTAGGTTGTTCATTTGAAAGTTTTCTTGTTTCCTGAGGTCAGATTGTATCGCTATGAACTTCCTTCTTAGAACTGCTTTTTCTGTGTCCCATCGATTCTGGATCATTGTGTTTTCATTTTCATTGGTCTCCAGGTATTTTTCTACTTCCTCTTTGATTTTTGCAGTGATCCATTGCTTATTAGTTGCATACTGTTTAACCCCTACATGTGTTTGTGCTCTTTGCAGATTTTTTCTTACAGCTGATTTCTAGTCTTATAGCAATGTGGTAAGAAAAGAAGCTTGATGTGATTTGTTTTCTTAAATTTACGAAGGCTTGTTTTATGGCCTAGCAATGTAACAGTTTTTATAATATACTATTTTTTGACTTAATGTTTGATCCACAAGATATTTGAATAATAATAAATAATTATAGGTATAACTTTATAACCCATGTAGTACTTTCCCATATTTTTTCTATTTACTCTCACAACAATAGTGTAAGTACAAATCATAGGTGGGGAAATGAAGGCCCAGAGTATCTCTGATGTGTAGGCTTTCCCAAGGTTACAGAGCTAGCAAATGCAGAGGCCAGTCTTTTCTTCATGCTCAACATCTCTGGCTCCTTCATATTCATTTCAGTGTCCTTCTTCTCTCAAGTGCCCAGGAAAGCAGCATGATTCTTTTAATACAGGACATTCACAACTGTACTCATTGCACTGGGACAGGCCAGCACAGAAGAATATGTCCCGCAGCTTGCACAGATTTTGAGAAGCAAATATTTTGCCATCTAAAAAAGCTGTCAAGGCTTCAGAGACTTTACAGGTGAGGAACAAAGCCAGCTGGCAAAGCATTTGACAAGACCTAACTGCTAGTGATTATCAAACTACAGGAGACAAGGACGTCGTAGATGTGTCCACTGACCTGCAAGCAGTGTAATCAAAACAGAGTTTTGCAGGTGTTGTCAGGGTGATATGACATGCATTCATATTTTTTCCCTTTTGTTATTAGGCTTAAAATTTAGTCCTCTTTCTTTAATAGTTTTTGGAACCATGTGACTAGCACAACTCTGGCAAGTGCTACAAATGCAACTGGATTATGCCTAAGCAAAAATTGCCACCATGTAAAACTCATAATAAATATATGTGCTCCTTCCTGGGGTTTTAAAAGGTCAGTGCCATTTCCAAGAATTAAGAAACTGATTTATAAATAATTACTGAGATATACAACAAAGAAGAAACAGAGTTTTAAAGGAGTTTATATTTAAACACAACATGGATGCATAGTAACATTTACTGCTATTAAACAAGGAGGGACTTATAAATTTGACTCCACTTCAGTTGAGTTCAGTTCAGTCACTCAGTGGTGTCTGTCTCTTTGTAACCCTATGGACTATAGCACGCCAGGCTTCCCTGTCCATCACCAACTCCTGGAGCTTGCTCAAACTCATGTCCATTGAGTTGGTGATGTCATCCAGCCATTTCATCCTCTGTGATCCCCTTCTTTTCCTGCCTTCAATCTTTCCCAGCATCAGGGTCAGTTCTTTGCATCAGGTGGCCAAAGTATTAGAGTTTCAGTTTCAGCATCCATCCTTCCAATGAATATTCAGGACTGATTTCCTTTAGGATTGCCTGGTAGGATTGAATGGTTTGATGCTCTTTCAGTTCAAGGGACTCTCAAGAGTCTTCTCCAACACCACAGTTCACTCTGATCAGATTCAGTTACATTCAGTTCAACTTAGCAAGTACAAAGTATATTGCATTTCTTCTTAAGTATAAATACCATACAATAATGAAATCAAATGAATTGGGGACTAAGAAGTAATACACTTCATTCATTCATTCATTTATCCCTTAATTCAACAAATACTTACCAAGCAAGAACTCTGGAACCAGTCTAAGTATAATTCAGGTATCTGCCAGTTAATAGCTTTTGATATTATTTTTTAATCAGAATTATATTACTGCCACATTTCATGCACTTTTCTTGACATTTGGGAGACCAGTAATAAGAGTAAAAGTCCAAATTCTTATGGAGCTTGAATTTGTTTTTGTTTCCCATTTTGCTGTCTGACAATCGGCTGTGGCTTATGTGGAAATTAATCTACTTGCTATGGTGGCCCCTTCTTGTTTTTTACTGTGGACTGTGAAGTCAGCAATCAGGTTAATTAGAAATATGTCTAAAGCAAGAATCAACAAACAGAAAATAAGAATACCAGGATTTTCTGGAGTACCCAAGAGGAGAAAACATGCGGTTTATCCTTATAGAAACTGAGATGACAAACACTGGCAAAGTAAAATAGCTTTGTGAGCTCAAAATAGAATGCCCTGTGGCATGAACCCAGTGTCAAATTTGTGCTGTTTTAAGGTAGACTGTTATTACACTTAATCAAAAAATTTTAGTAATCTCCTACTATGTTCTAGGCCCTCTACTAGATGTTAGTCCTTGTGCTATGCAATCAATTCTGTTTATCTATTTTATATATAGTATTCATTTTATATATAACATTAATAATAGCATATTAATATGATACTAGATAACATGGGATATCTGTTAATCCCAAGCTCCTAATTTACCCCTCCCCTCCACCTTCCCCTTTAGTAATCATAAGCTTAATTTCTATGTCTGTGAGGCTGTGCCTTTTTTGTAAATAAGCTCATTTGTATCATTTTCTTTAGATTCCACATACAAGTGATACGATATAATTTTTGTCTTTTTATGTCTGACTTACTTCACTTACTTCAGCATGATATTCTCTAGGTCCATCCATCTTGCTGCAAATGGCAATATTTCATTCTTTTTATGGCTAAGTAATGTTCCATTATATATACAAACCACATGTTCTTTATTCATTTGTTGATGGACACTTAGGTTGCTTCGATGTCTTGGCTATTGTAAATAATGCTGTTACATTTTTCATATTTTCCAGATACATGCACAGGAGTGGTAGCTCTATTTTTAGTTTTTAAATGAACCTCTATACTGTTTTCCGTAGTGGTTCACATTGAAGTTTTTCTAAGAACCTAAGATTATGACTATGAAAATTGCAATTTCTAAATGATTTCAGGGTTATGCTGCTGCTGCTGCTAAGTCACTTCAGATGTGTCCGACCCTGTGCGACCCCATAGATGGCAGCCCACCAGGCTCCCTGTCCCTGGGATTCTCCAGGCAAGAACACTGGAGTGGGTTTCCATTTCCTTCTCCAATGCATGAAAGTGAAAAGTGAAAGTGAAGTCGCTCAGTTGTGTCTGACCCTCAGCTACCCCATGGACTGTAGCCTTCCAGGCTCCTCTGTCCATGGGATTTTTCCAGGCAAGAGTACTGGAGTGGGGTGCCATTGCCTTTGTTTCAGGGCTATAGCACATGATACATTTTCTACTGGCTATATCCTCTGGGGATCTGATATCTTAAAAGATATAAACAGAATAATAAAGTGTATTATTTTAACTATAATTTTTATCAAATTTGGTAAACACCTAGCATCTGCAATAAAACTAAAAAAAAAAAAAAAAGGAAGAAAAACATTGTGTCATTTTGTGCATGCTCAATAGCTCAGTCATATCTGATTCTTTGTGACTACATGGACTGTAGTCCACCAGGCTCCTCTGTCCGTGAAATTTTCCAGGCAAGAATACTGGAGTGGGTTGCCATTTCCTACTCCAGAGGATCTTCCTAACCCATGGAATGAACCCATATCTCTTGCATCTCCTGCATTGGCAGCTGTATTCTTTGCATTGCACCACCTGGGAAGTCTTACTTTTCTCTGAACTGTTCTTCATTTGACCTAATATTCCCTTCAAAACACTCTTACTTAGATCTCCTCTATTCAAAAACATCCTATCACTCATGCCTGTAAATCAGGAGCAAAAAACAAACAAACAAAAAACTATGGTATGGCTTTCAAAATTCTTTGGCTAAATGTTTTCAGTGACCCTAAATCCACCTTCTCTTCCCTAGTTGGGACGAGCCCCTCATGTTCTCAAATGAATCTCATGTCTATTGCAATATGTGTATCTATTAAAGCAAAATCAAACAAACAAAAAATAACCTATAAATTTACAAACTCTATATGGTATTATATATTTCCTAGGATTTTGATATTTGGATAGAAGAAAATACAGTCAGTCTTTTGTATCTACATATCCATGGATTCAACCAAAGGATGGAAAATATTTGAAAAAAAAAAATTCCATGAAATTCCAAAAATCAAAAAAAAGGCAATGGTATGAATATGTTCTGAAAACTGTCAAACTGCTTATTCCGGAACCCACAGAAAAAAGATTGGGAAAAAGGTCTGATCCAGTGTGTTGTTGGCTGATGGTGACTCTCATCATGGTTACCAGGGCTCTATTAGAACTCTGCAAAAGATGGGCGAGGGGGAGGGTCTTGAGGGGCTATGTTAGAGAGCTTGAGAGGTAGGGAGATTTTGGGTGCCCCCAGGGAACCTATTTTCAATCCACCCTTAACTGTTCACATAGCACTTACATTATATTTGGGCTTCCCTGGTTGCTCAGATAGTAAAGAATCTGCCTGCAATGTAGGAGACATGGGTTTGATCCCTGGGTCGGGAAGATCCCCTGGAGAAGGCAATGGCAACCCAATCCAGTATTCTTGCCTGGAGAATTCCATGGACAGAGGAGGCTGGTGGCCTACAGTCCATGAAGTCACAAAGAGTGGGACAAATATCTATTCCCATTTCCAGTCTCTTTCATCTCACTGTCCTCTTTCTCCAACAAACTCAATGTATAGAGAAGAATGCAAGGGTTAGGATAATGCATATTTGGGTTATAATCCTGGCTCTGCCATTCACAAATTGACTGAATTTTGATAAGTTACTATAACTCTTTGAGCCTTAATTTCCTCATCTATAAAATGGAATAATAATCCCCACTCTCATGGGAATACTGAGAGGCTAATTTAAATGTGAGTAAAGAAATGTAGCATAAAGAAGTCTGAACACTGAAGAACTGGTGCTTTCAAATTGTGTTGGAGAATACTCTTGAGGATCCCTTGGACTGCAAGGAGATTGAACCGGGCAATCCTAAAGGAAATCAAACCTGAATATTCATTGTAAAGACTGATGCTGAAGCTCCAATACTTTGGCCACCTGAGATGAAGAGCTGACTCATTGAAAAAGACCCTGATGTCGGGAAAGAACGACGGCAAAAGGAGAAGGTTGTGGCAGAGGATGGGGTGCTTAGATAGCATCATTGACTAAATAGACATGAATTTGAGCAAACTCCAGGAGATAGTGGAGGGGTAGAGCCTGGTATTCTGAAGTCTGTGAGGTCACCAAGAGTCAGACACAACTGAATACCTGAACTACAACAACAACAAAGAATTTGGCACAGTGTTTGTTATGTAAATGCTCAATAAATATTTTTTCCCTTCTTTTATCCTCACTCTATGTTTACAATAGTATTAAATATAGTTCTAAATAATATGCCAGGAAAGTAATCCTAAAACTTTTTATTGCAGATACTACTCTATTATTTGAGGGATATTAAAATGCCTATTGAAGACCAGTTAGACCTAATTGATATCTATAGGACATTTCACCCCAAAACAATAAATTTCAACTTTTTCTCAAGCGCACATGGAACCTTCTCCAGGATAGATCACATCCTGGGCCATAAATCTAGCCTTGGTAAATCCAAAAAAATATTGAAATCATTCTAAGCATCTTTTCTGACCACAATGCACTAAGATTAGATATCAATTACAGGAGAAAAATTATATAAAATTGCAACATATGGAGGCTGAACAACATGCTGCTGAATAACCAACAAATGACAGAAGAAATCAAAAAAGAAATAAAAATATGCATAGAAATGAATGAAAATGAAAACACAACAACCCCAAACCTGTGGGATACTGTAAAAGCAGTGCTAAGGGGAAAGTTCATAGCAATACAGGCATACCTCAAGAAACAAGAAAAAAGTCAAATAAATAACCTAACTCTATACCTAAAGCAACTAAAAAAGGAAGAAATGAAGAACCCCAGGGTTAGTAGAAGGAAAGAAATTATAAAAATTAGGGCAGAAATAAATGCAAAAGAAACAAAAGAGACCATAGCATAAATCAACAAAGCCAAAAGCTGGTTATTTGAAAGGATAAATAAAATTGACAAACCATTAGCCAGACTCATCAAGAAACAAACCATTAGCCAAACTCATCAAGAAAGGGAGAAAAATCAAATCAATAAAATTAGAAATGAAAATGGACAGATCACAACAGACAACACAGAAATACAAAGGATCATAAGAGACTACTATCAGCAATTATATGCCAATAAAATGGACAACTTGGAAGAAATGGGTAAATTCTTAGAAAAGTACAACTTTCCAAAACTGAACCAGGAAGAAATAGAAAATCTTAACAGACCCATCACAAGCACGGAAATTGAAACTGTAATCAGAAATCTTCCAGCAAACAAAAGCCCAGGTCCAGATGGCTTCATAGCTGAATTCTACCAAAAATTTAGAGAAGAGCTAACACCTATCCTACTCAAACTCTTCCAGAAAATTGCAGAGGAAGGTAAACTTCCAAACTCATTCTATGAGGCCACCATCACCCTAATACCAAAACCTGACAAAGATGCCACAAAAAAAGAAAACTACAGGCCAATATCACTGATGAACATAGATGCAAAAATCCTTAACAAAATTCTAGCAATCAGAATCCAACAACACATTAAAAAAATCATACACCATTACCAAGTGGGCTTTATCCCAGGGATGCAAGGATTCTTCAATATCCACAAATCAATCAATATAATACACCACATTAACGAATTGAAAAATAAAAACTATCTGATTATCTCAATAGATGCAGAGAAAGCCTTTGACAAAATTCAACATCCATTCATGATAAAAACTCTCCAGAAAGCAGGAATAGAAGGAACATACCTCAACATAATAAAAGCTATATATGACAAACCCACAGCAAACATTATCCTCAATGGTGAAAAATTGAAAGCATTTCCCCTAAAGTCAGGAAAAAAACAAGGGTGCCCACTTTCACCACTACTACTCAACATAGTTTTGGAAGTTTTGGCCAAAGCAATCAGAGCAGAAAAAGAAAGAAAAGGAATCCAAATTGGAAAAGAAGAAGTAAAACTCTCACTGTTTGCAGATGACATGATCCTCTACATAGAAAACCCTAAAGACTCCACCAGAAAATTACTAGAGCTAATCAATGAATATAGTAAAGTTGCAGGATATAAAATCAACACACAGATATCCCTAATAATGAGAAAATAGAAAATTAAGGAAACAATTCCATTCACCATTGCAACGAAAAGAATAAAACACTTAGGAATACATCTACCTAAAGAAACTAAATACCTATATATGGAAAGCTATAAAACACTGGTGAAAGAAATCAAAGTGGACACTAATAGATGGAGAAGTATACCATGTTCATGGATTGGAAGAATCAATATAGTGAAAATGAATATACTACCCAAAGCCATCTATAGATTCAGTGCAATACCTATCAAGCTACCAAGGGTATTTTTCACAGAGCTAGAACAAATAATTTCACAATTTGTATGGAAATACAAAAAACCTTGAATAGCCAAAGCAATCTTGAGAAAGAAGAATGGAACTGGAGGAATCAACCTGCCTGACTTCAAGCTCTACTACAAAGCCACAGTCATCAAGACAGTATAGTACTGGCACAAAGACAGACATATAGATCAATGGAACAAAATAGAAATCCCAGAGATAAATCCACACACCTATGGACACCTTATCTTTGACAAAGGAGGCAAGAATATACAATGGAGAAAAGACAATCTCTTTAACAAGTGATACTGGGAAAAGTGGTCAACCATTTGTAAAAGAATGAAACTAGAACACTTTCTAACACCATACACAAAAATAAACTCAAAGTGGATTAAAGAGCGAAACATAAGACCAGAAACTATAAAACTCTTAGAGGAGAACACAGGCAAAACACTCTCTGACATAAATCACAGCAGGATCCTCTATGACCCACCTCCCAGAATATCGGAAATAAAAGCAAAAATAAATGGGATCTAATTAAACTTAAAAGCTTCTGCACAACAAAGGAAACTCTAAGCAAGGTGAAAAGACAGCCTAAAATAATAACAAATGAAGCAATTGACAAAGAACTAATCTCAAAAATATTCAAGTAACTCCTGCAGCTGAATTCCAGAAAAATAAATGACCCAATAAAAAAAATGGGCCAAAGAACTAAATAGACATTTCTCCAAAGAAGACATACAGATGGCTAACAAACACATGAAAAGATGCTCAATATCACTCATTATCAGAGAAATGCAAATCAAAACCACAGTGAGGTATCATTTCATGCCAGTCAGAATGCCTGCGATCCAAAAGTCTACAAGCAATAAATGCTAGAGAGGGTGTGGAGAAAAGGGAACCCTCTTACACTGTTGGTGGGAATGCAAACTAGTACAGCCACTATGGAGAACAGTGTGGAGACTCCTTAAAAAACTGGAAGTAGAACTGCCTTATGACCCAGCAATCCCATTACTGGGCATACACACCAAGGAAACCAGAATTGAGAGACATGTGTAACCCACTGTTCATTGCAGCACTGTTTACAATAGCCAGGACATGGAAGCAACCTAGATGTCCACCAGCAGATGAATGGATAAGAAAGCTGTGGTACATATACACAATAGAGTATTACTCAGCCATTAAAAAGAATACATTTGAATCAGTTCTAATGAGGTGGATGAAACTGGAGCCTATTATATAGAGTGAAGTAAGCCAGAAAGAAAAACACCAATATAGTATACTAACGCATATATATGAAATTTAGAAAGATGGTCATGATACCCCTGTATGCGAGACAGCAAAAGAGACACAGATGTATAGAACAGTCTTTTGGACTCTGTGGGAGAGGGAGAGGGTGAGATTACTTGGGAGAATGGCATTGAAACATGTATAATATCATATAAGAAATGAATCGACAGTCCAGGTTTGATACAGGATGCTTGGGGCTGGTGCACTGGGTTGACCCAGAGAGATGGTACGGGGAGGGAGGTGAGAGGGGAGTTCAGGATAGGGAACATATGTATGCCCATGGTGGATTCATGCTGATGTGTGGCAGAACCAATACAATATTGTAAAGTAATTAGCCACCAATTAAAATACATAAATTTAAATTTAAAAAATAAAATAAAAAAAAAAAAACAAGAGTTTTTCAAGATTGCTGGTAACTTTGAGCTTTAAAGTTTTCTTAAGTTAAATGATGAAAATTTGTAAAAGGTCTAGATAATTTTTAAATAAAGTAAAATGTTAAAATATCAAAAAATAAATAAATAAAATGCCTATTGAGAATATAAACTTCAGTTCAGTTCAGTCACTCAGTCCTGGCCAACTCTTTGGGACCCCATGAATCACAGCACTCCAAGCCTCCCTGTCCATCACCAAGTTCCCGAAGTTCACCGAAACTCATGTCCATCGAGTCGGTGATGCCATCCAGGCATCTCATCCTCTGTCATCCCCTTCTCCTCCTGCCCCTAATCCCTCCCAGCATCAGGGTCTTTTCCAATGAGTCAACTCTTCGCATGACGTGGCCAAAGTATTGGAGTTTCAGCTTCAGTATCAGTCCTTCCAATGAACACCCAGGGCTGATCTCATTTAGAATGGACTGGTTGGATCTCCTTGCAGTCCAAGGGACTCTCAAGAGTCTTTTCCAACAACACAGTTCAAAAGCATCAATTCTTCAGCACTCAGCTTTCTTCACAGTCCAACTCTCACATCCATACAAGACCACTGGAAAAACCATAGCCTTGATTAGATGGACTTTTGTTGGCAAAATAATGTCTCTGCTTTTTAATATGCTATCTAGATTGGTCATAATATGGCACTAAAAAAAGATACTATAAATAAAATAACGACTTTTTTATAATTCACCAATTAGGTTCATACCCATTTCTTAATTTTCTTCTCAAAATATCCTTATAGAATGGCCAGGTCAGATATTTCTATTTTAGAAGTGAAGAAACAGATATTATAAGACCTGGAACATGTGTACTCAATCTGAAGGGAATGGAAAAGGGGGCAAAACCCGGATATTCCAGTCCCTTTACAAGGGTTTATTCCACTCTGTTCCTAACAGACAGGATATGCATTAACTGGGTGAGTCACTTCTCTCCTGAGACCTTCCACTGCCCTGTGAACAAGCCATCAAAGTAAGTCTGTGATATATGCCTACCCACACCTCCCAATACTTATCTAGCCTTACCTCTCCCCAAGACCGTGCATTTGTTTAAGGAGGAGTCATACTGAACTTGTTGTTTATTGTTTCTGAAACTGTTAAACTGCTAGTTCTGGGCGTATGCTGCTGCTTTGGTTTGGAATGCCCTTCCTGCTCCTGAATACCCAGGTAACACCCCTTTATGAACTTTTCAAGATCCGAGGCATGGCTTGCCATAGCTAGAAGAACTTTCTTGATATTCCATGAAAAGTGGTTCGTTTGTCTTTCATATCCCTTGGCACAACCTTGTAACATGCAATTGCATCTTGAATTTGGTGCAACTGTATCTTCTCTGTATTGGTTGTGTTTGACACAATTATGTCTGTCTCCATCATTGGACTGTGGACTTCACGAAAGCAGGGATTTTATTAATTCTCAGTGTCCAGGCAAGGCTTGGCATGGAGTAGGTATTCAGGGAGTACTTGATAATATGATGGATGGATTAAATTTCCTAGGGTATCCTTAGGTCTGACCCAGAAGCCTTACATATGAAAGGAAAACAGTAACTCACAGATCTTCTCAGGAAGGAGTCAGTCCTAACCATCTACATACATTAACACATGGGGAGTGAAGTGGAAAAACAAAAATAAAAATGTAGAAGTCAGCAATTACTGGAATTACTGCTCTTTGGAACACAATCATGAACATGTCATTTTCTCAGCAGCAACTCTCTCACCATTTTATCTCCATTTGCCATTTGCCAACCCAGACTGAGCTGGTTCTCTAGTGCAAAATAGCCTTAATCCTTTTGAAAATGATTCTGCCAATGAAAAAGCTAGGTCATCCACAGCTAAATGAATTTTAGTGGGCCCGTGCATAGATCTAAACAGAAATTGGGTCTCACAAGTTCTCTGAGCTCTGGTTTTTCTATCTGTAAGCAATAAACTACATCCTCTCTTAGCCTCTCCATCAGCAAGGCAAACCATGGCATAAATAAGGCAAGGGTATAAATATGTTCTGCACACTGTCAATCTGCTTATCAGGAACCCACAGAAAAAAGATAGGAAAAAAAGGTTTGATCCAGTATGTTGTTGGCTGATGATGACTCTCAGTGGATACCAGGGCTGTGTGAGAATTCTGTAAAAAACAGCAGGAGGGAGAGGGGCTTGAGGGGCTATGTTAGAGGGCTTGGGAGGTAGGGAGATTTTGGGTGCTCCCAAGGAACCCATCATTGAGGAAGCCTCATGCAGGGGTAATACAAAGTAAGCAGCAGTGCTTACTCATCTATATTCTAGCACTGAACACACACAAAAAGATATTTAATCATTTCTAGAAGGAAGGGAGGGCTTCCCAGGTGTTACTAGTGGTAAAGAACCTGTCTGCCAATGCAGGAGACATAAGGTTTGATCTCTGGGTGGGGAGGATACCCTGGAGGGGGGCATGCCAACCCACTCCAATATTCCTGCCTGGAGAATCCTGTGGACAGAGGAGCCTTCTGTACTATAGTCCATAGGGTTGCAAAGAGTCCGACATAACTGAGGCCACTTAGCATGCATGCATAAGAAGAAAGAGAATAAAGAAGGTGGGAAGTAGGTAGGTGGGTAGGTAGGGAGGGAGGAAGGAAGAGAGAGAGGGAGGGAAGGTAGGTCCTAAGGCTTGCCTTTATGGGGAACATGTGCATACCTGTGGCGGATTCATGTTGATGTATGGCAAAACCAATACAATATTGTAAAGTAATTAACCTACAATTAAAATAAATAAATTTATTTAAATTAAAAAATGCAAAAATAAATAAAATAAAAGCAGCCTGGATCTAGCACTGAGTTTAATGAGAACTGAGCTCTTATCCTCTTTCACTTATACCTAATACTCATGTTCAAAGACCCAGCTCACTTTAGTGCAATTTTCTTCAGCTTATCTAACCTACACATACCTGCTGATCCCTCAGATCTATGATGGGTGCTAGAGCCCCTGATATGAATGAGACACAATCTTTGACTTCAAGAACTAAGCTGAGAGAAACCTAGGAATCAGATCAGATCAGATCAGATCAGTCGCTCAGTCGTGTCCGACTCTTTGCGACCCCATGAACCGCAGCACGCCAGGCCTCCCTGTCCATCACCAACTCCCGGAGGTCACTCAGACTCACATCCATCGAGTCAGTGATGCCATCCAGCCATCTCATCCTCTGTCATCCCCTTCTCCTCTTGTCCCCAATCCCTCCCAGCATCAGAGTCTTTTCCAATGAGTCAACTCTTCGCATTAGGTGGCCAAAATACTGGAGTTTCAGCTTTAGCATCATTCCTTCCAAAGAAATCCCAGGGGTGATCTCCTTCACAATGGACTGGTTGGATCTCCTTGCAGTCCAAGAGACTCTCAAGAGTCTTCTCCAACACCACAGTTCAAAAGCATCAATTCTTCGGCGCTCAGCCTTCTTCACAGTCCAACTTTCACATCCATACATGACCACAGGAAAGACCATAGCCTTGACTAGGCGAACCTTTGTTGGCAAAGTGATGTCTATGCTTTTGAGTATGCTACCTAGGTTGGTCATAACTTTCCTTCCAAGGAGTAAGCATCTTTTAATTTCATGGCTGCAGTCACCATCTGCAGTGATTTTGGAGCCCAGAAAAATAAAGAAATAGAGGAAAACAACAGAATGGGAAAGACTAGGGATCTATTCAAGAAAATCAGAGATACCAAAGGAATATTTCATGCAAAAATGGGCTCGATAAAGGACAGAAATGGTATGGACCTAACAGAAGCAGAAGATATTAAGAAGAGGTGGCAAGAATACACAGAAGAACTGTACAAAAAAGAGCTTCAAGACCCAGATAATCATGATGGTGTGATCACTGACCTTGAGCCAGATATCCTGGAATGTGAAGTCAAGTGGGCCTTAGAAAGCATCACTACAAACAAAGCTAGTGGAGGTGATGGAATTCCAGTGGAGCTATTCCAAATCCTGAAAGATGATGCTGTGAAAGTGCTGCACTCAATATGCCAGCAAATTTGGAAAACTCAGCAGTGGCCACAAGATTGGAAAAGGTCAGTTTTCATCCCAATCCCAAAGAAAAGCAATGCCAAAGAGTGCTCAAACTACCACACAATTGCACTCATCTCACATGCTAGTAAAGTAATGCTCAAAATTCTCCAAGCCAGGCTTCAGCAATATGTGAACCTAGGAATAGACAGTGATAACTTGGAGATAAATGCAGTAAGAAAGGAGTTCTCTTACTGAATGGGGCACAGAGCATGAAATAACGAATTCAGCCAGTAGAAGACATCACACAGAGAAAAGCACTTAGGTTAGGCCCTGAAAGAAGAGTAAGAGCTTTAGGCAGTGAGACAGAGAGAATTCTAGGCTGAAATAGCACCGAGAGCACAGGCAGTGGGGCTGGTGGTGATGGTGTTGACAGAACAAGATGCTTCTCTCTGAGAAATTACAGAGAGTATTTGATGGTTGAACAGAAGATGTGAGAAAGAGGATATGAGCTAGGCCAAGAAGACAGGATAGGGTTAATCCATCTTCATCTAGGAGCAGGCAGAAATGGTGTTCTAGGTAAGGAATCTTACCTGTCACACATTGAAAAAGGTTGCTTCATAAAGTGATGAATATAGTTAGAAGGTAAGGGCAGGAAATATCTAAGACATAATTTGACATTTTTTTTTCCTGCTCTAGCCTTATTGCCAAAGTGAAGTCGCTCAGTCGTGTCCAACTCTTTGCAAACCCGTGGACTGTAGCCTACCAGGCTCCTCTGTCCATGGGATTTTCCAGGCAAGAGTACTGGAGTGGATTGCCATTTCCTTCTCCAGAGGATCTTCCCAACCCAGGGATCAAATCCAGGTCTCCTGCATTGTAGACAGACGCTTTACCATCTGAGCCACCAGGGAAGTCCAGACTTAAATTGAAGACCAGACTAAAATTCAGACTTAAATTGAAAAAAGTGGGGAAAACCACTAGACCATTCAGGTATGACCTAAATCAAATCCCTTATGATTATACAGTAGAAGTGAGAAATAGATTTAAGGGACTAGATCTGATAGAGTGCCTGATGAACTATGGATGAGGTTCATCACACTGTATAGAGACAGGGAGCAATACTATCCCCAAGAAAAAGAAATGCAAAAAAGCAAAATGGCTGTCTGAGGAGGCCTTACAAATATCTGTGAAAAGAAGAGAAGTGAAAAGCAAAGGAAAAAAGGAAAGACATGCCCATTTGAACGCAGAGTTTCAAAGAAGAGCAAGGAGAGATAAGAAAGCCTTCCTCAGTGATCAGTGCAAAGAAATAGAGGGAAACAATAGAATGGGCAAGACTAGAGATCTCTTCAAGAAAATTAGAGATACCAAGGGAACATTTCATGCAAAGATGGGCTCAATAAAGGACAGAAATGGTATGGACCTAACAGAAGCAGAAGATATTAAGAAGAGATGGCAAGAATACACAGAAGAACTGTACAAAAAAGATCTTCACGACCAAGATAATCACGATGGTGTGGTCAATCACCTAGAGCCAGACATACTGAAATGTGAAGTCAAGTGGGCCTTAAGAAGCATCACTACAAACAAAGCTAGTGGAGGTGATGGAATTCTAGCTGAGCTATTTCAAATCCTAAAAGATGATGCTGTCAAAGTGCCACACTCAATATATCAGTAAATTTGGAAAACTCAGCAGTGGCCACAGGACCACAAAATGTCAGTTTTCATTCCAATCCCAAAGAAAGGCAATGACAAAGAATGCTCAAACTACCACACGATTGCACTCATCTCATATGCTAGTAAAGTAATGCTCAAAATTCTCCAAGCCAGGCTTCAGCAATACATGAACTGTGAACTTCCAGATGTTCAAGCTAGTTTTAGAAAAGGCAGAGGAACCAGAGATCAAATTGCCAACATCCACTGGATCATCAAAAATGAAAGAGAGTTCCAGATAAACATCTATTTCTGCTTGACTATGCCAGCACCTTTGGCTGTGGGGATCACAATAAACTATGGAAAATTCTGAAAGAGATGGGAATACCAGATCACCTGACCTGCCTCTTGAGAAATGTGTATGCAGGTCAGGAAGCAACAGTTAGAACTGGACATGGAACAACAGACTGGTTCCAAACAGGAAAAGGAGTACATCAAGGCTGTATGCTGCTGCTGCTGCTAAGTCGCTTCAGTCGTGTCCGACTCTGTGCGACCCCATAGATGGAAGCTCACCAGGCTCCCCATCCCTGGGATTCTCCAGGCAAAAACACTGGAGTGGGTTGCCATTTCCTTATTGCACCCTAATTAAATAACTTATATGCAAAGTACATCATGAGAAATGCTGGGCTGGATAAGGCACAAGCTGGAATGAAGATTGCTGGGAGAGATCAATAACCTCAGATATGCAGATGACACCACCCTTATGGCAGAAAATGAAGAAGAACTAAAGAGCCTCTTGATGAAAGTGAAAGAGGAGAGTGAGAAAGTTGGCTTAAAGCTCAACATTCAGAAAACTAAGATCATGGCATCTGGTCTCATAACTTCATGGGAAATAGATGGGGAAACAGTGGCTAACTTTATTTTTTTCAGGCTCCAAAATCACTGCAAATGTTGACTACAGCCATGAAATAAAAAGATGCTTACTCCTTGGAAGGAAATGATCAAACTAGACAGCATAATGAAAGGCAGAGACTACTTTGCCAACAAAGTTCTGTCTACATAGTTTTTCCAGTAGTCATGTATGGATCTGAGAGTTGGAATATAAAGAAAGCTGAGTGCTGAAGAATTGATGCTTTTGAACTGTGGTGTTGGAGAAGACTTGAGAGTCCCTTGGACTGCATTGAGATCTAACCAGTCCATCCTAAAGGAGATCAGTCCTGGGTTTTCATTGGAAGGTCTAATGTTGAAGCTGAAACTCCAATACCTTGGCCACTTGATGCAAAGAGCTGACTCATTTGAAAAGACCCTGATCCTGGGAAAGATCAAAGGCAGGAGGAGAAGGGGATGACAGAGGATGAGATGGTTGGATGGCATCACCAACTCAATGGATATAAGTTGGGTAAACTCCGTGAGATGGTGATGGGCAGGGAGGCCTGGTGTGCTGTTGTTCATGAGGTCCCAAAAGTCGGACATGACTGAATGACTGAACTGAGCATTTATTTGTCTTGTCTTAGATAATCCTCTCTCTCACCCTTGCCACCGCACCCAATTCCTCTGCCAACTAAATTAGAGATCACAAATACGACTGCTGTAGTTTTGAATTACAACTCTACCATTTATCAGTTCTTCAATCTTGGATGATTTTCCAGCTTTGCTCACCCCAGTTTCTATAACCACCAATGGAGGTACTACTAGTATTTATGACTGCTGTATGCTTTAGTCATAATAGCTAATTTCTATTATTTACTATGTATCAGGTCCAGTTTAAGCATTTTTAATATGCTAGTTCTTTTGTTATATAAATACCTATTATCTCATAGGTAATATTTGTGTCCCTACCTTACAGATGAGGAAAAGAAAGTCCAAAAAGGTTAAGGATTTGACTTCAGCTCACAGTTATAAGAAGATTCAAGATTTGGTTACAGGTATTTTGACTGCAGAACCTAACACTCCTAACCACAGTGATCATCTATGTGAAGTGCCTAGCATTGTGAGGGATGACAGAAAAAACTATGAATTATTGCCACCTGCAGTGCCACCTGCAAAGCCCATTAACAATTCTTGGAAAAATAAAAATAGAATCTTGGCAATAAAATAAATTCATTTTTTTTTTCCTTGTCCTTTGTGCCTAGTCCAGCTCACAAGGTGCCGAGTTCAGAGGCCATGCACCTAGCCCTTCAGACCAGAGTTCCCAGTTGTAAAGAGCTGTGCAGACACCTCAGCTGGAAGCGTCTGTACAGAAGTGCTACACAGGACACTGTGGCTCAAGGTAGTGCAGTAAGGGTGGTCCATGTGCAGAGGCACTGCCCTGGCACCAGATCTGGGGCATGAGCAGCACATCTATGCCCAACCCCCTAGAACTTCATCCTTCTCCCTGAAGAGAACCCAGTAAAGCAGCCCCCACTGGGGTCTATCTCAGACTGTCTAGGAGAGCAGAGAGTCTGTGCTCTAGAATGGAAGCTCACACCTCTCCCTTCTTTGGTCAAAGAAAGAAATTTTCCTTCTGAACAGAACCTGGTCTCATTCTATTGACTGGATCAACACTGGGAAGGAAGAACCTTGTTGGGGCTGATTTGAAGTATGGGTAATGTTATCATTCCAGTAGCTCTGCCAATTTAAATAAATGGATGAGTGTCTAATAAATGGGAGCTTGAGTAGATAAGTGAAAAAAGGTTCATTGAAAGAGAAAGCACTCAGCTGAGAAGAGAACGCACTTCGGGTGTCTGGCCAGGTGGGTGAGGAGTTGGTAGCTGTAAGGTGGAATGGTGGTGCTAAGTGTCCTGTGTCATCAGATATAATTGGCATGTGGGCACCATTGCTCTTAACTCACAAACAGAACACTGAGACGTGTTCCAGAGCCCCACCCAGGGAGCAGGTTGGGGCCTGGGTGACCACACTAGGTTCTCTGCGTGACCCGATGATTGCTTCAGTCTGGCTTCAGTGACAGTCTCTGTCACTCATCTGCCTCATCCGTGATCACTACCAGCAACCTACAATTCTGATTCTAAAGGCATGGCTTGGTGGCAGTGAGCAGCTGGGGAGCCAGGAGGAAGGGTCTGGGGATGGAGAGAGTCATAATTCATCAGTTTCAATAAGCTCCGAGTGCTGAATACAGCACAAAATTGATGCTGTGGAGCTAACAGAGGAGCAACAAAGGCAAGGGAGAAGCCTCAGTGAGGGAAGGGCCAAAAGCAGAGAGCAGAGGATGACAAATGTCTGCAGACATTAAATGACTTTCCCCAGGCCATATAGATTGAAGTAGAAAGGCAGGATTCAGTTCCAGAGCTTTGTAACCCCAAAACCTGTGCTCTTTCTCTCATACCACACTGTGATCACACAGCATGTGTGTGTTCAACTTGATGCTACTGCTGCAAGTCAGTTTGAGAAAGAGAATAGGTTTCCAAGCTGCACCTAGATCTTTCCATCCCAAATCCCCTATCCTCTCCACGCCACCCAAATCCCCTATCCTCTCCACGCCACCCAAATCCCAGGCCCAGAAAGAGGCACTAACTTGACCAAGGTCACACAGTGCCTTAGCATCCAGGTCTCTGAATTCCCACAGCACCTCATAAGAAAAGTTGCTGCCCTCAGCTTTTCAGTGAAAACTGTCCTTTCAAGGCCAGCCAAGAGCTTAAAGCTCATCTGCTAGGAGGCTTCATATGATTATTTACTTAAAGAAAGTGAAAGTCACTCGGTTGTGTCCATCTCTTTGCAAGCCCATGGACTGTCCATGGAATTCTCCAAGCAAGAATACTGGAGTGAGTAGCCTTTCCCTTCTCCAGGGGATCTTCCCAACCCAGGGATAGAACCCAGGTCTCTTGCATTGCAGGCAGATTCTTTACCAGCTGAGCCACAAGGGAAGCCTAAAAGAAAGAGAAGTTGCTCAGTCATGTCCAACACTTTGTGACTCCATGGACTGTAGCCTACCAGGCTCCTCCCTCCGTCCATGGAATTTTCCATGCAAGAGTACTGGAGTGGGTTGCCATTTCCTTCTCCAGAGGATCTTCCTGACCCAGGGATTGAACCTAGGTGATGCTTTACCATCTGAGCCACCAGGGAAGCCCATTAAAGAAAGGGAGGACACCTAATTTTAGCCCACTGAGGAATGAAATGCTGATGTACAAATGCAATTAGGAAAAAAAAAAAATTCAGTGGTATGCTTGGGAAGAGTGGGTAGCCTACAGACTTCAAAGAAGGATAGTGATTCAGGCAGAGAAAAGGGTGGGTTGGGAGTGAAGTGACAGAGCACCCTGGCCAGGTCTTAGGCTGGCAGGGAGAAGTCTTAGTTTCTACAGGGCCCCCTGGGCACCACCTTGGGTCTGTGTCCCAAACAGGATATTTTTAAGCATTCTCAGAGGGCACTTGCTAACTGACCTAAGGTGGTAAGAGGTCATACAAAGAACATGGATTATACAGTTATGTGGGTGTGGCTTTGCCACTTGTCAGCTGAGGGACCTTGGGCAAATCACCTCACTTCTTCGAACCTTATTTTCTTCATATTTTCAAATGGAAGTGCTACTTTGTAGGGTTATAGTAGGATAAAGGTAACATATGCATAAAACATCCAGCATGGTTCTTGGAATATAGCAGATGTCCAATAAACTGTAATTTTATACTTATTACTATTGTTACTACTGTCATTATTACTGTGAAGTGTCCCCTGTGAAGTGAGGAGCCTGTCACTGGGGTGTTTATATAGCAGCTTCTGGGGCCTGGCTATTTTCTCTTTCTTTCAGGACAATGGAAATTACATGTTTCTCTGAAGTAAATGCACTCAGCTCCCACTCAACACCTATCCTACCTATTGTGAATGTACTCACAGAAGGGTGAGGTAGGAATCATTTCTTTGAAACTTGTCAGTAAGCCAGAACTTAAACTTCTGTCAGGCTCAGTAACACCTTCTGACCTTGGTAAGAAGACCAGATTAGTGTCTGGTTTCACAATTTTGAAAATTAGCTAAGTCCTGTCCCAGTGCCTGGGCTGGCTGTGCAATAGAAGCAAATATCCTGAGCCCAGACTTGGTTCTGCTGGGTCCTGTTTATTAGATGTATCTTGAAATTTTCTAACTTCTCTGGTGCCTGAGATTAACCAGGGATAGGGGTCACAGTTGGGCAGGTGTCCAGGTTCCCCTTTCTCATCCTCAGGGTGCTCTCAAACCCTCTACCTCTGTTCCTCGCATGCAGAAACAGCCAGATGACCTGAGGAGCTCCAGGACTCATGGGGTTGTTCTACGGCCCATGGTTAGGTCCCAGTTCCAAAAGGATGGCTCAGAAAACAGACTGATTCTGTTAGCTGGTATGTAAAAGAAAATCCTTTTCTTTTACAGGATTATGCAAATTGTACCACCAGAATAATGTAACATGATTATTTGAGGTGACTCCCAGTCATATTGGCTATAGGACAAGTTCAGGGATCTGGGCTACGGATGGAGCATGGTTTGCCTCTGACCTCTGGGCTTGAGCAGTGTGTGTGGGCCCAGCACAGCAACTGTGGTGCTGTCTGTGGAGTTGCAGCAACTGAAGACAGCATGGTGGCAGCAGATATCCTTTATCCTTGACCCTCCTGCACAGCAGAGCTGGGCTCTTCTGTAGAAGTAGCTGTGCCTATTGCATGCCTACCTTCTCTGAAGTCTTTTGAAGTTGTTCTGCATTTTCCACAAATCTTCCTCATTGTTTTCAATTAATGTTTGAATGCTGTACTCATCTAGGCCTGTCTCAATGTGTGCCATAAGAGCGCAGAATTCCCTGCATGATGGGTCTGTTCTGGGTCCATTGCTTATTTTTCCTACTGATGGCAATATATGGAAAGCACTTAACATTGTCCAGTTCAGTTCAGTCGCTCAGTCATGTCCAACTCTTTGCCACCCCATGAATCGCAGCACGCCAGGCCTCCCTGTCCATCACCAACTCCCGGAGGTCACTCAGACTCACATCCATCAAGTCAGTGATGCCATCCAGCCATCTCATCCTCTGTCATCCCCTTCTCCTCCTGCTCCCAATCCCTCCCAGCATCAGAGTCTTCTCCAATGAGTTAACTCTTCGCATGAGGTGGCCAAAATACTGGAGTTTCAGCTTTAGCATCATTCCTTCCAAAGAATTCCCAGGGCTGATCTCCTTCAGAATGGACTGGTTGGATCTCCTTGCAGTCCAAGGGACTCTCAAGAGTCTTCTCCAACACCACAGTTCAAAAGCATCAATTCTTCTGCACTCAGCCTTCTTCACAGTCCAGCTCTCACATCCATACATGACCACAGGAAAGACCACAGGAAAGCCTTGACTAGACGGACCTTTGTTGGCAAAGTAATGTCTCTGCTTTTGAATATGCTATCTAGGTTGGTCATAACTTTCCTTCCAAGGAGTAAGCGTCTTTTAATAATATTGTCCAGTCAACATCAAAAGAGCACATATTCTAGGGATACTGTGATGAAGGCCTCAAGCAAAAGAGATAAGAAAAGACATGGTTGGAAGATATGCTGATCTATGCTGATTCTATACAATTCTGGATGGCACATTTAACATGACCAGAACATGAATTATCACCTTCACATTTTCTTTCACACTTGGAATGAATCCTAGAATTGTGTTCAACAAAGCATCATTTAAAAACACTTTGAAAGGGTTATTAGAAACCAGGATTTATGGGAGACACAACAAAGATTCTCTTCTTGACCAAACTCTAGTCAGGCTCCTCTGAGTTCTCTTCTCAACTAGGCCCTGACTTTGGGACTTCCACGTTCATCATTTGCATTATCCAATTTTAGCCAGAATCCATCCTGCTAAGACAGTTTAGTCAGAACAACCCCTCGCCCCTTCCCTGCCAATCCAAAATAACATGCTCACCCACGATATCTGATCAGATGTTACCATTATCCTTCAGGTAACATCTAATCTCTCTGACCTGTCTTCAGTAAGAATCTTGTTCAGTTGGTTTAAATAGGATCCTCCCATTTTCCCTGATGTCTCCTCTTAGTAATTTATGATTTTTTTTGTCCACTGACCACTACCCTCTCTTGCTCCTTGGATATAAATTCTCACTTTTCCTTATTGTTTTTGGAGTTGACTTTGATCTTTCTCCTTTACAAAACCCCATTGTAGTAACCTTCTGAATAAAGTTGCTTTACCATTCCTTAACAAAGGTCACAAATATTTCTTCTTTAATAGCACCATGAATGATAAAGTGTCATTAGTAATAACAAGATCAGATCAGATCAGTCGCTCAGTCGTGTCTGACTCTTTGCGACCCCATGAATCGTAGCACGCCAGGCCTCCCTGTCCATCACCAACTCCCGGAGGTCACTCAGACTCACATCCATCGAGTCAGTGATGCCATCCAGCCAGCATTAAATAAAGGGCATTAGGAAACATCAGAGACAAGGTGATCTATTTTGTTTTGATACAAACATGTTCCAAGGAGCCATGCATTATGAGTAAAATCAGTGTTGCTCCCTTTTTATCCAGATGGGAAATATCAGTGTTGCTCCCTTTTTATCCAGATGGGAAATATCAGTGTTGCTCCCTTTTTATCCAGATGGGAAATATGAAATTAACCAGGAACATGAAAAGATGGTGTCTGGACATTTCACTTCACTGGTTGAACAGTAACCAACCATTTCTCTTTTTCTAGGCATTGGTCTAAATCATCATCTAAATTCATGTTCTTCACGTGGGTTCGTAATTTTTGTAATATTTAACCAAATTACTTCTGTATATAGGTGCCCCACAAAAAAAATTTACCTGGGGCCTTGCACACCAGAGGTGTACACAGGTTGATATAAAATATGTCCAGCTTGTGGCTTAACCATGGGGTCTCGTCATCAGAGAGGTGATGAAGGAACACTTCTGCATACTGTTTGCAAGATCACTGTCCCTTCATCATAGCTGTAGCTAAAGGGTCACTACAGGTCTCAACTGCACAGGCATATCACTATCAGTGACTGAAAGTGGAACTTCAAAGCAATCTTTCACAAATTAGATATATACTCACAATAAACTATTAAGGGTAAACAGATATGTATATTCATTTGTTCTATGCTGAAATATGTAAAGGGAAAATGCATAGAAAGAAGACTAAGGGGAAATAGGATAAAATTTTGAGTTGTCTTTAAGAGGAGAAAAAAGGGGATTTTCCTGAGTCATAGGTACTTTTCAGTACTTTCTAAATTTGCTACAATAAGCATGTGCTTTTTTCAGCTCACTGAACTTCCTTCAACTCATGTTTCTTACTTCTCTGCACAGGATATTCCCTCTTTCCTATGGAGTCATTCTCTCCGACAACTCACCTTCATTTGTTTAAGTCCTACCAACCCCTGAAATCCTATCTGGAGCACCACTTCCTCCAGGCACCCTTCTCTGACTCCTCCAGGCTATATTAAATGCTTTTTTAATGAGCTCCCATATTACCTTACAGATTCTTAATCACTCCACCTGCAACTGAAAGTTTGATTTTTTTTTTCTCTATCAGTCTTGCACTCCAGTAACTCAGCACTATGAGTGGCAAACATAATGTATAGTCAGGCCACTCAGGATGATTGTTCTCTTGCTCTCTGTAATTCTGCTGCTCAACCAGCACCAGCTTTACCTGTACCCTACTCACATGTTTGGCCTTGCTACATAACTTGCCCCAGACCCCAGTTAGTAATTGTTCTTATCAAAGGAGCCATGAGGGGCCTGCCCATCTGTTGGTTTCCCTGGTAACTAATGAGCCAACCTGAGCTTAACTCCCCCAGTAACTGGGCATCTCTCCTTCCCTCCAGGAACAAAGACTGCCACCATTTCCTGCCAGCCAGCCACTGCACATGGTGGGTTGTGTCTCAGGACCTTGTTTCAGATGTGTAAGCTTCCCTATCCATTAAACCACTGAGGAGGTTTAATATTGCTTACTCTGGGCTCTTTCTACTGTCTTGAAGCTGGGCAAGCATAGGACTTGTAGACCTTCAGGGTTCAGTCCAACACACAGATTCTCAGAAATATTACTTAAATGAATAGCTGGATGAAAATAAACTTTTAAATTCCTTTTAAAAAGACATATGCATGAACAAAGCCTAGGAGGCTTAGGGAAATCTTTTTCCTTTCCCATTGATAGTTAAAAAAAAATTGTTAATGGAGTGTTTCTATAAGTAAATAATCTGTAAGTCCTGTCCTCCACCAGGAACATAAAAAAAAAAGTGTGGTAATTCTTTAAGGCAGTGTTCGGCAAATAAGTCCTTAATAACACTAATTCCATAAAATAGTTTGTGAAGAAAGGAGGGAAGAAGTGTTTATAGTCAAATAACTGCAGGAATGCTGTATGCACTGGCCCCCTCTAAAGACTTACTGTGTATATTAGCATATTTTAATCTTATAAAAATGTCTTATTGTAAAGAATCCTGCTAATTTATTTTTAATCCAAGCTTCTCAAATTTTTTAAAATATGAATTCTTTCTTTATGTAACACCTATTAACATCTGTTTCATAGAACACTTTGAGAAATGCTAGGTTTAAGAGATAAAGCTTCCTAAGAAAGGAATTTTCTAACTCAGGGTGAAGGTAAGAAGTAGGAAAAATATAAGGAGTGAAAGAGACAAAACAAAACATACTAATAAAGTGTAATATTTATTGAACACTTAATATGTGGCAGATTATATCAAGTGTTTTATATATATATATACTGTCTTCCCTGGTGGCTCAGTCGGTAAAGAGTCTGCTTGTAATGTGGGAGACACAGGTTCAATCCCTGGGTCAGGAAGATCCCCTGGCAAGTGGGTTGCCAGGGAAAAGGCAACCCACTCCAGTATTCTTGTCTGAAGAATTCTATGGACAGAGGAGCCTGGTGAGCTACAGTCTACGGGGTCACAAAGAGTCAGACATGACTAACTAACATACACACACATTTTATATATACATTTGTTAAACTTTTATAATAAGTTTAAGAAGTAGCGTTATTATTCCCACTTTAAAAAAAGTTAAAGTACATCTGTTCCCTATTTCAAGGTTAAAGTGATTCAGTATGTTATAGATAGTACTCTCTCTCTCTGAGTTCAGACTTTCTCTCTTATCCACTACACTATCACCACTGAATGACCAAAACCTTCCTTATTTTGGTGGACTAGGTAATGAAATGAGAATATTGCCTTCCTCTATTCCTCTTCCCATCTCCCCCCATTTTTACCCTCCCCTCCCCTTCCCTTCTTTTCTCCCTTCCCTTCCTCCCTCAAACATCCTCTTGAATGTCTGCTCTGTGTTAGTCACTGTTCTGGGTGGACCTTGGGTTTCAGAGATGAAAGAAAAATGAAAGTGAAAATCTCTCAGTCATGTTCAACCCTTTGTGACCCCATGGACTGTACAGTCCATGGAATTCTCCAGACCAGAATACTGGAATGGGTAGTCTTTTCCTTCTCCAGGGGATCTTCCCAACCCAGGGATCGAGCCCAGGTCTCCTGCATTGCAGGCAGATTCTTTACCAGCTAAGCTACAAGGGAAGCCCAAAAGGTGCAAGTGAAGGTTGCTCTATTCAGCTCTTTGTGACTGTACAGCCCATGGAATTCTTCAGGCCAGAATACTGAAGTGGGTAGCCTTTGCCATCTCCAGGGGATCTTCTTAACCCAGGGATTGAACCCAGGTCTCCTGCATTGGAGGCAGATTCTTTACGAACTGAGCCACAAGGGAAGCCCAAGAATACTGGAGTGGGTAGCTTATCCCATCTACAGCGGATCTTCCCCACCCAGGAATCAAACTGGGGGGTCTTCTGCATTGCAGGCAGATTCTTTACCAAATGAGGTATGAGGGATGCCCTTTCAGAGATAAATCAGAACCAATTTCTCTTCTTGAAGGACCTCCAGTCAAGCCCATTAAGTCAATCAGCTTCCAAGTCCTGGGACAGATTAACAGGAGAATGCAAAAGGAGATAATCCTCTGGATTGCATAAGAGCATCAGAAAGGCTATTAACCAAAGGCCTCCTAGAGCTGCTTCCCACACACTTCTAAGGCTGGGTCCTTAGAAGAAGAGTATTTGGCAAGGATGGGAGGAGGGGGTATAAATTTTATGTACAAATCACCAAATTAATGTTGTTTTTGTTAACTAGATTTATGTGAGACTTGGGGGTAAGTACTCCTGTTCCCTATTTCAAATATTCCCTGGAGATCTGAGAGATAAGCAATATGCTGATCTGGCCACATGCCAAGAAGCTATCTGGGCCAATGAGTGTAAAATTTCCCTCACATGGGGTTTAAAAAATAAACATTAATATCACGCAGGGCAGAAAGAAACTTAAATTCTACCTACAGACTTAAAAAAAAAAGTCCCTGTACCTCTCTAGATCATAGTGTCAATCACACTGTTTTCTGCTTGCCTCCAAGTCAGGGCAGGGAGATCCACTGAAGATTTTTCTTGTTGTGTTCAGTTGCTAAGTCGTGTCTGACTCTTTGTGACCCCAAGGACTGCAGCACACCAGTCTCCCCAGTCCTTCCCAGGTGGCTCAGTGATTTAAAAAAAAAAAAAAAAATCAGCCTGGTAATGCAGGAATCGTGAAAGACATGAGTTCAATCCCTAGGTCAAGAAGATACCCCAGAGGAGGAAATGGCAACCCACTCCAGTGTTCTTGCCTGGATAATTACAAGGACAGAGGAGACTGGTGGGTTATCCATGACTTCACAAAGAGTCAGACAAAACTGAACGATTGAGTACGCACACTGAAGACTAGAAATTTTTTTCTGTCCCCAACCTCAGCATATAGCACAGTGCTTGGTATATTATAATTGTTCAATTAATGCTTGAAATAGGACAGATGAAAAGGGGAATGTGGGGAAGAAGTGATGGAGGTGACTTGGATGAGACAACAGGGTCATAGAATATTATGGGACGTTCAGGAGTTTGACCCTGCATCCTCTGGTACAAGGTTCAGCCTTAAGAAGATACACATTACTTGCTTACAGCTGCCTCATGATGCCTTAATCAACAAAGAATCTTGGGCTGACCTAGGGAGGCATTTCTGATCTCTCCTGTGAATTAGGAGTCTCAGGCCTGCCATCCTTCTTGTTGGAGACTGTCACTGAGAGAGGAGAGAGGAAGACAAGGCTCTACTTGAAATTCAACTAGTACTGCATAAAGAATGATGCACATGAAAAATTGATCACGACACTGGACCCAGGCAAATATTATTAATAATGCAGTATTTAAACACATAATATATCCCCATTAATGATGAAAAGAAATTCAAAGTCACAGCAAATAAAAGTCATTTCAATGAGACTAAAAGGAAGAGAAATAATTTCTCTGTGTGGATCACTCCACAATATCTTCCTTTATGCCACCATCTTATACCACCATCTATCAGAGTGAGTAGATTTTCTATCAAGAGATGGAGCAGAGACCTTCTTAATAGGAATATTTCAAACCACTGCGTAGTGGAACCCAGGAACACGGACCTCCTTTCTGTCAATCTCATCTATAAAATGGAGATGAGTTCAGTCAGTTCAGTCATTTACTTATGTCCGACTCTTTGCGACCCCATGAACTGCAGCACGTCAGGCTTCCCTGTCCATCACCAACTCCCAGAGCTGCTCAAACTCATGTCCATCGAGTCGGTGATGCCATCCAACCACCTCATCCTCTGTCATCCCTTTCTCCTCCTGCCTTCAATCTTTTCCAGCATCAGGGTCTTTTCCAAGGAGTCAGTTCTTTGCATCAGGTGGCCAAAGTATTGGAGCTTCAGCTTCAGCATCAGTCAGAACTGATTTCCTTTAGGATTGACTGATTTGATCTCCTTGCAGTCCAAGGGACTCTCAAGAATCTTCTCCAACTCTCACACCACACATGACTTCTGGAAAAACCCTAGCTTTGACTATTATAAGGACATTTGTTGGCAAAGTGATGTGTATGCTTTTTAATATACTGTCTAGGTTTGTCATAGCTTTTCTTCCAAGAGGAAAGTGTCTTTTAATTTCATGGCTGCAGTCACAGTCTGCACTGATTTTGGAGCCCAAGAAAATAAAATCTGTCACTGTTTCTACTTTTTCCCTATATATTTGTCATGAAGTGATGGTATTCAATGCCATGATCTTAGTTTTTTGAATGTTGAGTTTTAAGCCATCTTTTTCACTCTCCTTTTCCATCGCCACCAAGAGGCTCTTTTATTTTCTTGGGCCCCAAAATCAGTGCAGACTGCAAGGAGATCCAACCAGTCCATTCTGAAGGAGATCAGCCCTGGGATTTCTTTGGAAGGAATGATGCTAAAGCTGAAACTCCAGTATTTTGGCCACCTCATGTGAAGAGTTGACTCATTGGAGAAGACTCTGATGCTGGGAGGGATTAGGGGCAGGAGGGAGAAGGGGATGACAGAGGATGAGATGGCTGGATGGCATCACTGACTCGATGGATGTGAGTCTGAGTGAACTCTGGGAGTTGGTGATGGACAGGGAGGCCTAGCGTGCTGCAGTTCATGGGGTCACAAAGAGTCGGACATGACTGAGCGACTGATCTGATATATATACATATATTCCAAAGGAAATATTTCCAAAGGAAAACAGAAATCATAGTATGTACTTTCAGCATAAGACGTGAGCACAACCTCCCTCTGAATCATTAATCTCATCCACCTTTAACAGCATCTAAGCTTTAGGCTTCTGCCATGATACTGTGACACCAATTATCAGGTTAGAAGCAGCATTGGAAAAAACACTGGTCTAGGATCTGAGTTTTAGTCTCATGTCCAGTAGTAACTCACTCCCTCTTACTGGGCCTTGGTTTCCATCTGCAGTATTAGGAGGCTTCTAGATAATCTTCCAGTCACCAAATTGTAACTCTGAATATTTGCAATAATGTAGACAGGTCAAATTACTAGAAGTATGAGATTTGGAGTATTCTCATGTCCTGGGTTCAAATGCAGCTCCTCCACATACTTGCAGTTAGACCTTGGTTAAGGTACTTAACCCCTCTATGTGTTAGTTGCTCAATTGTGTCTGACTCTTCAGACCCCATGGTCTCTAGCCTGCCAGGCTCCTCTGCCCATGGAAAATTCTCCAAGCAAGAATACTGGAGTGGTTAGCCTTTCCCTCCTCCAGGGGATCTTCCCAACCCAGGGATTGAACCCAAGTCTCCTGCGTTGCAGGCAGATTCTTAACTATCTGAGCCACCAGGGAAGTCCAACTTGACCCTTCTAAGTCCCAAATTACTGGGTGATAAAATGAGACAATAATGGTTCCATTCTTGTGGATTTATTTTAAGTACTAAGTAATCCTAGATAACATTCCTAATAAAGGAAGATGTGGAAAGCATGTCCAGATCCATTTAATTTCAAAGACCTTGCCCTTTCCATTGCAACAGTAGAATATGCCAACATAAACAAACATCCACAAAGCCAGGTAGAGTATAGTAGAAGCACAAGCATTTTGCTGTTGACTGACAGAGTTAAGAGGGACTGATCTGTCTATGGGTGAAAGCAGCAAGTTGTTTCATCAAGGAAAGAGTTCTGGAGTCAGAGGCCAGGGATTCAAAACACTTAACCTCTCAGGATCAGTTTCTTCTCCTATAAAATATGGACAGCAATAGTACTTGCTTTACAGAATTAAGAGTATAGATGAAGTAATGTATGTAAGCACTTAAGCACAGTGCCCAGGACATAACAAAAGCTCAATAAATAATAGCTACTGCTATTATTATAGTGGTGTCTTTTAATGACATGAAATTAAAGAGTATTCTTATAAATGGTCAAAACATTCGAGAATAATCCAAACAGCCCACAAGATGCTGCCAACCCTAAAAGAATCAGAGACCCAGAATAGCATTTTTCCATTGGCTTTCCAACTTCTTGATGGCAAAAGAAAAACTGGAAATTACGCATTTTGGCCTTCAACCAGGCTCTATTCTCAGAGGTATTATTTACATTTCAGATTTATTATTGTCTTCTATGGTGCTGACATGAAATAACCTTCTGTTCTCTTCCATGTTAAAAGAGTACAGTGTTTCTTGGGTCAATAAATAATTCAGGGCTATATTAATATTTTAAGAAGAATAAGCAATATATTTTAGACCCTAGAAAAACCATGAGGACTGAAATTAGTTATTTGCAGCTGAAAACTTAATTGAACCAACATATTGATTGCTTTTTCTTCCAGGTTTTATTGCCCACACAATGAAAAGGAGTGCCTGCTTCTATTCCAAATGCTGCATACTTAATTATATCTGCTGGATTTGTTTTCATAAAAACTCAGAAGCATCCAACCATGAACTTAAATGCTTTTGCCCATCTGATGCTAAACACAGAACCACTCCTCTTTCCTTATAACAGTGCACTCTTCTTCATACGTTCTTTAAGGATAATAGATGCCATTTTTCCATAAATATCAGATTTCTGAGTTAGCACTTATAACCTAGCTAAAGGAGGAGAAAAGAAATTTATTTTTACCTACTATGTCTCAGATCTTATGTATGTGTGATCTTATTTAATCCTTAAAATAACTCATCGGTGTAGATAATATCTTATCCTTTTCTAGATGAAGAAACAGAATTTCAAAGAGGTTGAGTAACTTGTCAAGGTCACCCCAAAATTGCATCCAACCTAAAAACCAAGTTCTTTCCTTCACACCAAGCTGCTTCATAGTACTAGCAATGATTTAAAAAAAAAAAAAAAAAAATAGCTCAGCAGTGTGCTGGGCACTGTTTGAAGATGTTTATATGCATTAATTAATTACTCTAAAAATCCTTTGAGATAACAGCTATTTTTATCCCAATCTGCAGTTCAGGAAAATAAAGCTTAGAGAGATGAAGATGGGCTTTCCCAAGTTTCTCTTATATTAAGTGGAAGACCCAATTTGAAGTCACATAGTCTGACTTCTAGGGTCCTGACTTTTAATACTCCTAGATACCAAAATCCAGAAAAACAGGAAAGTGGGCCGATAAAATAAGACCAAGGGGGCCATCTTCTCAGCTCCACATGGGACATTAAACAGAATTCTAGTAAAAACAAGCCACCATGACAGATGATGAGTTGGCAGTGTTAACAATGCCCATTTCGGAATATGGTTTGGAATCTTTGCTACAAACATGACCTTCCTGGGTGATCTGTCAAACTTGACCTGCCTGTCAAAGGAGGTGTTAGCCAGGGCCCTCTTTCCTATATTGTGGTTATACTCTAATTTTCCTCAAATTGTAGCCATGGAGAGTATTGCCTCTGCATCTTCAATAACAGCTCCAGAATGAAAAAGAAGGTGCTCGAGTCAGGTAAGCAGTCACATGTAAGATGCTCTTCATTTCACAAAGTAGGTCAGTTCCTAACATGGTAGTTGGGCTGAATTTAAAAGAACAATTGGATATAAATCTTATTTTTGGTAGAGTTACATACATGTAAGCAAAATTTCATGCACTTTAGGATGTGTAGACACACACACATCTACACATGCACACTATTCCTGGTCTTCTCAGAGGCACTAGGTACCCATAAGTACCTAGTACAGTTGTCACATTCTGGATCTGGAAGCATGCACTTTGTAAGACAGACAAATCCATGTACTTACAGATGGGTTGACTTGGCTCAAGTGTGAGGAATCTGCATCAGTAGAAATCTGCTGCTGCTGCTAAGTCGCTTGAGTTGTGTCCGACTCTGTGCGACCCCATAGACGGCAGCCCACCAGGCTCCTCTGTCCCTGGGATTATCCAGGCAAGAATACTGGAGTGGATTGCCATTTTCTTCTCCAAGTAGAAATCTGAGTACCTACTAAATGTCAGGCCGCTGGCTAAGTCTCTGATTCTTGTTTGTTACTTCAGCAGCTTCAGCAATTTGAAATCAGTCTGGTCATGGGCTTCTAGATTGCATTATTTCCTTTTACTCATAACATCAGGGTAACAGTCACCTATCCTGACATTTGGGTTCATTCTGACCACAATCATGCCTGGAAACAAATACGAAACTCTATGACTGAACGACTGATCTGATCTGATTAATATAAGAGTTAAGTTCAAAGCTTTGAGAAAGGGTTATTGAATGTAAATGACAAGTGTCCTTAGATATGAGTAATAAAATATTGCATAAACTATATACTGCTGCAGAGAAGGCAATGGCACCCCACTCCAGTACTCTTGCCTGGAAAATCCCATGGGTGGAGGAGCCTAGTAGGCTGCAGTCCATGGGGTCACTAAGAGTTGGACACGACTGAGTGACTTCACTTTCACTTTTCACTTTCATGCCCTGGAGAAGGAAATGGCAACCCATTCCAGTGTTCTTGTCTGGAGAATCCCAGGGATGGGGGAGCCTGGTGGGCTGCCGTCTATGGGGTCGCACAGAGTTGGACACGACTGAAGCTACTTAGCAGCAGCAGCAGCATATACTGCTGTGTGACAAATTACTCTAAAACATATTAGCTTATAACAGCAAATATTTATTATCTCTCACACTTTCTGAGAGTCAGGAATCTGGGAATGGCTTAGTAGGATTATTTTTGTTCAGGATCTCTCATGAGGTTTCAGTCAAGCTATCAGCTAAAGTTACAGGCATCTGAAAATCTGACTGATCCTGGAAGATCCACTTTCAAAGCTCATTTGTGTGGCTATTGCCTGAAGGCTTCAATTCCTCACCACCTGGCCTCTTTGCAAAGTTTTCCTGACAAGGTAGCTGGCTTTATCCAGAGCAAAGAATCCAATGGAGGGAGAGAAGGAGAGCAAGGGAGAGGCAGAGAGAGAATCAAGACAGAACCTGTAGCATCATGTATAACCTTGTCTCAAAAGTATTATCATATATACTAGCTCTGGTGCAATGTGAGAGGGACCTACACAAGAGGGTAGGGAGGAAAGAGCCATTTTGAAGGCTGCTGCTGCTGCCGCTGCTGCTGCTGAGTCGCTTCAGTCGTGTCCGACTCTGTGCGATCCCATAGACGGCAGCCCACCAGGCTCCTCTGTCCCTGGGATTCTCCAGGCAAGAATACTGGAGTGGGTTGCCATTTCCTTCTCCAATGCATGAAAGTGAAAAGTGAAAGCGAAGTCACCCAGTCGTGTCCGACTCTTAGCGACCCCATGGACTGGAGCCCACCAGGCTCCTCCGTCCATGGGATTTTCCAGGCAAGAGTACTGGGGTGGGGTGCCATTGCCTTCCCCCATTTTGAAGGCTATTTACTATCAAATGTGAACAATATAATCAATAGAAGATAATTGAAAGATTATTTTTCAACCTTTAGCCTAAGATACTTTGGAACACAGAATCAAATAAAATAATTAATTTATGTTAGTTGGTTGTTGAATGAATTTAGTTTAAGTCAGGGCTAACTACACTTAGGCTTTTCAGTTTCTTGAGACTTTCTTAGGTTTGAAAGATCAGCCCCTCTCAACCTCCTATAGATGAGGCCATCACAAGTACCCAAGCCCATGAACCAAGTGGGCCAGAACAATATGTTTCCTTCTCAATTGCACCAGCAACTGTTGAGTATCCACTGCATGCCTGGCACTTGAAGTGCACTATTTTTTTTTTTTTTTTCTTACAGCCACCTGTCAATAGGGCTTTTAGGTCATGGTTTGCAGACAGCAAAATTGAAGCTTAGAGAGATAAAGTGACTTACCTAGAAAATTTGTGGCAGAACAAAGTTTTAAACACAAATCTAAAAAAAAATTCCAAAGAGGGGAGGTTTTAAAGGAATGTTTTTAAATAATTCCACGGTGCCTCCACTGAAATGAGGTAAAAAAAAAAAAAAAAAAATATATATATATATATATATATTTGAGTTTTCAGATGTGATGGTAAATTGTAGCTCCTCCTTCTTTCAAATTATTCTCTTTGATCAACATTATATGATAAGGTGTGAAGGCAAAGGAATGAGATATTTAAAGTTGTATGATACTCATAAGGAATGTTTCACATCCTTTTTCTATCTTAGCACTACTCAGCTATTCACAATAAATGTACAGAAATTTGTAGACTGTGTTGCTCCTCTGCAGAACTACAAGAAGCATCCTGGTTCTGAAGCATTAAAATTGACTTGGATATTAACTGCTTGAAGCTAGAAGCAGGACATGAGCCAGTTCTGACAATGGTGTGGTATTCCCTCTCTCCCATGAGGCATCTGATATTTCCATGGAGAAATCAGCTGCATATTGGCCATCTTCAGCCAGAGTCTCTTGACTGGCATCTCCGTTTTCTGACCACTCATGTCAGATCACTGACTCCCTTTATTGAACCATACCACTTTTTCACATGTTCTTCGTAGTTAATTCTATCATTAAATCACCTTTTTTTCAACTCTTGCCACCAACCTGATGTAAGCCACTCTCATCTCTCCCCTCAGCTACTAAACTATCTTTTCTGCCTCTTGTCATGAAATCTCTGATTTATTATCAACCTAGCAATCGGAATTCTCTTTTTCAGGATAGACACAATCATGTGAATCCCCTGCTTAAAACCCTTCCATGGCTTCCTATCATATTTAGAACAAAATCTAAACTCCTTTCCATGGCCTTCAAGGCTCTGTATAATTGGAATATTGCCTACCTCTTCAGGTTAATCTCATTCACTTTTTTTTTCTTTTTTTGCCTACTGGTTCACTTCAATTATTCAAATATTCTATGCCTTTTCCTAGCTTAGAGTCTTGAAAAATTCTGTTTCCTTTATGACAATGCTTTCTGACTCTATGACAGGCGTCTCACCTGTCAGGTATCAGATAAAATGTTGTATTCCTTGGAAAGGTAGCCTCAGTCCACTTTCTTTAAAGTAGGTCTCCCATTTTCCTCTAACTGGGATCTTGTTTAGTTCCCTCTTATCTCATTTCACACTCTATATTTATGTATTTATAGAGGCCTAGAACATAGTGGTAATAAATACAGAGTCTGAGGGCAGACTGCCTGGATTTAATTCCTAGTTCTGCTCTTTGACTGTGGTTCTAGGGCAGTTGTTTACTTCCCTATGCCTGAGTTTCTTCATCAGTCCTAGTACTAGTCCTAGTACTTCTTTTACTGGGCTATTATGATGATTAAACGTAAAATGCTAAGAACATGATCTCAGTTTAGTTCAGTTCAGTTCAGTTCAGTCGCTCAGTCGTGTTCGACTCTTTGTGACCCCATGAATTGCAGCACACCAGACCTCCCTGTCCATCACCAACTCCCAGAGTTCACTCAAACTCACGTCCATCAAGTCAGTGATGCTATCCAGCCATCTCATCCTCTGTCATTCCCTTCTCCTCCTTCCCCAATCCCTCCGAGCATCAGAGTCTTTTCTAATGAGTCAACTCTTCACATGAGGTGGCCAAAGTACTGGAGTTTCAGCTTTAGCATCATTCCTTCCAAAGAACATGATCTAGCATATAGTAAACACTCAATATTTGTTAACTATTATATATATATATATATATATATTTTTTTTTTTTTTTTCCTACAATAATATACGCTCTGTGAGAGCAGGGACTGTTGCTGATCTTGTTCACAATTATGTCCTTAGTTTCTGGCATGCTGGAGGCCTTCAGTGGATTCTTATTGAGTGTAGCATGAAGTATGTTACTAGTGTCAACAAGAAATAGTGGATTTTACAACCAGATTTACTTGGATTTAAATCCTGTTTTATCCATACTCTATGCTGAGACTATATTGTTAATTGTTCTCTCCTTATCATGACCAACACCTGTAAAATGCCCCTTACTATGCCCCTTATTCGAAGAAGGCAATGGCAACCCACTCCAGTACTCTTGTCTGGCAAATCCCATGGATGGAGGAGCCTGGTAGGCTGCAGTCCATGGGGTCGCTAGGAGTCAGACACGACTGAGTGACTTCACTTTCATTTTCACTGTCATTCATTGGAGAAGGAAATGGCAACCCACTCCAGTGTTCTTGTCTGGAGAATCCCAGGGATGGGAAAGCCTGGTGAGCTGCTGTCTCTGGGGTCACACAGAGTCAGACACAATAGAAGTGACAGCAGCAGCAGCATGCCCTTTATTGGTACTGAACTATTACAAAATTTGTTGTTAGCTTTTGTTCTCATATGAGAATAGCACATAATATTTATGAGCATAGATGGATTCTAGAGTCAGACTGCCTAAATTATTAACCGGATTCCAGCACTGATTAATTTGGAAAGATACTTAGCCTCTCTTGTGGTTCTTAGGTTTCCCTGATTTTAAAATGAAGGTAAAAATAGTACTTATTTCATAGAGTCATTTTGGTAATTCAATGAGTTAATACATGATAAGTTCATAGAAGAGTTCCTGATATGTAGTAAACTCAATATGTTTTAGTTCCTTGACATTCAGAGCATGATTCTCAAGCCAGCAGCATTGGTAATAACCGTGAATCCTATTGGAAATGCACTATCTTGGGTCTCACCACCAAACTACTGAATCAGAATCTGTATTTTAATAAGATCTCCAGGCAATCTACATGCAGATTAAAAGATTGAAAAATGCTGATTTAGCTGACATCATTATCACTGCTACCAGCACTTCCTAACCTTCTGATCTCTGTCTCTTGAATTAATACCTGCATACTCTCTATGGCTTCCCAGGTGGCTCAGAGGTAAAGAACTTGCTTGCGAATGCAGGAGAAGCAGGAGATGCAGGGTTGATCACTGGGTCGGGAAGATCGTCTGGATTAGGAAATGGCAACTCACTCCAAAATTCTTCACTAGAAAACTCCATGGACAGAGGAGACTGGCGGGCTACAGTCCATGGGGTCGCAAAGAATCAGACATGACTGAGTGACCGAGCTTGCACACATGCTCTATACTTCCCTCTGCCTGGCCCTTAATGACTGGACATTCCTTTGGTTGGTCACTTGACTTTTTGATTCAACATCATACCCAAGACTCTATCACTCAGTTTTTCCTTTTAGTTCCCCACACAGCAGTATGTCTACGGAAAAGTGACATAATACACTACTTCAGCTACAGCTTCTACTCTTCACTGCTTAGAGCTTAGCTGTTCCTCCCAGGATACTGCTTCTTGGGAAAGAGCCATCTAAAAACCACTAAGTCATTGTGTGGCATTGCAAAAATCTGCCTTTGACACTCTGAGCCTCATTTTCCTATCTGTAAAATGAAGATAAAACTACTCAGCTAGTCATCAAGTATCTTGGGTAGCTATTCAATATATTTGAGCCTAATTTTTTCTTATTTGGGCAATAGAGGTAATGATAACTTTCTCAGAGGATTTTGTAAACATGGAGACAATATATGTTAAGCACTTAGCATTATGGTCAATACACTGTATGCAATCAATAAACATTGGTTACTATATTAATGAGTACCATAAATACTATAATGATGACTATTTTTATGGCATACCTCACTTTTTCATGTCCCTGAAAATTACTCTCTCCAGCATTTGACATTCCTTTGTAAATATTTGCCACATATTTCTGGAGATACTTTAATAGGAATATCACATATTTGTATGTATACATACAAATATGAGTATATATGAGTCACATGACATGGTCATTCTCAATAAATGTCTGATACATGAATAAATGAGAAAATAAATGAATGTTTATATTTGCAAAAAATCAAGGGTGATAGTTCCTTGTTCTCACTTGTGAGAGCAAAAATAAATCCTTCAACTTAGCATTCATATTTTTGTTCAAGTTTCCTTCAGGTTGATCTTTCACGAATGTTCAAACAGATCGACTATTCTAGCAAAACCAACGTAATAGAATTATCCTTTGAACTGTGAATTCTTTGAACTTTGAATTCTTAAATTCTTTGAATTTAAGATTTGAAATGTTTGATATGAATTTGAATCGTGAATCCTTCATCTACTACTTATGAGATCTAATGTTGGTCCCTTAACGTACCTGAATTTTTATTTTCTCCTCTGTGAAATAATTAGTCCTCAATATTGGGAGATTTCAGTGAGATGATACATCTAAAAACTGATATCACAGCAACTGACACAAAATAGGCAATCAATAACTAAGAGTTCCTTTGTTCTTTTGCCTGATATGCCCTTTTAGAAAGTGATTCAATAATATATATCAATAATCAGGAAGTCCATTTCTAGAAATTCTCCACAGATGAACCAAATGAAAACAAATATTTATGCTTAGTTATTTTTTTTATCATGTCTGCATTTCTAATGTAGCCCCTCAGCAACTAACAGATTGATTCTCTCATAGCAAGTATTCATTCAGGGTAATTCTCTGAACTGTTACATGGTGTGCCTTGTCATCACCCTAACTTCAGGAGAAAGCTTTTTTCACACAGGCTTTCATTTTGTCATTCAACACATGCAATGCAGAGTGAAAGAGAATAAAGAGATGAAGAAAACATTTTCCCCTCTCATTAAAATGTGGCAAATATCCACTTTACTGAGCCACCATTCTTCTCAGATTTCAACAAACTCTTACTTATTCCTTGAGTCAGTTTAGTTCAGTCACTCAGTCCTGTCAGACTCTTTCTTTGTGACTCCATGGACTGCAGCATGCCAGGCCTCCCTTTCCATCACCAACTCCCGGAGTTTACTCAAACTCATATCCATTGAGTTGGTGATGACATCCAACCATCTCATCCTCTGTCGTCCCCTTCTCCTCCTGCCTTCAATCTTTCCCAGCATCAGGGTCTTTTCAAACGAGCCAGTTCTTTGCATCAGGTGGCCAAAGTATTAGAGTTTCTGCATGAGTCCTTTCAGTGAATATTCAGGACTGATTTCCTTAGGATTGACTGGATGGATCTACTTGCAGTCCAAGGGACTCTCAAAAGTCTTCTCCAACACCACAGTTCAAAAGCATCAACTTTTTGGCACTCAGCTTTCTTTATAGTCCAAATCTCACATCCATACATGACTAATGGAAAAACCATTGCTTTGACTAGATAGAACTTTGTTGGCAAAGTAATGTCTCGGCTTTTTAATGGGCTGTCCAGGTTGGTCATAACTTTTCTTCCAAGGAGTAAGCATCTTTTTATTTCATGGCTGCAGTCACCATCTACAGTGATTTTGAAGCCCACTAAAATAAAATCTGACACTGTTTCCACATTTCCCCATCTATTTCCCATGAAGTGATGGGACTGAATGCCATGATCTTAGTTTTCTGAATGTTGAGCTTTTAAGCCAACTTTTTCCACTCTCCCCTTTCACTTTCATCAAGAGGCTCTTTAGTTCTTCACTTTCTTCCATAAGGGTGGTGTCATCTACATATCTGAGGTTATTGATATTTCTCCCAGCAATCTTGATTCCAGCTTGTGCTTCTTCCAGCCCAGCATTTCTCATGATGTACTCTGCATATAAGTTTAATAAGCAGGGTGACAATATACAGCCTTGATGTACTCCTTTCCCTATTTGGAATCAGCTGTTGTTCCATGTCCAGTTCTAACTGTTGCTTCCTGACCTGCATACACATTTCTCAAGAGGCAGGTCAGGTGGTCTGGTATTCCCATCTCTTTAAGAATTTTCCACAGTTTATAGTGATCCACACAGTCAAAGGCTCTGGCATAGTCAATCAAGCAGAATTAGATGTTTTTCTGTAACTCTCTTGCATTTTGATGATCTAGCGGGTGTTGGCAATTTGATCTCTGGTTTCTATGCCTTTTCTAAATCCAGCTTGAACATCTGGAAGTTCATTGTTCATGTATTGCTGAAGCCTGGCTTGGAGAATTTTGAGCATTACTTTAATAGCATGTGAGATGGGTGCAATTGTGCAGTAGTTTGAGCATTCTTTGGCATTGCCTTTCTTTGGGATTGGAATGAAAACTGAGATTTTCCAGTCCTGTGGGCACTGCTGAGTTTTCCAATCTTGCTGGCATATTGAGTGCAGCGCTTTCACAACATCATCTTCCAGAATTTGAAATAGCTCAACTGGAATTCTGTCACTTCTACTAGCTTTGTTCATAGTGGTACTTCCTAAGGCCCACTTGACTTCACATTCCAGGATGTCTGACTAGATGAGTGATCACACCATCGTGATTATCTGGATCATGAAGAACAATATAGTTCTTCTGTGTATTCTTGCCACCTCTTCTTAATATCTTCTGCTTCTTTTAGGTCCATACCATTTCTGTCCTTTATTGTGCCCATTTTTGCATGAAATGTTCCCTTAGTATCTCTAACTTTCTTGATGAGATCTCTAGTATTTCCCATTCCATTGTTTTCCTCTATTTCTTTGCATTGATCACTGAGGAAGGCTTTCTTAGCTCTCTTTGCTATTCTTTGGAACTCTGCATTCAAATGGGTGTATCTTTCTCTTTTGCCTTTCACTTCTTTTCTCAGCTATTTGTAAGGCATCCTGAGACAACCATTTGGCCTTTTTGCATTTATTTTTCTTGGATGGTCTTGATCTCTGCCTCCTTACAATGTCATGAACCTCTGTCCATAGTTCTTCAGGCACTCTGTCTATCAGATCTAATCCCTTGAATCTATTTGTCACTTCCACTGTATAATCATAAGGGATTTGATTTAGGTCATACCTGAATGGTCTAGTAGTTTTCCCTATATTCTTCAATTTCAGTCTGAATTTGGCAATAAGGAGTTCATGATCTGAGCGGCAGTCAGCTCCTTGTCTTGTTTTTACTGACTGTATAGAGCTTCTCCATCTTTGGCTTCAAAGAATATAAACAATATGATTTCAGTATTAAACATCTGGTGATGTTCATGTGCAGTCTTCTCTTGTATTGTTGGAAGAGGGGTGTTTGCTATGACCAGTGTGTTCTCTTGGCAAAACTCTAATAGTCTTTGGCCTGGTTCATTCTGTACTCTAAGGACAAGGTTGCCTGTTTCTTCAAGTATTTCTTGACTTCCTACTTTTGCATTCCAGTCTCCTATAATGAAAAGGACATCTTTTGGGGGTGTTAGTTCTAGAAGGTCTTGTAGGTCTTTGTAGAACTGTTCAACTCCAGCTTCTTCAGCATTGCTGATTGGGGCATAGATTTGGATTACTGTGATATTCAATGGTTTGCCTTGGAAATGAACAGAGATCATTCTGGCATTCTTGAGATTGCATCCAAGTCTGCATTTTGGACTCTTCTGTTGACTATGATGGCTACTTCATTTCTTCTAAGGGATTCTTGCCCATAGTAGTAGATATAATGGTGATCTGAGTTAAATTCACCCATTCCAGTCCATTTTAGTTCGCTGATCCCTAAAATGTTGATGTTCACTCTTGCCATCTCCTATTTTACCACTTCCAATTTGCCTTGTTTCATGGACTCATTTTTTGATCAAATTCAAATGTTGCCTAAGCTATGATAGATTCTCTGACCTTCCTAGTAATTAAAGCTTTTCATTCCTTCCACTTTGCTTCTACAGGATTCTGTTCACACTTATTTTTAGGGCAAACCCATCATATTTTTTTTGTAAACACACCAAAGATATTCACAAATATCTTGTATACTCCATTGGACTGTGAGCCCTTCAACTACAGTGACTTCCCAATCTTGTTGAACTTGTAAAAGGACATGACAAAAAATCAGGTACTCATGTTCTGTAAATGTCTGTTGAGTAACTGAATAAATACATGGATAAAATCACACATTATAACTGATTTAATTAAAAATGAAGGATGTTTACTAAAAAAAGGCTTAAAGGTAGCTAGAGGGGGAAGAGTCTATCAGTTTTGGTAATCAGGAAAGATTTAATGGAGAAGGTATTGATAGCATTTGATATAGGTTTTAAAAGATAAAAAAATTTTCAATAAAAAGAGAATAATGGCCATTCTGGGTTTATAGGTCAGCCTGAGAAAAAGCAAAGATCTGGGAAATAAGTGGGTATGGTTTATGCATGTTTGGAGAACTAGGATACAGTCCAATTTGTGGAGATATAGGAAATAAAACTGTGAAGGGGTTAGAGTCATATTTTGTAGGACCTTAAAAGCTGAAGTGAAGGATTTATACTGAATTTTATAGGCTGTGTGACGGTGATATATTTTAGTGCCAAGGGATATATTTTAGGAGGATAAAATTACTCTGGAATAGTTCTAGGAACATATCTATTGCACCTAGATGTGGGAGTCGTGTGGGAGTGAGAATGCAGGCACACCAGTGGAGAGACCAATTAGAAGTCTAGAAGGATGGAACTTAGAGTAGTGGGGTAGAGCCCTGAGCTGGGCCACCGAGTGATACATGGAAGAGTTCCTTCCAAGGTGTTCAGAGGCAATTCATTAAAGCCTTTATCACCCAGTGGTCCAAGACCAAGAATTTTGTGTTGAGACAAGAAAAATTGAATGAGGCTCAGATTCTGCTTTCAGAGAGCATTTTAGCCTAAGGAAGAGGCAAAGAGGCACACAAGCAACTGAAATCTTAGACAAACTATGATAACTGGCAGAGGTATAATCAAAGTGCTCTGAGAGGCCAGGGGTCCAGAGCTCTGATTCTGATGACATGCTGGTAATCTTTTCTTTCTAGGACAGCTTTGTTCTGTATTCATGTTCGAGTCTGCTACCCAGTAAATATATACTGTTGGAATGTCACTTAACATTCCTGGAATTCACTTTGTCACTTGATACCAACTGATAGGCCAATCAAAATAATGTCTGTTTGCTTAAATTCTGGAATATCATCTACCTTTTATATCCAGTCACCTGTGGGGCACCTACAGGTTTCGTCTTCTCCCTGCACATTTGATTATTCAACTGAATATGACTAGGGATTCTATAAATTTTGAGCAACTAGAGATCTTCTCAGCACATGAAGCTTTCTCAGCTCCCCACTGTGTGGTAGCTAGTGCCTTCTCAGAACTCTTTACCACTCTTGCCTTTACATAAATGATCAGTAGTATGATACTTTAACATAGCTCCTAAGTGGACAATGTGTAATGTATATTTCTGAAATGTTCCAGTCAACATCATGTACGTCGGGCTGGTTCTAAACAGAAATGTTAACACAGTTCAGTGAGGGTTAGGTCAGTGAGGAAGGTAGGCAATACTTCAAAATTTAGACAGAGGAAAGAAATTTCAGGGTATAGGGTACTAACAAGAGCAAAGGTGTTAAGGCAGAAATTGACATGGTACACAGATATGACAATAAAGAGACTTTCCACATTTGGAAAGAAGGTTGTGGTGGAAGTATCAAAGAAGAGAATATTAAAGGAAAAATCATTCACTCCATGAGAAAATTCAGTGAGACAAATTTTACTTTACTTTAACAGACATTTTCTTGGAAGGTGATGAGTGGCTATGGCTAGAAGAATGTAAGTGGAGACCAAATGCCAAATTTGGAGAGTTTTGTAGAGAATATTTGTAGAGAATAACCTTACCTCAACTAGGGAACTACCACTAAATCCTGACCCCATTTAATGAATAGCATATTCTTGATAAGGTGATAGACAAGAAGTAAATGGTATAGGAGGAATAAACAAAAAAGGGAAAAGGGAAGGGAGGGAGGGAAGCAAAAGAGGAAAGGAGGAAGAGGAGGAACATGGGGTGGGTGGTGGGAAGGAAGGAAGGAAGGAAGAAAGGAACAAACATGCAGAAGAGGGACAAAAGGAGGGAGGAGGGAGATTTAAAAAGAGAGGTAGAGAAGGTAGAAAGAGATACATAGTTGAATCATATTCAATACTGGCACACTGAGTATTTGTTGTTGTTGTTCCTCTCAATTCATTACTGTTAATAAACTCTTGGGGTCTATCCACTTGTGAATTTCTGATTGTGTGACCAACCATTGGTAGTCTATGAATGCTTTTAGTCATAAGTAATAAAGGAAGAGGGCCCAACTTGAGGTTTTGGACTCCTTCAAATAGAGAAACAAGAACTAGCTAAAAAGGCATCCTAATTGACTGCATCTTGTGAACTTTAAAAGTATCAGAGCAATTTAGCTCTTAAAGAACTGCATAAAATATTTTATCATATCCCTGCCTTGGTAAATTTAATAAACTGTGGTGCCTTCAGGGACCCAGATCCATATGAATTAACTGCCTTCAACTCAGAGCATCAGGGTCTTTATCTTTTGTCAGCTTAATTATGTATTTAATTTTATTTTTAACATTTAAAAAAATGAGCCACACTAAGAACAGCTTTGATTGTTTAATTAAACAAATGAATGTTGTTATATCTGGCATGATCAAAACTCTAGAATTTGTCATGTTAATGTTTTATAGGGAGCCAAGAGCTCCAAGGTTGTACTCAGGGAAGTCAGGGATTCAAAA
Source organism: Tragelaphus eurycerus (assembly GCA_935064755.1). Lineage (NCBI taxonomy): Eukaryota > Metazoa > Chordata > Mammalia > Artiodactyla > Bovidae > Tragelaphus > Tragelaphus eurycerus. The sequence continues at coordinate 23,404,699 of CAKXYN010000032.1, forward strand.
GTACCCTCTTACTTTTGCAGAATAATGTAGTGGTCTAAATTGGTTGTGCAGTTATCTTGATATTAATATGTGGCTGATTCCACTAGAGTTCTGGCATGCTATTAGATACTTTTCTAACTTCTCTATGTAGAAGTCTTTGCATGGCGTAGATTGGAGACTTGAGAGGGATAAAGTGGTATCATCAAGAATAACTTGAATTCCCATAGGCAAAGCATCAGCCCACGACCACTAGTCCTTTTTACATTCTTTATATGTCTTATAAAACTGTTACTCTAGTTTTCAAATAAATCGGCCTCACATTTTTAACCTGGCATTCTATTGGCCCTTCAAGTTCTTTTCTGCTTTCTGATATTGCCCCATACTTTACAATCACATAAAGGCAGGAGTCCTCCTAGCGATACTCAGAATCTTGCATTTACTTGCACTCTGACTTATGATAATCCTCATGGCTTTTGATTTCATGACTCCCCTGCCCCCGCTATTTTGGACAAAGCTTCATTTCTTGTTTCAGAAAAACAAGTCTTTCCAGTATAGCTTGGTGTCCAAACATGATGGATACCCACACCAACTGTGTGTATTCTGGCTCCTTGTACAGGTTCTGAATGTCTTCCATCCAGCCTTTTCTATACACTAGTGTCAAACAGTTTTCCTAATAAGAGTGTTGCTTATTTCATTCCTGCCAAAAATCACTCAATGATTTCACATGGTCTTTAGTATAAGGTATAGATTTCTTAACAAAATACTCAGATCTTTCAAACTTTAGGCATAGATCAATATGGATGACTTACCGGACTCCTGCTTCATACACCTTTATTTACAAGACAGAAACAGAACCTCTCATTCTTCCTGAAATGTATTTTATGCTTTCCCCCTTTTGTGCCTTTGTTCACACTTTCCCATACGCCTGATAATCCTTATTTTCAGTTTTCTCTCTTACAAAACATGTACTCTCTACTAGCAAGCTCATCATAATTTTATGGTTTTATTCTACCTACTATATAATTGAGGTATCAACTGATCTATGCTGGGCCAATGGTCATATCAACAGATCTATGCTGGGCCAATGGTCATATCTTTACTAATGGCTAAATAGACTAAGAAATTGTCTGTGTTTTGGTCTCTAGAAATGCCCCACTGTTCCTTCCCAAAGGAAAACTATTCACTTAGACTGAAGCCTAGAGGATGAGAAGGAAAGGCTATGAGAAGAGCATAGCAGGAAAAGAAAGCACTATGTACAAGGTGGTAAATAAATAAATCACTGTGTTCTAGGAATACCAAGTGCTCTATATTGTGTTGCAACGGAGATTCAGAAGAAGAAGAAAAATGTGTTTTGAAGAATGCTGGGTATATAGAATTAAATTAATGATAATCTATGCTTCATGATAGATAATCTATGCTTCATCATAACCTCAGATATGCAGATGACACCACCCTTATGGCAGAAAATGAAGAGGAACTAAAAAGCCTCTTCATGAAAGTGAAAGTGGAGAGTGAAAAAGTTGGCTTAAAGTTCAACATTCAGAAAACTAAGATCATGGCATCCGGTCCCATCACTTCATGGGAAATAGATGGGGAAACAGTGGAAACAGGTCAGACTTTATTTTTCTGGGCTCCAAAATCCCTGCAGGTGGTGACTGCAGCCATGAAATTAAAAGATGCTTACTCCTTGGAAGGAAAGTTATGACCAACCTAGATAGCATATTCAAAAGCAGAGACATTACTTTGCCAACGAAGGTTCGTCTAGTCAAAGCTATGGTTTCTCCTGTGGTCATGTATGGATGTGAGAGCTGGACTGTGAAGAAGGTTGAGCACTGAAGAATTTATGCTTTTGAACTGTGGTGTTGAAAAAGACTCTTGAGAGTCCCTTGGACTGCCAGGAGATCCAACCAGTCCATTCTAAAGGAGATCAGTCCTGGGTGTTCATTGGAAGGACTGATGCTGAAGATGAGACTCCAGTATTTTGGCCACCTCATGCAAAGAGTTGACTCATTGGAGAAGACTCTGATGCTGGGAGGGATTGAGGGCAAGAGGAGAAGAAGACGACAGAGGATGAGATGGCTGGATGGCATCACTGACTCGATGGATATGAGTCTGGGTGAACTCAGGGAGTTGGTGATGGACAGGGAGGCCTAGCGTGCAGCAATTCATGGGGTCGCAAAGAGTCAGACACAACTGAGCGACTGATCTGATCTGATCTGATGCTTCATGAGATACAATTATCTAGGGCTACACTTATTTTATTTTGTTCTGTTTATTTGTGTATCTGTAAATTAAGTTTTAGATTTTTACCATTATGACCAGGGTCCCATGATCAATCTTGTATCCTGGTACACATTTAAACAGTTTCTGTTGGATATTTACCTAGAAGTGGAACTGCTAGGTGTTCAGATCAGATCAGTCGCTCAGTCATGTCCAACTCTTTGCGACCCCATGAATCGCAGCACGCCAGGCCTCCCTGTCCATCACCAACTCCCGGAGGTCACTCAGACTCACATTCATCGAGTCAGTGATGCCATCCAGCCATCTCATCCTCTGGCGTCCCCTTCTCCTCCTGCCCTCAATCCCTCCCAGCATCAGAGTCTTCTCCAATGAGTTAACCCTTTGCATGAGGTGGCCAAAATACTGGAGTTTCAGCTTTAGCATCATTCCTTCCAAAGAAATCCCAGGGCTGATCTCCTTCAGAATGGACTGGTTGGATCTCCTTGCAGTCCAAGGGACTCTCAAGAGTCTTCTCCATCACCACAGTTCAAAAGCACCAATTCTTCGGCGCTCAGCCTTCTTCACAGTCCAGCTCTCACATCCATACATTACCACAGGAAAGACCATAGCCTTGACTAGGCGAACTTTTGTTGGCAAAGTAATGTCTCTGCTTTTGAATATGCTATCTAGGTTGGTCATAACTTTCCTTCCAAGGAGTAAGCGTCTTTTAATTTCATGGCTGAAGTCACCATCTGCAGGGATTTTGGAGCCCAGAAAAATAAAGTCTGACACTGTTTCCACTGTTTCTCCATCTATTTCCCATGTAGTGATGGACCAGATGCCATGATCTTCGTTTTCTGAATGTTGAGCTTTAAGCCAACTTTTTCACTCTCCACTTTCACTTTCATCAAGAGGCTTTTGAGTTCCTCTTAACTTTCTGCCATAAGGGTGGTGTCATCTCATATCTGAGGTTATTGATATTTCTCCCAGCAATCTTGATTCCAACTTGTGTTTCCTCCAGTCCAGCATTTCTCATGATGTACTCTGCATAGAAGTTAAATAAACAGGGTGACAATATACAGCCTTGACGTATTCCTTTTCCTATTTGGAACCAGTCTGTTGGTCCATGTCCAGTTCTAACTGTTGCTTCCTGACCTGCATACAAATTCTCAAGAGGCAGATCAGGTGGTCTGGTATTCCCATCTCCTTCAGAATTGTCCACAGTTTATTGTGATCCACACAGTCAAAGGCTTTGGCATAGTCAATAAAGCAGAAATAGATGTTTTTCTGGAACTCTCTTGCTTTTCCCTGATCCAGCGGATGTTGGCAATTTGATCTCTGGTTCCTCTGCCTTTTCTAAAACCAGCTTGAACATCAGGAAGTTCACGGTTCACATATTGCTGAAGCCTGGCTTGGAGAATTTTGAGCATTACTTTACTAGCATGTGAAATGAGTGCAATTGTGCAGTAGTTTGAGCATTCTTTGGCATTGCCTTTCTTTGGGATTGGAATGAAAACTGACCTTTTCCAATTTGTGGCCACTGCTGAGTTTTCCAAATTTGCTTCCATATTGAGTGCAGCACTTTCTTTCACAGCGTCATCTTTCAGGATTTGGAATAGCTCAACTGGAATTCCATCACCTCCACTAGCTTTGTTCGTAGTGATGCTTTCTAAGGCCCACTTGACTTCACATTCCAGGATGTCTGGCTCTAGGTCATGATCACACCATCAGATTATCTGGTCTGAGCTCTTTTTTACAGTTCTCCTGTGTAGTCTTGCCACCTCTTCTTAATATCTTCTTCTTCTGTTAGATCCATACCATTTCTGTCCTTTATCGAGCCCATCTTTGCATGGTGTTAGGTGTTGCTAGGTGTTAGGGTTGCTGCTGCTGCTGCTGCTGCAAGTCGCTCAGTCGTGTCCGACCTGTGCGACCCCATAGACGGCAGCCCACCAGGCTCCCCATCCCTGGATTCTCCAGGCAAGAATACTGAGTGGGTTGCCTTTTCCTTCTCCAATGCATGAAAGTGGAAAGTGAAAGGAAGTCGCTCAGTCGTGTCGACCTTAGCGACCCCATGGACTGCAGCCCATCAGGCTCCTCCGTCCAGGACCAGGCAAGACTACTGGGGTGGGGTGCCATGCCTCCCCAAGGTGTTAGGGTATATAAATTTAAATGTTGCCAGTTCATTAGTTCAGTCTCTCAGTGTGTCCGACCTGTGACCCCATGAATTGCAGCACACCAGGCCTCCCTGTCCATCACCAACTCCTAAATTTCACCGAAACTCAGTCCATTGAATGTGATGCCATCCAGGCATCTCATCCTCCTTCTCCTCCTGCCCCCAATACCTCCCAGCATCAGGGTCTTTCCAATGAGTCAATACTTCACATGAGGTGGCCAAAGTACTGTTCAGCTCAGCATCAGCCCAGAACACCCAGGAGACTCCTTAGAATGGAGTTGATCCCCAGTAAGGGACACTCAAGAGTCTTCTCCAACAAAAAGTTCAAAAGCATCAATTTCAGTGCTCAGCTTTCTTCAGTCCAACTCCCCACATGACACTGGAAAAATCATAGCCTTGATTAGATGGATTTTTGTTGGCATAGTGATGTCTCTGCTTTTGAATATGCTATCTAGGTTGGTCATAACTTTCCTTCCAAGAAGTAACCATCTTTTAATTTCATGGCTGCAGTCACCATCTGCAGGGATTTTGGAGCCCAGAAAAATAAAGTTTGACACTGTTTCCACTGTTTCCCCATCTATTTGCCATGAAGTGATGGGACTAGCTGCCATGATCTTAGTTTTCTGAATGTTGAGCTTTAAGCCAACTTTTTCACTCTCCATTTTCACTTTCATCAAGAGGCTTTTTAGTTCCTCTTCACTTTCTGCCATAAGGGTGGTGTCATCTGCATATCTGAGGTTATTGATCTTTATCCCAGCAATCTTGATTCCAACTTGTGCTTCTTCCCACCCAGCGTTTCTCATGACGTACTCTGCATATAAGTAAATAAGCAGGTGACAATAGACACCCTTGACGTACTCCTTTTCCTATTTGGAACCACTCTGTTGGTCCATGTCCAGTTCTAACTGTTGCTTCCTGACCTGCATACAGATTTCTCAAGAGGCAGATCAGGTGGTCTGGTATTCCCATCTCCTTCAGAATTTTCCACAGTTTATTGTGATCCACACAAAGGCTTTGGCATACTCAATAAATCAGAAATAGATACTTTTCTGGAACTCTCTTGCTTTTTCCATGATCCAGCGGATGTTGGCAATTTGATCTCTGGTTCCTCTGCCTTTTCTAAAACCAGCTTGAACATCAGGAAGTTCACGGTTCACATATTGCTGAAGCCTGGCTTGGAGAATTTTGAGCATTACTTTACTAGCGTGTGAGATGAGTACAATTGTGTGGTAGTTTGAGCATTCTTTGGCATTGCCTTTCTTTGGGATTGGGATGAAAACTGACCTTTTCCAATCTTGTGGCCACTGCTGAGTTTTCCAAATTTGCTGGCATATTGAGTGCAGCACTTTATTTCACAGCGTCATCTTTCAGGATTTGGAATAGCTCAACTGGAATTCCATCACCTCCACTAGGTTTGTTCGTAGTGATGCTTTCTAAGGCCCACTTGACTTCACATTCCAGGATGTCTGGCTCAAGGTCAGTGATCACACCATCATGATTATCTGGGTCATCAAGATCTTTTTTGTATAGTTCTCCTGTGTATTCTTGCCACCTCTTCTTAATATCTTCTGCTTCTGTTAGAGCCATACCATTTCTGTTCTTTATTGAGCCCATCTTTGCATGAAATGTTCCCTTGGTATCTTTAATTTTCTTGAAGAGATCCCTAGTCTTTCCCATTCTGTTGTTTTCCTCTATTTCTTCGCATTGATTGCTGAGGAAGGCTTTCTTATCTCTCCTTCTTATTCTTGGAGCTCTGCATTCAGATGCTTATATTTTTCCTTTTCTCCTTTGCTTTTTGCTTCTCTTCTTTTCACAGCTATTTGTAAGGCCTCCCCAGACAGCCATTTTGCTTTTTTGCATTTCTTTTCCATGGGGATGATCTTGATCCCTGTCTCCTGTACAGTGTCACAAACCACCATCCATAGTTCATCAGGTACTCTAACTCAGTGATTTTTAATAAACTTACAGAGATGTACAGCCATTACCACAGTCCAATATTATAACATGCATTACTACCTAGTTTGCATATATGAGACTTCTGCTGAAGTACTTTTAGAATGTATATATGTAAGCACACACACACACACACATATATATGATTTAATGGTAGAAGTCAATATGAAAATTCACCTGCTTTGAAAGCGAAGTTGCTCAGTTGTGTCCAACTCTTTGCTACCCCATGTAGAATAGCCCACCAGGCTCCTCTGTCCCTGGGCTTTTCCAGGCAAGAATACTGGAGTGGGTTGCCATTAGCTTCATCCAGGGGATCTCCCCAAACCAGTGATTGAACCCAGCTCTTCTGCATTGCAGGAAGATGCTTTAACCCCTGGGACCTGGGTTTGATCTCTGGGTTGGGAAGATCCCCTGGAGAAGGACATGGTAATCCACTCCAGTATTCTTGCCTGGAGAATCCCATGGACAGAGAAGCCTGGTAGGCTACAGTCCACGGGGTTGCAAAGAGCCAGACATGACTGAGCGACTTCACTTCACTTCATTGGAAGAGACTTAGCATGCACAAAGGGAGAGTAAAAAAAAAAAAAAACACTCAAAAGATAAGTACTGGAGAAAAAAACGTAATCTGACAAAAATGTTGTCAGGTAAACCAGCGTTTCTTTTAAGGGCTTCCCTGGTGGCTCAGAGGTTAAATGTTCCCAATACAGTGCCAAATTCCTGTGATCTGGAGGGTAGCATTAAAGAAATAGTACAGATAAGAATAGAATGGGAAAGACTAGTGATCTCTTCAAGAAAATTGGAGATGCCAAGGAAATATTTCATGCAAGGATGAGCATCATAAGGGACAGAAATAGTAAAGACCTAATGGAAGCAAAAGAGATTAATAAGAGGTAGCAAGAATACACAGAACTATACAAAAAAGTCTTAATTACCTGGATAACCACGATGGTGTGCTCAGTCACCTAGAACCAGACATCCTGGAGTGTGAAGTCAAATGAGCCTTAGGAAGCATTACTACAAACAAAGATAGTAGAAGTGATGGAATTCCAAATGAATTATTTCAGATTCTAAAAGATGATGTTATTAGAGTGCTTCACTCAATATGTCAGCAAATTTGGAAAACTCAGCAGTGGCCACAGGACTGGAAAAGGTCAGTTTTCATTCCCATCCCAAAGAAGGGCAGTGCCAAACAACGTTCAAACTATTGTACAATTGCACTCATTTCACATGTCAACAAGGTTATGGTCACAATCTTTCAAACTTGGCTTCAGTGGTGTGTGAACTGAGAACTTCCAGATGTATAAGCTGGATTTAGAAAAGGCAGAATAACCAGAGATCAATTTGCCAACATTCACTGGATCATGAAGAAAGCAAAGGAATTCCAGAAAAAACATCTGATTCCACTTCATTGACTACAATAAAGCTTTAAACTTTGTGGATCACAAAATTTGTGGAAAATTCTTAAAGAAATGGGAGTACCAGACCACCTTATCTGTCTCCTGAGAAATGCAGGTCAAGAAGTAACAGTTAGAACTGGACATGGAACAATGGACTGATTCCAAATTGGGAAAGGAGTACATCAAGGCTGCATACTGTCACCCTGTTTATTTAACTTATATACAGAGTACATTATGTGAGATGTTGAGCTAGATAAATCAAAAGCTAGAATCAATATTTCTTGGAAAAATATCAACAACCTCAGATATGCAGATGATGGCAGAAAGTAAAGAAGATCTAAAGAGCCTCTTGGTGAAGGTGAAAGAGAAGAGTGAAAAAGCTGACTTAAAACTTAACATTCAAAAAACTAAGATCATTGTGTCTGGTCCCATCATTTCATGGCAAATAGATGGGGGAAAGGTGGAATCAGTAACAGATTTTATTTTCTTGGCTCCAAAATCACTGCAGACAGTGACTTCAGCCATGAAATTAAAAGACTCTTCTTGGAAGAAAAGTTATGATGAACCTAGAATGCATATTAAAAAGCAGAGACATCACTTTTCTGACAAAGGTTCATGTAGTCAAATCTATGGTTTTTTCTAACTCATCTACAGATGTGAGAGTTGGACCAGAAAGAAGACTGAGTGTGGAAGATTTGATGCTTTTGAATTGTGGTGCTGGAGAAGACACTGGAGAATCCTTTGCACTGCAGGGAGATCAAATCAGTTACTTCTAAAGGAAATATTCATCGGAGTATTCATTCATCCAATGAGTATTCATTGGAAGGTCTGTTGCTGAAGCTAAAGCTCCAATACTTTGGCCACTTGATGTAAAGAGCCAACTCATTGGAAAAGACCCTAATGCAGGGAAAGATTGAAGGCAGAAGAATAAGAGGGCAACAAAGGGTGAGATATTTAAATAACATCACAGATTCAATGGATATGAATTCATACAGACTCCAGGAGATAGTAGATAGAGGACCCTGTCCTCTATTCATGGGGTCACAAAACTTGGACATGACTTGGCAACTAAACAATGATAACAGATAAGAGTAAGCAACCAAGTTATTCACCTCCCCAGATTTGTTCAACCAAGGTTTTTCCTTGATGCTGCTAATGACCAAATGAGGAAGATGACCTAGTACCAACTGCATTCTTGGGGTTTATCTTCGCTGGAGTGAGGCTTAATGAGCTCCACCACCACCTTCATGTTGGCAGCCATGTTGCCTTGGCACTCTATCTGTTCATAGAGCTAGGTACACATGGTTGTAGTTCTAGATGTTTGTGTTTCAGGAATAATCCAACAGAGCCTGGCCTCACATGTTGCATCATGCAACTCTTGCCTCATCCACCCAGGGCTTCTCTGTCGTTGCTGAGGTACAAGCAACAGTGTGACCTGCTTGGTGCCCACACACTCACACTGGCTCACCTAACTCAGGCCCATGAAGCTGCAGGCTACAGGTGGGCCAGCATGGAGGGCTGTGGGCTTGTGTACCACCCACCTCTTTAGTGACTCATTCTATATCCTGTGACTCACTCTGCTGATGTATCTGCTGCTACTGTCCTGGAACCTGTTTGCCCAGAAGCCACTAGAGTTTAGATCACACAACCTGAAGTATGACAGAAGTGATGCTCAATAGGGCACTTTTTCACTAATGGGAGTGGAGGGAAACTGAGAAACCAAACAGTTTAGTTGCAAAGCTATTGCCAGCCAAAAACACATCTATGTACGTTTACTTCCTTCTCTGTATAAAATCTTATTTTCTCACTCTTGGTTCTGAGATGGCTTTTCTCATGAAGTAAAAAGCATTATTAGCATATAAATTCTTATCTCTGGGAAGCCAGTCAGCATTCTAGACTAGTGAAACCATATGAGAGAAAGTACTGACACAGGGGTCAGTACTCCATTTGTAGGGAAGAAAGAAACAGTCCAGTTGCAGCAAAACATATCCCTCTCTTCTAGTTCACAGATTGCCTGGCCACCCAAATAGCTCTCTATATTCTTCCCCATGACTCCCTTGATAAGTATAACAAACAAATCATCCCTTGATAAACTGGTTACACCAGTTCCTCTCTACTCCTTCAGAGGACCTTGCATTTTTCTATTTCACTTTTCACAGCTTCATCAGTTCCAACCCAGATCATTATGGTCATGAGCCACCCACCTTTTAAAAAAATTGTGATAAGAGTCACATAATAAAATTAGCCATTTTAAAGTGAACTATTCAGTACATTCATAGTATTTTGCAACCACCATCTCTATTTAGTTCCAGAACATTTTCATCACCCAAAAAGTAGATCTCATACTCATTAAACATTCCCCTGGTCACATACTTTTTAATTAATACCTTTTTTCTATATCCTCAGTACTCATCTAATAAATGCAGGAAAACATATATCTCTCTATCTACTCTCAAATCCTTGTTTGATGAGTAATACAATGTAAATCATTGCTATTAAGTTTAATTTAATATAATTTTTTAGTGATATGAAGATACAAAGCAAGATGCCAAGTAAGATAGAAATCTTCTAAATCAACCAGAGAGCAGGAATCAATTAAAATGTACATTTATTTTTGAAGCACCTAACAATATGTAAGGTTGAAGAAGGATACTCTAAATTCACATTTATTGAGTAATTCCATCTGCTACTCACAATGCAACTTACTACTTTTTATTCATTCAGTCCTTACACTAAGTCTATACATCTAGAATTGTATTTTCTTGTTTGGAGGTGAGAAAACTAAGGCTTAAAGAGGTTAGATGAGAAATTCAGATGACCAGAACTCATATTTACAAAGACAAATCCTAAGACCTTTCTACTAAACCATCCTATCTCAAAACTGTTAAAATTTGGGGAACATTTAATAATTATCTTTGGCTATATAGCAGTGTGTGCATGTTAAGTTGCTTCAGTTATGTTAGACTCTGTGACCCCGGACTCTAGCCTGCCAGGCTTCTCTGTCTATGGGATTCTTCAGGCAAGAATACTGGAGTAGGTTGCCATGCCCTCCTCCAGGAAATCCTGCCAACCCAGGGATTGAACCCGTGTCTCCTTTGTCTCCTGCATTGGCAGGCTGGTAGTCCCACCTGGAAAGCCCATATATAGTAGTAGTAAACCTTAGTTAATTCTATAATATGACTGCTATCTAGCAGTACATAACAAATCACTCCATAATTCAATGGATTAAGGCAACAATCATTTATTTGATCACAACTGTATTTATAAGCAATTTAGGCTAGACTCAGCTGGGAAGCTCTGCTCATCTCACTAAGGATTCCTAATGCAATTGTAGTCATTTGATGGTTAACTAGGATTGCATGATCTAAGATCGTCTCACTCACATGTCTGGTAGTTGGTGTGACTGTTATCTAGGGTACCTGAGTTTTTCTTCACATAGTCTCTCATTCTTTAGAAAGGTAGATGACTCCTCCATGTAATGACAGATGAATTCTAACAACACCAAAGCAAAATGACAAGGGATTTGAATGCCTACATGCAGAAATCACAGTGTCTCTCCTGCCACATTACAATGATCAAAGAAATTGTAAGGCCAGTTTAGACACAAAGGGTGGGGAAACAGATCCCACCACTCATGGGAAGAATGTCATCAGACTGCAAAGGAGTGTGGATTTTGGAAACTGTGTTCCATTAATTATTGCAAAAAATTATCACACGTTATCTGAAGTTAATTCTTGCCAACTGATTGCTTTTCTGTTTTTGCAAAGTCCTAGCACAAGGACCTCTTCCAGTGTTTTTTTTGGAGAGCAGGAATCAGGTCATTATTCACAGTCACTGTTCTGGTGCCTTCATGGGTGGATCAGGTAGGGAGTCTGAATACTGTTTCCATTTGTGTGGGTTGCACACCACCTATAGTCATCAGCACACAAGGCTTGATCGCAGCCCATATTTCAAGTGATTTTGGGATCCAACCAAAACACTCCAGTTCTAAATGAGTTTAGAGTGGAAACAGATGAACATTAAAAAAAAAAGACTTTTTCTGCAAGAATATGTCTAGAAATAAACTCTGGAAATAAGTGATGTGGGAGCAGAACTCACATATGTTTCTAACTATTAGAAGTGCAGGAACTACAATGTGATAGTCATTCCACTGATCACCATCCTCCCCTGGGTGGCTTGTTCCTTCCTCCTGTATCAATTCAGTAAGTATGGTCAATGGCTGTGATGTGGCTCACTCTGTGTCCTTCAGGTATCCTTTTCTCCAATATCTCTGGGTATATTCCAGGGGGATCGCCATCTTTCCTCTGTGCCCACCCCCTATATTACTCATGCATTTTCCTATGGCGGCAATGACAGTGTAACTCACAAACTTCCAACTACAGAGAAGCATAACTGATCTAGGAATCTGACTCCTACAGTCTAAAATCCACAGCTGCATTTTCTCCAAAGCTACGCTTATCACAGGCTGCTCCTGACCATAAACCTAATGACTGAAGACCAAGGCAGACCCATTCTTGGGACCCATCTCCTCCAGAACGTAACTTTGGCTCACGGACTCCCCAGTGATGTTGCTGGACCTTTCATCCAACCATCCCTCCCTCCTTTGCTTGCTCTTAGACTCATAAACCTAAAGGTCTCCAGGGCTCTGTGGCTCTTTCCTAATTTTTTCTCACAGGTATTTTCCCTAATAAAATTCTTACATTTTTCCATCCTGTCTTTGCATCTGCTTATCAGGAGACTGGAACTAACACACTGCTCTGCCACTAGACTGTGAGTTCTTCAAGGATTTAGGATACGTTATATACATCTCTACCTTCTCACTTTGTAGTACATTCCCCGATATATAGTTAATGTTCATAAGAGCCTTCTAAGTGAGCAAGTTCCAGAACTACTTATTCATTAAATTTCAAAAATAACAACTAATGTTTACTGACATCCTATGGGCCAGATACTGGGCTAAGTGCTATATGAGAATTATTAAATTTAATCCTCATAACAATCTTTATTGTCTCTAATTTAGACATGAGGAAACTGAAGTACTGAAGACAGAGTAAGTAATGTGTCAAAAATCACATAACTAGCAAATAATAAAACTGGGACTTGAACTCAAGATGTCAGATTCTAGAGAAAACAGCTTAGTCTAAAATATATTTATTCCAGCTACAATACTAGAGGATGAAAAAAATATAGGGAGATGAAAAATAAATAATTTCAAATTTCCAGATCCGGATTAGAAGAGACAGACGCAGTTCATTCATTAATACGTTGTATACGAACCATCTTCCAGGAACCACATTAAGCATTGAGAATTCAGATTGGGAAGAAAGGCACTGATCCTGCCTTCAAGAAAATTACAGTTTAGGAGGGAGACAGACAGACTCACAATGCCCTTCAATGTGGTAAATTCTGGGCAGGAGAAAGTATGGGATGAGCGTCAGATGTGTGCCTCGTGAACACTGAGAGTGGTAGAGGGAGCAGCGCACGTGGCAAGGAAGGCTTCCTTGAGATGATTATGATGGAGCAGAAGACTTATGCTCCAGTAAAGATCTGTAGGAAAGAAGGGGAGGGTGATTGGTGAGTTAAAGGAAGGAATATCTGAGAATCTGGTAATTTGACTGGGACTTAATGATGAGTAGAATTTTAATAAGGGAGATGGTGGGAAAGGACACTGGGAGCAGAGACAAGCAAATTATATAAAAGTGTGGAAGTAGGTCCTTATACTCTGTGATAATAATTGGGGGTGAAGCACAAGGCCAGGGAGGAAGTTAATAGAAGGTAGTATCTGAAGGAGATCAGCCCTGGGGTTTCTTTGGAAGGAATGATGCTAAAGCTGAAGCTCCAGTACTTTGGCCACCTCATGCAAAGAGTTGACTCATTGGAAAAGACCGATGCTGGGAGGGATTGGGGGCAGGAGGAGAAGGGGACGACAGAGGATGAGATGGCTGGATGGCATCACTGACTCGATGGACGTGAGTCTGAGTGAACTCTGGGAGTTTGTGATGGACAGGGAGGCCTGGCGTGCTGCGATTCGTGGGGTCGCAAAGAGTCAGATACGACTGAGTGACTGAACTGAACTGAATATCTGAAAAAACATGCAAGTTCATTTTTTAGGGTTTGAAAAAATCAGAGTGACCAAGTTCGATGTTATTACTGTAGCATCAAGGAACTATGGAGTTTAAGTAGTATAGAAGTATGACCAGATTTAAATAGACTAGTCTGACATGTTGCCCCAAGGGTCTATAAAGGTGAAAGAGCAAAAATCAATCTTAATATAGAAAGGTAAGGGAGAACAACCTTACATTCAATACCTTTTATGTGCATAGTATAAGGCTGGTGTATTTTTTCATGTCAGTGTATTTAACCCAAAAACAACATTTTGAAGTAGATATCAATGCCTTTATTTTACTGGTCAGAAGATAGCTCACAGAAGTTAACTTGTTTCCTCCAAACCAGAGTAAGGTACAAAGTGGTAAAGGTAAAACTTGAACCCAGGTTGATCTGACTCCTGAGTCTGTACTTTATACCCACACTAGAAGTGAAGTCACTCAGTTTTGTCCAACTCTTTGGACCCCATGGACACCAGGCTCCTTCTGTCCAAGGAATTTTCTAGCCAAGAATACTGGAGTTGGTTGCCATACCCACACTAAGTTGTCTCTAATCTTGAGAAGAACTTTGCAATTTTGTATTTTTTCTATTAGTCATTAAGCCAATCAACAAATATTAATTAATCTCCTAGTATTTTTCTGGTCCTGTTCTATTTGCTAAGAATATAATGAACAATACAGGCAAATCACTACTTTGACACTTACATTAGTGTCCGATATGAATGATGTTACATTAAAAAAAAGAGATTTTATGATAAGAGGTCATGAGTGCTATAAAGAATCCTTACACAAGGCTAAAGGATAAAGATTGGAGATTTTAGTGTTATCATTTTATTTTGTGCAGTTAGGAAATGTGGCATTTGAACAGATATTTTTAAGAAACGGTGGAGAATGTGGATTTCTTAGAGGAAGTTTCTAGGCAGAGGAAACAGAGTAAAAGTGCCCTTGGCAGGACCTTACTTGACACATTCATAGAACAGCAAGGAAGCCAGTGAAGCAAAGCAAGTGAGATGGAGAAAGGTAAGAGATGAAGTCAGTGAGTGACAGAGTGGTGGAACATGCATGGCCTCATGGGCCAAAGTCAAGACTAGAATTTTTACTCTCAGATAGAAAGTCATCAGAACATTTGAACAGTATGAAGAGTAACAGTATGAGGATTCCTATCTAATTGTCTCCTATCTGGTGTCTGTGCTGCTTCTCTTGTTCATATCTTATTCCTCAAACAGCAAATCGAATCTAGTTACTCCTCTGCTTTCTTGGACTCTTAAAGAAGAAAACAATAAGGCAGGAAATAATGATTCAAGGCAGGTGATAGCATTGAAAAGATATTAGAGTTAATGATTTCAGTTTCTAATGGGGAATCACAGAATTGTAAAAGTGGGGGCATAAGTGAATGAACTGAAAAGATAAGAGGTGATGCAGGCATTTTTCACATTTTATTGCCTCTGAAAAAGGAAATGTAATTGCAATTTAGATTCAATAAAATACGGAGTAATTATAAAGTCTAAGGTATGACAATGAATAGAGTTTCTGAGGAGAGTGAAAACAAATGAACAGAGATGCCAAGGCATTAGAATACTGACTGTCAAGTCACCAAGAATGACAAGAGGAGTGATGACAAGGACACTGGAATAGAGATGTTTCTCTAAGATGCTTTCCAGCTCTCACACGCTATGGTTCTATTACTAAAACCAGTGTAAAAAAAAAAAAAAAAAAAACAACAACACCTTACTTGACAGGCTTGTTATTTACAGTGAGGTTAAAAGATGTCTATCAACACAATAAAGTCTATATGGAATCACACACACTGTGCTGAAAAGTCAGTAGGCTGTGCTGAGCTCCAAATCAGGATTAAAGACCTTTACTCATAGATCTGTTAAGATACCAGTTAAGTGACTACATTGGAAGTTTTCTGAGCACAAGAAGTGCAAGAAAGATAAAATGAGTAGATGGCCACCTGAGTAGATGGTGTAGTGATGAGGGACAAGACATGGAATCTGTGCACAGTTTTATTCCTAAACCATGTGGACAAGAGTCATTAACTCTTCTTGATCAGAAGTTTCTTTCTGCCTGTACAATTATGTACATAATTATTCTAAGAGGACAGTGTTTTTAAGGGGGAAAATAAGACCACAGACTTGGTTTTCCACACTTTCTATGTACATAGTATGTATTTATCTCATGAATGTTTGATAGTGATAATGATGGGAATGATAAATAGCCATATTTTCCAAATTTGGAAACTATATAGCTTATTGACCAATTATCAGTAAACAGGTATTTGTTGAGCACCAACTGCATACAGAACATTAGAATGAGTCTCAAGTTGGAATCTCCAAAAATAAACTTAGTAAGAATCCCAGACATATGAATATATTTTCATACATATATACATACTTCATATGTATATATATATACATACATATATATACTTCATATATATATATACTTCATACATATATATACTCACACAAATATACATACTTCCAGAAAATATGAATATACACACTTACCATACACATCACATTCCACAAAAGGAAAGGCGCATGCAAAACGCTCTAGCTCCATTACTATAGCTATCTTGTGAAGGAACACCCCTCAAGTGATAAACTAGCAAATAATTCCTCTTGCTTCCACAATCACCAAAACAAGCTTGAAATAATGATCTGGCTCCCCATGTGGCTTGATGATACAAGATAATGCACAGATGATAGAGTATGTGACCCTGTGTAATCTGCTTTTAGTCAGAATCATTTCTCAAGATATATTAATAAATTATTGCATTGATTCCTACTTTAATTGTATATACAAAATTTTAGTTAATATAAGTCTGTATTTCAGAGCCTGACCACTCCTGGGTACTATCAAAAAAGATCCTCTTAACCTTCCAGAGACTTCTTTCTCTTTTATGCATCCATCACGCACACACACACACACAAATGCATGCACATTCAGGCTAATGTTCTATAATACATGTAGGGAAATTGGGAATGGGGCTACAAGAACACAAAGATGTTATCATGACTTGCTCCCTATTCAATTAAATAGCAAAAGAAAAGGATGATTGAGAGTTAGAGAATTGCCTGGTCCTAGGCCAGGAAAGAGTAACAAGTGACAACTCCTTGACAAAACTCCAACCTGTCTTTCAGGGGTAACACCTACCCAAACAACCTGGCTTCAAGGTCCTATTTAGACTCTACCTTGTGGAGATCACATGGTGGAGCAGAAATAATGCTGGGATATCCAAACCGCTGAATTCTAATCCTGACTCTTAACACTGAACTTGATTAAACCTTTGTCAGGTCTTTCTGCCTCATAATCTAGTATAGACTACATATACACATAATGTCTTTAAAGTGTGGTATGATGGAGTAATCTCTGCAGAGTGAATGCAGATGAATGCTTGACTAGCTTTGTCTAATATTGGTCAGCCAGATCGAAATGGTTTCATTACCATCTGATCATTCTCATGTGCTCTTTTAAACAATCAGTTCATAATCCTGATCACTAAGAAACAATATGGAATGTGAATAACTCTATCCATTATGAAAACACTTTCATAGCCATATGTTCAGTGATCTACCACAAACCAGTGAGGTTGACAGGACTGATATCTTTACCAGATGATAGACATTTTGCTTATTTTACAGATGAGGAAACTGAGGCTCATAACAACAGAGCAACTTAGACTGAAACAACAACCTCAATTCTCAAATGGTCAATTTCTTCTGATCACCTACGGTGTCTAGCATGATGTTCTGCACTTGGAGGAATTGAGTCTCATGCTGTCTGCCTGCTCTGCTCATTTAGAGAGGTTTGTTGATTTCAAGTGCCCCTTGAAGGGGCCATTTTCTTACTGAAGGGTGGGGAGTGAATAGCAGCTGCTGCTCAGAGATATAGCTTGAGATTTGACAGGAAAATTCAGGTATCACTGAGATGATGGGAACTCAGGAAACAAGACAGGAATTAATGTCAACTGGTAACCAGTTTTCCTGAAACAATAAGTCTCTTTTCCAGAACTCTGGCCCCAGAGCAGGCTTGCACTGGGTTTCACATGGGGAACCTCAAACTGAACATGACAGTTTGAAGGCTGTGATACACAATAATTATAAATGAAATTATGATATGTCTGAGGCCAAATGACAGAGTCTAAAAAAGTCAGTGCATTTAGCAGGGTGGAGTAAGGAAAGCAAAGGATTTGAAGGCAGATGTATTTGAATGGAAATCCTGATCTCTGGTAGCTTAGATGGTAAAGAATCTGCAGGCAATGCAGGAGATCTGGGTTTGATCCCTAGGTTGGGAAGATTCCCTGGAGAAGGAAATGACAACGCACTCCAGTATTCTTGCCTGGAGAATTCCAGGGACAAAGGAGCCTGGTGGGCTATAGTTCATGGGATCACAAAGAATCTGACATGACTGAGCAACTAACTCTTTCTTTCCTGATCCTGTCATTTGCTGGCTCCATGACCTTGGGAAAGTCACTTCATACCATTGAACCTGAATTTCCTCATCAATATAACACAGTCTTATAAATACTAGAAGTAATATTCTCTGTAAAAAAATCAAAGTGTGGCAGAAATATGAAGTACATTAATTTTCTCAAATTTGATTTTCATTAATGGTACCTAGAGTACTCCCCTGGTGGCTCAGACAGTAAAGAATCTGCCTGCAATGCAGGAGACCTGGGTTTAATCCCTGGGTTGGGAAGATCCCTTGGAGGAGGGCATGGCAACCCACTCCAGGATTCTTGCCTGGAGAATCCCCATAGGCAGAGGAACCTGGCTGGCTACAGTCCATGGGGTCACAGAGTTGGACACAACTGAGTGACTAAGCATAGCGCAAAGGTACCTAGAACTAATATGGTGGCTCAGTTGATAAAGATCCACCCTCAATGCAGGAGACCCAGGTTCATTTCCTTGCATCCAGAAGATCTCCTGGAGAAGGGAAAGGCAACCCCGTCTAGTATTTTTGCCTAGAGAATTCTATGGACAGAGAAGCCTGGCAGGCTGCAGTCCATGGTGCTGCAAAGAATCAGACACAACTGACCAACTAAACCAGAACCAGAATGGTAGCCAGCACTGATCTGGTGCCCCACATATTTCTTAGGCCTAATTCTACCAGTCATTTCCAGTGAAAAGTCTTCTTTGATTCTGTATGTAGAATTTATGTCTCCCTCCTTTAGGTTCCTACAGCCCCACACGCAGAATTCTGATCTTTACTTACTACTCCCTGGTAAATATGACAGCTCTGTGTCTGTTTTCCACCATTACGGATTCTCTGTGTTATGCAGAAGAGTTTGGAGGTAGACACAATCTGGATAAAAGAGCTCAGTGAGGAGGCTATTGCAGTAGCACAGTGAGAAATAATATTAACTTGAACTGTAGGGTGGTAATGGAGACAGTGAAGAAATAGACATATTCAAGCATATTCAAGAGATATTTAAGAAGTTAAAATCATCAGATCATGGGGATGAATCATATATGGGGTAAAACAAATGAATAGGTTAGACATGCCTATGGCATTTCTCTATTTTTTGTCTCCCTGACTAGAACTGACTTCCTTTAAAACAGTAGCCCTATTTAATTTGTTTTGATATTGTCTGTGCTTTATATTGGGCCTGGAACATAGCAGATGCTCGGTGAAAGTTTGCTGTAAAAATGAACAAACCATTGCCCAGCCAGGAGAGAACAGGAAGAGCAATATCCAGAGATAAATGCCAGCAGGGAATGGCCATCAGGTCTCTAGATCCTGGGATGGGTTTATGGGAAGGACTGGCAGGAATAAGTCAGTACTAGATAGGTCAACAAGGAAAGAGCAAAGGCATAGAGAAACAGTCAGACTTGGGGTATAAGGTGGTATCTCTCTCTTAGGAAAAGAACAGATGAAGCAGTTATGAGTTATGATGAAGCCAATGAAGTGGCTAGGAGGTCAGGCTCCGAGACAGACTGCATGTGTTCCAACTCTGCCTCTGCTAGCTTTGTGATCTTCTTTGGGCAACTACTTAACACTTTAAAATATTAGTTTCCTTGTATGTAATTGAGGACAATAATGGTACTGATCTCATACGGTTGTCATGAGGATTAAATGATACAGTGAACTTATCTATGACTAGCAAAATATCTTTGCCCCACCCTCCACAATTATCTATCAACCAATAGATAAGATCCAGACAAGAAGGAAAAGAAAAACAATAAGAAAAACTGTCATTTATTTAATACCAGCTATATAGAATGTTTTGTTCAGTAACCATTTTAAAGATGGGGAGATTGAGGCTCAGAGAGGTTAAATAGCTTGCAGGTAGAACTTAGCAGCAGCAGCAGGAGGTAGAAAATTCAAAATCAGGTCTGTCTGCACTTCAAGGCTCACATCCTGCTGTTAAATTTAGTGAACTATTTAAATTAAGGCTCCTTTTGGTCCTGGACAAACAATGGCCTTGGTATATTCAGTGCTGAAGGTACTAACCCAAACTATCAGGGTCAGATTTTCCAGGTGGAGATACCAAGGGCTCAAATGTGGAACAGTATTAAGGAGCCAGATAGAAGCTGGCACCCTGCACAGAGGCACCCTACATCCACACACTCAGTGAACCAATAGCAGCGTAAGCCACATCCATGGGACATGCACTCCATAATTCATTCTGGAAAATGGATAATTATAGGAGGTTGTCAGATTCAATAGGCAAATGCTGGGGAAATAAAAACAACAAATTATGTGAGAGCTGATATTTGTTCAGGCAGACATCTGTCTTCTGTTAGAGGATTTAGGGATGTTTTTCAACACAAGGTTTTAAATATGGCTTAGAAAAACCTCTTCTCAGCATGGTCTGCAGGACAGAGCCAAATTCCTGCTTTCTGTGGGTCTTCTCACACTCAGAGGGCTGGTTCCCATAGCTCCTGGCAGGGAGGAGAGCAAGAGGCATATTGAGGCCAATAGTCCCTCTACCAGACAAACCATGCTCTCAGAATTCACTTTCTGCTCCTGTGAGACCATGATCCACACCACCTCCACTTGTGCCCAGCTCATTCCCACCTCCACAGCCCTGCACACTCTGTTCCCACGGATGTCCTCCTCCCTCCTCCTTGCCTCTGCGAGCTCATCTTTAAGCTCCCAGGTTTTTCAGAAACCTTCCCCAAATGCTCCATCCCACACTGCTCCCTGGCCCACCCCCAACCCCACGTGGTGTCTGAGCTGCGTGATCTAGAACATCTACTGCACCTTTTCAGTAAGAGAAAAGAATAGCACATTCAGTTGGAGGAATGGATTCTCAACCACGGCTCTGCTACTTCCTGTGCGGACTTGAGCAAGTCATAAATATCTCTCTGAGCCTCCGTTACCTCCTTCATAAAATAAAAATACTAATACGTACTCAGAAGACTATTGTACAGACGAAATGAGGTAATGCACTTAAAGCAGCACTCAGATACACTTTTCAGGTTGAGTCTAGAGCTGTCTACTGACCTCACATCTAAGTATGTCTTATCTTCTTGGGAGCAGGCATTATACCTTCCTTCTCCCTTCCTTGGAATAACAATCTGCTTCGTTGTATTTTCTCTGTATTCATGCATGCAAGATAAGCCAGTCAGAAGCTCAAGAGCACTGAGGGCCTTTACTCGGTGCCATATTAAATTTGGTCTTGCCTGTTCTGTTCAATGGAAGCTGGGGAGGGACTGCACAAAGATGAGAAATAACAGAAGACAGGAGCTGTGGTTTCCCTAGGAGGAACCAGGAATGCAAATCACAAAGCAGGCTGATGGCAGCAGGACCTAAGAAATGGGAGTTGGTTCTGAATATCAGCCGGCCACCAGAGGCTGAGTCACAGGGCTACCTGCCCCAGATATTAAGTACATTAGATGGGACTGAGATGAGGAGAATGGGGCAGAAACCTTCAGCAGGTTAAACCAGTTCCTATGACATTACTGCAATCCCACCATAAGTGAGATGGGGTTAGAAAAAAAAAAGGTGAAGAATGACCATCCTCAGAAGTGAATCCTGAAAACTAGCAGGGATCACTACGACATTACAGAGTTCCAAAAAAGAACTGTTTATATTCAAGGTTCCCTTAGCACTTTGTTTCTACTATAAAACTATAAACTTCTGGTACAAATCGTACCACTGACAGGCTAGAACTTAATTTGTATGATACCTTGTACCTACACAGTGGAAATGCTTGAGCCAGGCAGACCTGCTCTGCCCCTTGATAACAATCTGATCTTATTCAGTCACTTAGCATGCTTAGATGTCAATTTCCTCATTTGTTTAATGGGACTAATAATGTGCTTTGCCCTGGTTATTTGGATTGATACTGGAAGCTTGACATGAAATAGTGGATGTGAAAGTGATTTGTAAACTGTGAAACATTAATAAGATTACTTCTATTCATTATATCACATCATTCAAATGAGGCTATAAATTCCAGCAGGCACAAGTTGCTCTTTATTCATTGCTGGATCCTTTTATCCTAAGGGCATGAAGGAGTGGCCATTGTTATGACAGGCACTGTGCTAGGCACCTTACACACCTCATATAGTTGTATTTAATTCTCCTAATAGCTCTGATTTTTTTTTTTTTCCTCTAGACCTGGCTGCCTCCCAAGAAATAACAGAAATAATACTCTGTAACTGTTACTGGATTTTCTATACCGTAGCTTCACTTTCCACAGTTTGGGGTTTGCATGATGTAGTTAGAGAGCAGAAGTGGTAGGAGAGGTACAGTGCTACTAATGAGCAACAAAATGGCAAAGATGGCCAAGAAGGCTGGGGGCACTGGTTCTCTTTCTAAACATAATCTCATCATCTCTTTGTACTAAGAAACATCAAATCCCTGCTTTTAAGCCTGATCTAACATAGAGGGTAATTCTCTTGCCCCAGGAAACCTCCTGGTCATAAGGTGATGTTTAACGAATATCCATGTCCAATCCTAAGGATTACACGGAAATTTAGAAATGCATCTGCATCTCAGAGGGGATAGGAGATGATCGTTATTTGCTTAGCATAGGTGTAAAACTGACCTCTAATTGTAATTACACACAAACCAAAGAATCAGAAGTCCTGCTTTCCTCCAGGTTTACTGGAGAGTCCGATGTTACCTTTACTGGCCTGGCCTTGCTTAGTGCCCTCTACGTCAGCGCACAGTCACAGTCACTGCTGCCAGTCGGTTTTAGTGCCCGTTAGTACGCTCTGCTCATTCATACCGAGAACTCTTGCAATTACTTCCTAACTGCTC
Organism: Tragelaphus eurycerus; assembly: GCA_935064755.1. Taxonomy (NCBI): domain Eukaryota; kingdom Metazoa; phylum Chordata; class Mammalia; order Artiodactyla; family Bovidae; genus Tragelaphus; species Tragelaphus eurycerus. The sequence continues at coordinate 23,427,747 of CAKXYN010000032.1, forward strand.
TCTTTGGCACCTCACAACCTACTCTTCTTAGAACCACAAAAGGATATTATAAAAGTCAAAACTAATAATGGCCCCCTCCCCTTCCATGGGCTTCCCTGGTGGCTTAGATGGTAAAGCGTCTGCCTGCAATGCGGGAGACCTGGGTTCGATCCTCGGGTTGGGAAGATCCCTTGGAAGAGGAAATGGCAACCCCCTCCTCACAGCGTACTCTTGCCTGGAGAATTCCATGGATGGAGGAGCTTGGCAGGCTATGGTCTATGGGGTCGCAAAGGGTCAGACACACTGAGTGACTTCACTTTCACCTTCCCCTTCCATAGCTCCCCATGATCTGGAATAAAGTTTAAACTCCTTAGTACTTTTGGCTAGCCTTCCTCTCTCAGTCCTTTTGGCCTAGCCTTTTTGCCATACCTATAGAATATGCATGCATATGCATATGTAATAGTCACATGTCCCACTTATCTTAGCAAACTCTCACCTTTGGGCCTTACAAAAACTGATAAACATGCTACAGTGTATTCACACATCTCCAAGAGTCAACTCAAGCACTGTCATCCCAAGGAAGACTTGCTTGACCTCCTGTTCTATAGCCCCAGCCTACCTTCTCCAGAGCTGAGTCAGTTCTCCTCCTCAGTAACCTCAGAGCCCTCATTACAGCACTTCCTATTCCATGTGCTAGATGCTTACTTTTGACAGCTCTGTGATCTGCACAAAATCCCATGGTTAAAAATACAGACTACCTAGTTAAGTAGCTTCTTCACTGCAGATGGAAAAACTGAGGCCCAGCAAAGTGAAGTGACTTGCCCAGTATCTAAGACTAGAATGCAAATCTCTTGACTCTTAGCAATTACTCCAAACACCAAAAGTAAAGAAAATAAGGATCAAAATTAACATGTACTAGGTCTCTGAGACTGAGCTGCATAGGGTGGCTCTTTCATACACACTGACTCTCTGACATGCTTCTCTTAACAGTTTGTTCCTGTAACTATTGTACAGAGAGAGGTTGAGTTATGAGAGGCCAAGGTCCCCAAGCTAAGTGAGGGCAGCAGTGCACATCTCTGTCTCCAAGTACAGGGCTTCCCCGTCATTTAGCACATGTTCTGGCCTCACTCAAATCACTCAAGACTGTTCCAACTGCTGTATGGAGAATTACGCAAAAAAATGAGAGAAAAAGCAGATTTTCACCAAATATAGTCTACATAGGCAAAATGATTTTGTAATGAGTGCACTGAACATACGTAACTAAATGGAAAGCTGAACAGAAATGAGGAAAGGTAACACCAGCAGATGAGATCTGTGTTTGCAAAAGCACTATCATGGCAGTTCCCACAGATGTATACACAAACGTCATGACACACAGGTTGCTAGGAACCATGATGCTAATTTGGGCAAAGATGTCTTTTACTAGACAAAGTCAGGTGCCATTGCTGTGTCCTTTAAGAGTAGATTTTGACCTTGTATGGCAGGTTTCTATAAAAGCTTACATTTAAATGTCTGCATTTCAATAAAGATTACCTCATATTTGTACAGTATAGAGAATAAGAACATGGGTTTTGCAAGGTCACACAGAAAAGACTCTGACACGTTTGGTTTGCCACTTACTAGTGTGTGGCCTTAGTGTCCTCAGATAAAAGATGAAGGCAGGGATAATGTTCTTTGAAGCTTTCATGAACCTGAAACATGGTGTTGGAGGTAAAGCACCCGGTGCAGGGCACAGTGTCTAAGAGATCTCTTCCTTTCATCTCCTGCTAATCATCATGTCCCTCTGGGTGTTCTCATAGATATAAGATCCTCACAAGAATCCTGTGAGTCAAACAGGGCAGATGCTATTTCCCCATTTTACAAAGACCCAAGAACTACATGGTTTGCTTAGAAGCCCCTAGGTAATAATTATGTGAGTTGGACACTAACCCAGGTTTCCCTAGACTGTGTTGTACTTCATTTATTCACTCAACAAATGCCCCATACTATCCCCTGTGGATATGGAAATAAGACAAATCAAGTCCCTGTCCCCATAGAAATTCCTCTTTATGTAATAGTTTCTACAGAAACTTTTCTACAGAAAAGGATATAGAAAATAGCTGTAGAAGGCATGGATGCCTTGCCACAGACACTGTAGGTGAGCCAGCTACAAGCAAAGCATCACAGCTCTGTGTCAGACCCCTGCTTATCAAAGAGGGATCCTAAAATATCTGGGAGGAGGTGGTACTACTTATCCAAAGTTAATGATGTGCCGAAGAGCCGATCACACATCGCCACAAGAATACAACAAACCCTCTTTCCCCTTCACCACCCTTGGAACAGACTTTGATGTTACTTTAGAAATGTTTCAATGTGTCTATAGAGCTATTTTAGCATTCTCTTAGTTATACCAATCAACACTTCAAAACAAGAGAAACTTGGACATATGTTCTTCCTGATCATGCCTCACATTGAACTAAAACAGTCTTAACACATTAAAAACACGAAGGAAGTTCTTGCTACTTCCCCCTCACACCTCCCTGCCTCATGACCCAGTTTAGGGGCTGATTTTACTTGGCTTATGCAATGCCCTGCCTAGTTCCCTGCCCTCACATCTCTTCCCTCCCTAAAACGGGTGCTCCTTGACTTAATCTTTTTCTTGCAAGGATTTAAGGATCCTTCCTTTAGCAGAATCATTATTTGATGCAGGAAGATAAGCATCAAATCAGTGTCACGTGGTCCTATGTTTCAACTTCAGGCAATGCCCAGGTGACCAGTCACTTAAAAATGAGCTATGTTCTCGCTAGCACTTTCCCTGCAACAACATGAGCTTTCTTCTCGCACTCCTGCCTCCATCAGGGGACTCAGCTTCTCCTTCCATTCCTGGCCTTGAACTAAAGCGGTCCTCTCCTACAAGCTCATGGCCTGTCACAGTCTGGACATAATTTTCCTTCCAGTCTCATGCCCTTTCCCTTGCTCATAAAAGCCTTGGCATTAGCTATCTTTCCCATCCTAATACACAATATATTTCTTCATGCCTACATTCATACTTTGCTCTACCTAAAATAATCCTATCCAAACTTTGCCTTCAGAACTCCAAATCCATTCATTATTCAAGGATAATCTAAAATATGACCTTCCCTCCATCCTCTAACACTGAGCAAATAAAGCAGGAAAACTGTCTAGTGTAGTTGAAATAGTATAAGCTTTTAGCTGTATGGAGACAGTTGTCCCTAGCTTTGTGGTCCTTGGGAAACTCAATAAATCTTTCTGAGCCTCAGTTACCTCATCTATAAAATGGTAATAATAATATCAACCTCACATGGTAATAATAATACTAATCCTGGGACATTGTTCAATAAATGATAGCTCTTTCGAATACAAGAGGGTGTGTGCACAAACAACATTAGAGAGCTTGGAATGTGATGGATACCACAGGTTCCATAAGAAGAACTTACCTCTACTGGTAGAACTCACAGAAGTCTTCTTATAGGGCAAAACATTTGAATTCGGCTTTGAAAAATGGTTAGATTATCAACAGATAGAGACAGGGGAAAATACTCTAGGAAGAAATAATGGCATAAGTAAAAGTATGCAAGAAAGGAAATATAGAACATAATTGGATAGTCAAATTGCACAGGTTGAGTGAAACAGAAGTGGGGGGAGTAGTCGAGCGATATGTTGCTAGAAATAATTTTGCTGGAGATTCAAACTATGTCATCAACATAGACAAATGACTGAAGTAAATCTTTACACAAATTCTAACACCATCAGAAAAGTTGGAAAATATACCAACACTTCTCTGTCATGGATCTATGAGAAGATTTTGGTGAGAATGACTTGGCTTTTGCCAGCATTCATAAAAGGTGTGAATAAGATTCAGAACTTTCAGTACAAAGGGAAAGCACCCCTTTTGTTGTTGTGAAGACACAGCAGCCTTTTTGGGCTTTATTAGAAAATTCTCGTGCCAGCTGTCTCTTTTCTCTGACTCACATTCACACAATATGCCTCTCTCTTATTTCTCGTCAGCACTGCACTCAGATACTAATGAGTTTTCGGGAATAGAAAACCCGACGGAATATTAAAATTGGAAAGAGGAGCTCGTTGAGTTAATTTTGTCGAAGTGCATCACAACATACTGCAATGTTGTAAGAATGAATATTCAAATAGGAATTCAGTCATGGGAAAATTAATTAAGGAAAATGGTATTACTAATACTGCTTTTTATATGCATACATATGCAGAGACACACAACCACCAATTGGCTCCAATGTTAACAATAATAAAAGTAAAACACTTATGGAAGTCAAATGTTGAAGACCTCTTGTTGAGTTTCTATTTAAAAGTTTTTTTAAGTTAAAAAATTTTAACTATGATTCCAGAAACTGTTTCTAAAAGACAAATTGTATCATGTCACTCCTTTGCTTTAAATTCTGGAATAGATCCAAAATATCCTTCAGAACAAAGTAAAAGTCTTCAAGGCCATAGTATTCTCTGTGGGTTATGCATGCCTCATCTCATTTCATCCACTTGTATTCTCCCAAATATGTTTTGATCTTACAAATCTCCTTGTCTTTGCACATAGTGTTCATTCTGTGTATAACATTCCCTGGCCCTTTTCAGATGCAGCTCTGAAATCTTCCTCCATCTGCTAGATGAAGGGACTCTCCTGTGTGTTCTCAGACCACTCTGGGCTGATTGTCGGTTAACAGCAAATACTGTGCACCAACAGAATGCTAGAGACCATGTCAGGCGCTTGTATATTTTATTGCCATAGTCTGTTTATTTGGCTGCTCACCCACTAGGCAATACATTTACTAAAAAACTAAATACTATATAACAGCACTATGCTTAGCACTCAGGTTTTATCATGTACAAAAACACAAGCCCAGCCCTCAGACAGGTTATACTTTAATTGTAGAGATAATTATTATATATCCTTTGAATATAATCTCTATACTTCCTAACACCTGAATATTTTCTGAATGAACAAAAAATCGAGTGTGTTGATATGATGGCCCAGAAAATTGAATTTGAGTAGAGTAGCACACAGATTCTGTAGAAAATGAAATTAAAAAGCAATTTGACATAGTACTGGAATCAAATATCAGGTTGGAATAAAAATACTGATATTTGAATTTCAGTTCCTGAATTAATAAATGTGTGATTTTGAACAAGTATCTTAGACTTTGTGTGCTTTACTTTCTTTTTAATTATAAAATACTAACACTTGTTGGTTTAGAAAGAGCTCAACATTTTCACTCCTCTTTTCATATTCAGATAATAGAATCACAAATAACATAGCAGGAATGTTTTTCCAGGGAGCATAGCATTTGGGGTCAACTCTGATCAACTGGCAGTTACTCTCTGGAGTATTAAGTTCAGAAGGACTCTGAGATTGAATCCAGATTCTGCAGGAAGAAGTACTGTGATCCATTAGCAAAGTGTACTCGTGAGGGCACAGGAGAGTGGTTTTATTCTACATGCAGACAGTTATTTGCTATTCCACAGACAGAACATATCTATGGAAAGCTAAGTAAATGAGTGGCATAATATGGAAGCAGTATGGAATGGGATGAAGAGCAAAGAAGAGAACCATAGACCATATAAGTGGACCATCAGAGAGAATCCAATTTCTCACATAGCCCTCATAAGCTACTTAGTAGTCTGCTGTGTCTTACTGTTGTCCAGGCACGTTACCCTTTTATTCTAGACTCTGAATGCTTTGTTCCTGCCATAATAGGATAGACTTGATAATGTTTGTTGGATGGATGAATGAATATACAGATCTTCTGCTTCTCAGTATGACCTTGGATATGTCCTTAATATAACATATCAAACTAAATTTGACATGGTCCTCAACAGTTTACAGAACACATTAACCTCTATTAGCTCATCTGAGGTCTGTAGTAAGGTTCAAACCAACGTGAACTAAACAGCATACTGTTTGAGCATAAGGCAAGACCTTGATAATACTTTGCTTATTGGGAATTTTTCTTATTTCATTTTCACAAAAGCCTGAAAAAGTGGGTCTTGATATCCAAATTTTACTGATGAGGAAATCAAGCCTCAAGCCAAGGTCAGTGAACTATTAAGGGGCAAAGCCATCGTGTCTCTACAACCCATACTCTTTTCTCCAAACCATATGAAATTTTGCTCAGCAAAACTCTTCACCTACAATAATGCATTCCTTCCTTTTATGTTTCTCCAAAGACTAAAGATATTAACTGTAGCATCTGGCGTGCATAAATACAATTTGCTTCAAGAGAGACAGGTTGCTAGCATTTATGACTCTTCAGAGGCAAACAGGCATGTGTACCTAGGATCAGGAAGGCAGGTTCCTTTGGACCAAAATGGCTGGCGCTGGGCCTGCCATGGGTCTGAAGCTGCACACACAGTTTCTAAGACAAGCAGTGGCTACAAAAAGCCTATGAAATGCTGTCTATTGAAATGCAGGTCTCACAAAATAATCCATAGTTTCCTTGTCTTCTTAGGGTCTGCAGAGCTGAGCTTTGCTCCTGGGCCACAGATGAGCCCTTCATTCTATTGTCTAAACAGGAAAATTATCGTTCCCTGAGGGGGAAAGTCTTGGGTCTGAGATTAACTTTTTATCAATCACGTTAATTTAGAAATAAGCTATTGGTTTGACTTTGCATTCATCAGAGTCAAGGGTGGATTGTGTTCCTTTGGTCTCTTTGTCTTTAATTAACAGCCATTGAATACCCATATTAATTAGTGAGGCTGAGAGATATTTTGCATCACCCTTCAGCATGGTGGATAATTAAAAGCCCCATTAATAAAATAGTTGCATTCATAATTTCTTTAAACCTATTATGAAACAATAAACATGACTATAGGGTAGCTTCCCATCATCTCCCAGGCTCCCTTCACTAATCTTGTCTAATTCCATGAAGGTCTTAAAATTGCAGAGGGAAGGACAAACTAGCAAAGGGTACAGTGGTAACTTAGTATCTGATTGCTCAGGGCTTGTGGTTAACAGGGTAAATCAGAAAAGAAAAAAATAGTGAAAACAGAGGAAGAGACCCACTTGATGATATGGCTTTCTAAGCCTGGAACTCCTGCCTCTTGATTTTAATTTCAAGGAAAACTGAAAGCTTTGTTCTTAATTGGACTGGAAATATCATCATGGGCTTTTAATTGGATATGATGACACTTTCAGCTCAAATCATTTTAGCAAATATTGTTAAGTATGCACTGTGTATTGAACACAATGCATGAGAGATACAGAGATGAATCAGAAATAGTGCCTGTCCTCATAGAGCTTGCTATCTAGTGGAACAAAATGTCCCTTAAATAACCAATTCAGATACCAAGAAGGTCCTGAATATTAAGGGAAGGAAGAAGTCTCTACTTAATAGAATATTCTCTAAATCAATGTCTCTCATCAGTGTCTCAACTATGTCTCTCACAATGTCCAACAGTAGGAGTTTCTCCTAGATACTTCACTGCCCTCCTGTATTCCAGTCACATGATTTATCATAAAATGCTGTACAATCCATAATGAATGAAAGATTAATTATAACAGCAACAGCAAACAGCAGAAGTTTGTCTTCTTTTAATATGTTCAATGCTGGCACATTGTGGGCACTAATAAATACCTTTTGAATGACTGACTGACTGAATGAATGAAAAGCCATTTGAGTCTGTAGTATAACAATATCAAGCTATAATTTTACCCAACTATCCTAATAAATGTAACATTACACAGACAGAAACAAATTTTTAGAGGACATAATCTTTTACAAACATTCTCTTATTTGATACAACAGCCCATGTCCTATTTTTAAAATTGAGATGAAGACATTATAAGTTGTGAAGTGACAACACCACCCAGAGCTGTGTGTTGTTGTTCAGACTGACTCTAAGTTGAGACTCATTCTTTGCAACCCATGGACTGCATGCAGCATGCCAGGCTCCTCTGTTCTCCACTGTCTTCCAGAGTTTGCTCAAATTCGTGTCCATTGGGTTGGTAATGCTTATCTAACCATCTCCTGCTCTGTTGCACCCTTCTCTTTTTGCCTTTAATATTTACCAGCATTAGGGTATTTTCCAATGAGTTGTCTCTTCACATCAGGCGGCCAGGGTATTGGAGTTTCAGCTTTGGCATCAGTACTTTCAATGAATATTGGGTGCTGATTTCCTTTAGGATTGATGGATTTGAACTCCTCACAGTCCAAGGGACTCTCAAGAGTCTTCTCCAAATATACCATGTTCATGGATTGGAAGAATCAATATAGTGAAAATGAGTATGCTACCCAAATCAATTTATAGATTCAGTGCAATCCCTATCAAGCTACCAACGGTATTCTTCACAGAGCTAGAACAAATAATTTTACAATTTGTATGGAAATACAAAAAACCTCGAATATCCAAAGCTATCTTGAGAAAGAAGAATGGAACTGGAGGAATCAATCTGTCTGACTTCAGGCTCTACTACAAAGCCACAGTCATCAAGACAGTATGATACTGGCACAAAGACAGAAATATAGATCAATGGAACAAAACGGAAAGCCCAGAGATAAATCCATGCACATATGGACATCTTATCTTTGACAAAGGAGGCAAGAATATACAATGGAGAAAAGACAATCTCTTTAACAAGTGGTGCTGGGAAAACTGGTCAACCATTTGTGAAAGAATGAAACTAGAGCACTTTCTAACACCATACACAAAAACAAACTCAAAATGGATTAAAGATAGAAACGTAAGACCAGAAACTATAAAACTCCTAGAGGAGAACATAGGCAAAACACTCTCTGACATAAATCACAGCAGGATCCTTTATGACCCACCTCCCAAAATATTGGAAATAAAAGCAAAAATAAAAAAATGGGATCTAATTAAACTTAAAAAGCTTCTGCACAACAAAGGAAACTCTAAGCAAGGTGAAAAGACAGCCTTCAGAATGGGAGAAAATAATAGCAAACAAAGCAACAGACAAACAACTAATCTCAAAAATATATAAGCAACTCCTACAGCTCAATTCCAGAAAAATAAATGACCCAATCAAAAAATGGGCCAAAGAACTAAATAGACATTTCTCCAAAGAAGACATACAGATGGCTAACAAACACATGGAAAGATGTTCAACATCACTCATTATCAGAGAAATCCAAATCAAAACCACTATGAGGTACCATTTCACGCCAGTCAGAATGGCTGCGATCCAAAAGTCTACAAGCAATAAATGTTGGAAAGGGTGTGGAGAAAAGGGAACCTTCTTCCCCTGTTGGTGGGAATGCAAACTAGTGGAGAACAGTGGAGAACAGCCACTATGGAGAACAGTGTGAGATTCCTTTAAAAACTGGAAATAGAACAGTCTTATGATCCAGCAATCCCACTGCTGGGCATACACACTGAGGAAACCAGAATTGAAAGAGACACCTGTACCCCAGTGCTCATCACAGCACTGTTTACAATAGCCAGGACATGGAAGCAACCTAGATGTCCATCAGCAGATGAATGGATAAGAAAGCTGTGGTACATATACACCATGGAGTATTACTCAGCGATTAAAAAGAATACATTTGAATCAGTTCTAGTGAAGTGGATGAAACTGGAGCCTATTATACAGAGTGAAGTAAGGCAGAAAGAAAAACACCAATACAGTATACTAACGCATATATATGGAATTTAGAAAGATGGTAACAATAACCCCTATACGAGACAGCAAAAGAGACACTGATGTATAGAACAGTCTTTTGGACTCTGTGGGAGAGGGAGAGGGTGGGATGATTTGGGAGAATGGCATTGAAATATGTATAATATCATATATTAAACAAGTCGCCAGTCTAGGTTCGATACACAATACTGGACTCTTGGGGCTGGTGCACTGGGACAACCCAGAGGGATGGTATAGGGAGGGAAGAGGAGGGTTCAGGATGGGGAACACATGTATACCTGTGGCAGATTCATTATGATATATGGAAAAAACAATACAATATTGTAAAATTAAATAAAATAAAAATTTTTTTAAAAAGTCTTCTCCAGCACCACATTTTGAAAACATAAATTCTTTGGCACTCAGCCTTCTTTATGGTCCAACTCTCACATCCATACATGACTACTGGAAAAACCATAGCTTTGACTATACAGACCTTTGCTGGCAAAGTGATATCTCTGAGACTGACTATAAACCTACTGTTCTTCCTAATATTAACATGCCCTTGCTCTATACACCCACTAAAGTCCAATCTCTCTTCAAGAGTTTACCTGAGCTTCAGCCACAAAAGATAGTTCTCTTTAAAATTCTCACACAAAATTCAACAAAGAATTGGTAATATCCAGTCTGGTGTGTGTTTCTTATTTGGCTCTATTGTATTTAAATAGTCTCACCCTCCCTCTCCAGCTGCCACCAGAAGATAGCTTTCTGTTTCTATTCTGTACTCCCCAACATCCTTTTGCTTTTAATAGACCCACAGTACACTTCATGCGGAGAAGGCAATGGCAACCCACCCAGTAATCTTGCCTGGAAAATTCCATGGAGAGAAGAGCCTGGTAGGCTGCAGTCCATGGGGTCGCTAGGAGTCGGACACGACTGAGTGACTTTACTTTCACTATTCACTTTCATGCATTGGAGAAGGAAATGACAACCCACTCCAGTGTTCTTGCCTGGATAACCCCAGGGATGGCGGGGCTTGGTGGGCTGCTGTCTATGGGGTCGCACAGAGTTGGACACAACTGAAGCGACTTAGCAGTAGCATCAGCACACTTCATGATTGACCAATACAAAATTTCTTATGCATTCTGGGCCAGTTATTCCTTAGGCCTTCAAGTCTTATATCTTTTGCCTCCCCCACAAGGTGTAATACATAGTGGGCACACTTGATGAGGGTGAAAGAGGAGAGTGAAAGAGCTGGCTTAAAATTAATATTAAAGTAACTAAGAAAGGCAATGCCAAAGAATGCTCAAACTTCTGCACAATTGCACTCATCTCACATGCTAGTAAAGTAATGTTCAAAATTCTCCAAGCCAGGCTTCAGCAATACGTGAACCGTGAACTTCCAAATGTTCAAACTGGTTTTACAAAAGGCAGAGGAACCAGATATCAAATTACCAACATCTGCTGGATCATCGAAAAAGGAAGAGAGTTCCAGAAAAACATCTATTTCTGCTTTATTGACTATGCCAAAGCCTTTGACTGTGGATCACAATAAACTGTGGAAAATTCTGAAAGAGCTCGGAATACCAGACCATCTGACCTGCCTCTTGAGAAACCTATATGCAGGTCAGGAAGCAACAGTTAGAACTGGACATAGAACAACAGAGTGGTTCCAAATAGGAAAAGGAGTATGTCAAGGCTGTATATTGTCACCCGGCTTTATGTAACTTCTATGCAGAGTACATCATGAAAATGCTGGGCTGGAAGAAGCACAAGCTGAAATCAAAATTGCTGGGAGAAATATCAATAACCTCAGATATGCAGATGACACCACCCTTATGGCAGAAAGTGAAGAGGAACTCAAAAGCCTCTTGATGAAAGTGAAAGAGGAGAGTGAAAAAGTTGGCTTAAAACTCAACATTCAGAAAATGAAGATCATGGCATCTGGTCCCATCACTTCATGGGAAATAGATGGGGAAACAGTAGAAACAGTGTCAGACTTTATTTTGGGAGGGGGGCCTCCAAAATCACTGCAGATGGCGATTGCAGCCATGAAATTAAAAGAAGCTTACTCCTTGGAAGGAAAGTTGTGACCAACCTAGAGAGCATATTCAAAAGCAGAGACATTACTTTGCCAACAAAGGTTTGTCTAGTCAAGGCTATGGTTTTTCCAGTGGTCATGTATGGATGTGAGAGTTGGACTGTGAAGAAAGCTGAGCACTGAAGAATCAATGCTTTTGAACTGTGGTGTTGGAGAAGACTCTTGAGAGTCCCTTGAACTACAAGGAGATCCAACCAGTCCATTCTAAAGGAGATCAGTGCTGGGTGTTCTTTGGAAGGAATGATGCTAAAGCTGAAACTCCAATAATCTGGACACCTCATGCGAAGAGTTGACTTGTTGGAAAAGACTGATGCTGGGAGGGATTGGGGGCAGGAGGAGAAGCTGATGATAGAGGATGAGATGGCTGGATGGCATTACCAACTCGACGGATATGAGTTTGAGTGAACTCTGGTTTGGTGATGGACAGGGTGGCCTAGTGTGCTGCAATTCATGGGGTCGCAAAGAGTTGGACACGACTGAGTGACTGAACTGAACTGAATTGAAGATCATGGCATCTGGTCCCATTACTTCATAGCAAATAGAAGGGGAAAAGGTGGAATAGTGACAGATTTCCTCTTCTTTGGCTCTAAAATCACTGTGGATGGTGATTGCAGCCATGAAATCAGAAGAGAATTGCTTTTTGACAGGAAGGCTATGACAACCCTAGACAACGTGTTGAAAAATGGAGACATTACTCTGCCAACAAAGGCTCATATAGTCAAGGCTATGGTCTTCTCAGTGGTCATATAGAGTTGTGAGAGCTGGACTGTAAATAAGGCAGAATTCCAAAGAACTGATGCCTTCAAATTGTGCTGGAGAAGACTCCCGAAAGTCCTTTGGACAGCAAGGACATCAAATCAGTCAATCTTAAGGGAAATCAACCCTGAATACTCATTGGAAGGACTGCTGAAGCTGAAGGTCCAGTACTTTGGTCATCTGATGTGAACAGCCAACTCACTGGAAAACTCCCAGATGCTGGGAAAGATTGAGGACAAAAGAAGAGGGTGTCAGGATGAGATGGCTGGATGGCATCACCAGTGCAATGGACATGAACTTGGGCAAACTTCAGGAGATGGTGAGAGACAGGGAGACCTGGCATGCTACAGTCCATTGGGCCACAAAGAGTTGGACATGACTGGGAGACTGAACAACTCAATAATTATGGATGACCTTCTTTGCAATGTCCTACTTGTAATCCTTCCATGTAGAAATTCTGCTCTCCCAGGATTCTACATGGCTGTTTCCCTTTCTTCATGTTTCATTTGCTTTTTAACCCCTAGTAGAAGGGCTTCTACCAATAGAATCACTCTCACTGACTTCTCCTGGAGGCTGATTTCAAGGATTATTCAATGTTCTAGTTTTATTTTATTTCTCTGTATCATTCCAACTGGTTGAAAAGTCCCTGTTTTAAGATACTGTTTTCAAAAGACAGTTGGCAAGGATTTCTTTTGGACTAAACTAGAGGTGGAAGGGAAGAGTGGTGTGGAGAAAGGGATGTCTCAACTGTTGTCTCAACTGTGACAATGGTTCCATGGATGTTGCTATGCTCAAATGTATCCAATTGTATACTCTAAGTATGTGGAGTTTATTGTATATCAATTGTACCTTAACAAAGCTGTTTTTAAAAAGTGTTTATCAAAAATTCAGTTGGGAAATTGGTCTCTCCTGGCTTTCTTTTTAGTTATCTGACCATTTCTTCTAAGTGTTCTGTCCTATCCCAGAGGATGAATATATTTCTAGGTCTTTGGTTTGGGCTGCATGCCTTTTCCTACTATTAGAGATTGGGCTTGTCCACATGTTTCTGAAGTGGCAATCAAACAATTAATTAGAGATGGATTCCAATTTGCATATGTATGCTTGGTATGGGTTTATAAAATTAATTAGGCTTAAATGTGTATGAAAGAAAGTTGTGTCACTGTCAACAACATTAACCTTACATATTTTTTCCACCTCTGCATCCTTATTTTAATTACTGTCTTTGTCATTATCACTATATTAAGTGTTTACTTACTATAAGTCAGGACCTGTGCTAAACATCTGGTATCTCATTTAATCCTCACAACTAGTAAAGGTACTATTGCTACACCCATCTTACAGATGAAGAAACTGGTCTCACAGATATGTTATGCAACTGTGTGTGTATGTGCTCAGTTGCTCAGACACATCTGACTCTTAGCGACCCCATGGGTGGTAACTGCCAGGCTCCTCTGTCAATGGAATTTTTCAGGCAAGAATACTGGAGTGGATTGCCATTTCCTACTCCAGGGGATCTTCCTGACTCAGGGATCAAATCCATGGATTGGCCAGTGGATTCTTTACCATTGTGCCATCTGGGAAGCCCCAGTTATGCAACTAACAAGAGTTAAAAATAACAGAATCTAGAGATGAACCCAAAGTTGTTTGACCTCAAAGATCAAAATTTTAGCCACAATGCTACTAATATATTATCAGGAGCAGTACAACTTTTGCTTCTCTCCCGTTCTTCTCCATAGAAAGTGTCTTAAGTTTACAAACCAAGAAGATTCATGAAAATAAGAGAGTGCAAACTATCCAGCTGGTCTAGCTTTCCTACAGCCTCAGGACTACTGAAAGCAGATCAAAAGGCACTTAATTTGGTTCCCTCTTAATATAGAGATTCCCATGTACAGCTTCTGGGCATACATTTCTAGTGACAGGAAGCTCCTACCACCTGTTGAGATAGACTTCTTCATGACTGTATACTCTCATTTTTGACTCCATAAGAGATCAAAATCTGCTTCGCTGTATTTCTACTCATTAGTCTAGCTCTGTTCTCTAGAAAGTTCCAAAACATACTTGGTCTCCTGGTACCATGACAAGCTTTGAGAAATTCTAAGACCCTCTCCTGAACCTTATCTCCAGACTAAGTAGTCCAGTTTTCTTTGATTAACTTTAACAATGACCTAGCCCTCTTTGTGTCAGAAAATGCATCAGTCTATCACTCATTCACGTCCGACTCTTTGTGACCCCTGGACTGCAGCAGGTCAGGCTTCCCTGTCCATCACCAACTCTCAGAGTCCATTCAAACTCATGTCCATCGAGTCAGTGATGCCATCCAAACATCTCATCCTCTGTCGTCCCCTTCTCGTCCTGCTTTCAATCTTTCCCAGTATCGGGGTCTTTTCCAATGAATCAGTTCTTCGCATCAGGTGGCCAAAATATTGGAGCTTTAGCTTTAGCATCAGTCCTTCCAATGAATATTCAGAACTGATTTCCTTTAGGATTGACTGGTTTGATCTCCTTGCACTCCAAGGGACTCTCAAGAAAATGCACCAGACACTCCTTTATCCAATATTCTAGTCAGGTAATTAGTCTTTGTCTCAGTTTGGGTCCCTTCCCTATTCTTTGTTATGAACACCTATTTCTCTGTCTGCCCTATGCCTTCTCAGAACTGTATCCTTTTCCATAGCCATGATATGAGGACTGGTGTGGTGTCTCAGATGGTAAAGAATCTGCCTGCAATGCAGGAGACTGGGGTTCAATCCCTGGGTTGGGGAGATCCTCTGGAGAAGAGAATGGTTACTCTCTCCAGTATTCTTGCCTGGAGAATTCCATGGACAGAGGAACCTAGCAGGCTACAACCAATGAGGTCGCAGAGTCAGATACAACTGAGTGACTACCAACACTTTCACTTTCATGACTACTTGATGGCACAGGGCAAAAGTGAAAAGGTTCTGGTGAAACTCCAAGAAAGCAAATGTCCTGGAAGAATTCAGGGGAATGAGCTGGTCATCTTTGTAGCTCTTGTGTATTTGGAATTCTTTTACTCTGGGTAAAGGCATTGAAATGAGGCAGGAAGGGTCCTGCCCTATATTATCCTAGCCTCCTGCCTAGGGCCTGTTTACCACTTAATTCCTGTAGATACTGTCTTTCCAGGGCCCAGGTCTTCTCCTTTTCACATTAGGCCACTCTCATCTCCATCTTCTTCTCAAGTGCATTTCAGATATATTCCTTCAGACAACAGGGTTCTACAATGGATGTATTCAACAGACCCACCATCTTCATTCTCACAGTTGAAACTTTATTCTTTCCCCCGTTCCTCCTTCCCACTGGATCTAAAAGCACACACAATCACCCACTTTTCTTTTTGGGCTGCTTTGTCTGTTAACTTCCTGCTCACACCATCTTCTCCTAAATTGGCCTTCCAAGTCTGCTGCACAATGATGGGGTTCATTTTAATTCCTTATCGGGCCTTAGGCTAGCAAAATGTTCAGAGAAACTTACATGTTAGTCTAATTTATAAAAAGAAATTTGCAGGTCATAAAGGTTTAAGTGATTTGCCCAAGCTTATATAGTTTAAAGTGAGAGTGCTAGAATTGAACTTTTGACAGGTCAAAAAAACTTTAAAAAATATATATTTTTTTATCCTAGGTATGTTCCACTTTGTCCAAGTCCTTTTTAAATATATATATATATATACTTATACACACACACACACACACACACACACACATATTTCCTACTTCACTTTCACTTTTCACTTTCACGCATTGAAGAAGGAAATGGCAACCCACTCCAGTACTCTTGCCTGGAGAATCCCAGGGACGGGGGAGCCTGGTGGGCTGCCGTCTATGGGGTCGCACAGAGTCGGACAGGACTGAGCGACTTCATTTTCACTTTTCACTTTCATGCATTGGAGAAGGAAATGGCAACCCACTCCAGTGTTCTTGCCTGGAGAATCCAAGGGATGGGGGAGCCTGGTGGGCTGCCGTCTATGGGGTCGCACAGAGTCGGACACGACTGAAGTGACTTAGCAGCAGCAGCTGCATACACATATTTATTAATTTATTTTTGGCTATGCTGGGTCTTCATTGCTGCATGGGCTTTTCTCTCATTGCTGTGAGCAGGAGCTGTTCTCTAATCGTGGTGCACAGGCTTCTCATTGCCGTGGTTTCTCTTGTGGACTATGCTCTAGGGCATTCAGGCTTCAGTAGTGGTGGTGCATGGGCTCATGAATTATGGTTCCCGGGTTCTGGAGCACAGGCTCAATAATTGTGGTGCACTGGCTTAATTGTTCCATGGCATATGTGGGATCTTCCCAGACTAGAGATTAAACCTGTGTCTCCTACATTGGCAGGCAGATTCTTTACCACTGAGCCACCAGGAAGCCCCTGGGCAAGTCTTGTTTAGTGTGTAGTGCATAGACCTGAATAAAGCTTAAGTGTAATTTTTTAGAATGTGTATGTGTACTCACATGCAAAAACATCTTTGTCAAACAAATGAGAGCTTAGTTCTTTAGTTTTATTCAAAATTCAATGATATTTCACTGCAATAAATACACTACACTACACTATACAATACAAAATAAAAACACTACAATAAAACCAAAATGACATTCAAAAAGTCATTGCAGCTTACTCACCAAAGAAATTCTTTTGAAATTTCCAGTATAAAGTTGAATCTAATTCTATAAACTTATTTAATTAAATAATCCTCAGCACTTTCTACTGAGAATTTGCTCTCCCTCCTGCCTTCCCAAAGGAAAGATTAGACTTGGTAAACTTAATTTTGATAACGGTTTTCTGAAGTTTTCCTAAATTCCCAGCCAGGAAGAGGATGCATGTATACAGAAGATAGGGTTGGGAGAGGTGGAAAATCACATGTTATTAAAAGTCAATGAGTGGAAAAACAAACAAAGAAACAAACACAAAAAGACCCTACAATAATGAGTGAGCATTCACTCCAGGGACAAGAAAGAGATGAGCACAGTAATACCTCAATTCCCCCAGGAAATACCATCCACCAAGAAGCTCCTTCAATATTAAAAGTCAAAGGCTTTATGTAGAATGTCTGCTAAACCTCCAGCACATCTTTGTAAATGAGACATTGTGTGAGTGAGAGTAGTCATACTCAGATTAAAGTTCTAAAGAGATTTTACAGAAAATATCCGTGGGATGGACAAGGCTTGAAGCAATGGGACCATTTTGCAGAACATTTCAACATTCAGATGGGATAATTAGAGACTCATCTTAGAGGCAGTATGAATAAATAGGGGCAAGTTTAAAAATATTTAGGAGACAAATTTGGTGGACTTGATAATGATTGAGATGTGAATCTAAGACAGAAATTGAAGGTACATTTTTTTTAACCTTGAGTCATTAGGTAGACAATGGTGTGATAAACAATGGAAGAGGAACAACAGAATTTAGATAAAATAATTGAGTTCCATTTTGGACACATTGAAGGTAAGGTGTAAGAGACATATTAGTGTTGACATCTGACAGGAATTTGGATATATGGGTCTGGTGCTCAAGAGAAGATTTGGATAAGAGAAAAATTAGACTTTAGAATCAACTATATATAAATGACATTTGAAAATATAAAAGATCATAAAATTCAAGGGAAAGGGTAGAGTAAAAGCAGTGAGTCAATAACAAAAACTTGAGGAACATCAACATCTAAGAAGAAAGTAGTAGAAGAATATTTTCAAAGGAGGGCAATAATGAAGTGATGGAGGCATAGGAGGTAACCTGTAAATATGTACTGTCATGAAGTCAAACAATAAAAAAAAATATTGAATTGTTTTCATGAACTAGAAGAATTAAAATTGTTAAAATGACTGCACTACCCAAGGTAACCTGCAGATTCAGGGCAGTCCCTATCCAAACACCAATCGCATTTTTCACAGAATTATAATAATTCTAAAATTTATATGAAATCAAAAAAGACCCTGAATAGCCAAAATCATCTTGGAAAAGAAGAATAAAGCTAGAAGTATCGCACTCCATATTCTAAACTATATCGCAAATCTACAGTAAGTAGACAGTGTGGCACAGGTACAAAGACAGACACAGATCAGTGAAACAGAATAGAGGGCTCAGGAATTCAGAAATAAACCCATGTGGGTCAATTAATCTATGACGAAAGAGGCAAGAATACATAATGGAAAAAGGCAGCCTTGTCAGTAAATGGATATATGGGCCTGGTGCTCAAGAGAAGATTTGGATAAGAGAAAAATTAGACTTTAGAATCAACCACATATAAATGACATTTGAAAGTATGAAAGATCATAAAATTCAAGGCAAAGGGTAGAGTAAAAACAGTGAGTCAAGAACAAAGACTTGAGGAACATCAACACTTAAGAAAGTAGTGGAAGAAGATTTGGAAGAAAATGGTATTAGGTGCACACATGCAAAAGAATAAAACTGTACTGCTTTCTCTCACCAAATATAAGAACGAATTCAAAATGGATTAAAGATTTAAATGCAGCACCTGAAACCATAACTCCTAGAAGAAAACACAGGCAATACACATTTCAACACTGGTCTTAGTAGTATTTCACTGGCTATGCCTCCTCAGGCAAGAGAAACAAAATCAAACATAAACATGGGACCGCATCAAACTAAAATCTTCTGTGCAGTTAGGGAAACTGTCAAGAAAACAGAAAGGCAACTTACTTATATGTGCAGACAGCATATCTGATAAGAGGTTAATATCCAAACTATGTGAAAAATACATACAACTTAACATAAAAAAAAAAAAAAAAAAAAACCTCAATTAAAAAAATGGGAAGAGGACATAAATAGCCAATTTTCCAAAGAAGACATACAGATGGCCAGCATACACATGAAAACATAATGAGTATCACTAATCATCAGGAAAATGCAAATCATAACCACAGTGACATATTACCTCACATCTGTCAGAATGGCTATTATCAAAACGACGATAAATATTAAGTGTCAGCAAGGATGTGGAGAAAAGGGAACCTTCGTGAACTGATGGTGGGAACGTAAACTGGTACAGCTACTCTGGAAAACAATATGGAGGTTTCTCAAAAAATTAAAAATAGAACTACCACATGATCCAGCAATTCCACTTCTGAGTTTTTTCTGAAGAAACCAGAAACACTAATTCAAATAGGTATATGCACCTCTATGTTTATGGCCATATTATTTACAAGAAGCAATGTAAGGGTCCACCAGTAGGTAAGTGGATAAAGATGTTGTATACACACAATGGAGTACTATTTAGCCATCAAAGAATGAAATCTTGCCTTTTGCAAAGATATGGATAGACCTAGCAGGTATGATGCTAAATGAAATAAGTCAGAGAGGGACAAACACTATATGATTTCACTTAGATATGGAATCTAAATAAATAAATAAGCACAAATAAACTGTAGCAAAGTCACAGGTACAGAGAACAAGCAGATGATTGCCAAAGTGGAAGGAGGTAGGAGCAAGAGAGACATGGGGGAGAGAGATTAAGAGATGCAAATGTTAGTTGCAAAAGAAACTAGACAAAGGTATTAAATGTAAAGTGTGCGGAATATACTTAGTAATTATGCAATATCTTTGTACAGTGACAGATGGTAACAAGACTTAACATGGTGATCAATTTGTAATATATAAAGATACAGAATTACTCACTAATACAACAATGTAAGTCAATTATACCTCTGCTCAGATGGTAAAATATCTGTCTGCAATGTGGGAGACCCAGGTTTGATACCTGGGTTAAGAAGATCCCTTGGAGCGGGGAACGGCAACCCACTCCAGTATTCTTGCCTGGAGAATTCCATGAGCAGAGGAGCCTGGCAGGTTAGTCCACGGTGTCACAAAGAATCAGACACAACTGAGTGACTAATAGATGTTGAGAGGGGAATGACAAAGAAGTTTTCACAACATAAGAATTGAAAATGACCCTTATATTGGGCAATTTGGCAATTAAGAAGTCTTTGGTAACCTTAGAAGAAGATTTATTAGTGATATAGCAATGAGAAACTATAGTAGACTAAGGACTGAATTCAAGCTGACCCAAGATCCATATGCATTATCAGTGATTTCTAAGGGGTGAGAGTTAAGGAAAATATGACAACAAGGAAGGGCATACCTGAAGATTTGGGGCAACTTTTTCAAACATTTCATAAATTTTTCCCTTTGTGGTTACAATCTAAAAGCCTCTTCCAAGCTTCATTCACCAACTCTACAGCTATAGTGATCCTCTATACTGTGGTCATACCCCTGGGATGTCAGGGCAGAATGAAAGCCTGCAGATCTCTGATTATCAAGTTTTTAACTTCTTTTGGATCCCAGATTCCTTCAAAATACTGATATGATTACACACACAACATTAGATACTATTTTAGGAGGTTCAAGGACCCTTTGAAACAGAATTTGTCCTCATACATTGTTAGGACCCTCTTCTCTGGATAATGTTGTCGCAAGAGAAGGTAAATGATTGGAATAGTTATTATGGTACACTAGTATATGGTATAGCAGTATACTAGTATACTAGCACTAAGCATCTATATTTGATACATCAAATGTACAACATACTTTTTTGTTTTTTGTTTTTCCTATTTGATTCTCCCTAAACTCCGAATTTTATAGATAAGGACAATGATGTTACTCATAGCTAGTGACAGATGCAGAATGTGATTCTAGGTACCCTGGCTTCGAATCTTCTACATACCCACTTTGGAGCATATCACAGTATTTGGTAAATGCTATCAATACCAATGAGTATTCATCATTGGAACTTACTTCTGCATAGCTTTTCCAATGACACCATAGACTTATCTGAAATGATTGCCTGTGTACAGCTAGTAAGTGGCAGAGATCTTGTCTGGTGATGCTTTATCACATGACTTTTTTCTTATTCCTAGCCCCAGCTGCTTGGAATAGAGTCCTGGATTACTGATCTTATCTTGGTTGTTTATTCAGTATTCTGAGCATCAAGATGAGGCAATACAAACCCAAGCTCAGATCAACTCTATCTTTCCTCTGCCTTTTATTTCCTCACAGAGCCAGGGATTTAGTTGAATAGCCTCCTGAAAATGCATTTCTTCTTTCTTTCTCTCATTGTTTTAATTTATTGCCAAAGTGACTCCTTGGAAGTTCCATATTTCCTCTTTCAAGGACACAGAAGAGGGCAGCATAGGATTTCTTCCTCTGTAAATAAGGCTGCTCCTCTTCAATGTTCCTTATGCTCCTTAAACAGCCTTCATCCATCTATATTTAATTCTCATTGATTCTCGCTTAACTGTCTTGTTCTTCCCATACTCTTGAAAGTCTTTTTCCTCTGTAGAAACTGAGTTAATGTCTACTTACTCTGATAGCACAGGTAAACAAACTGCAAGCATGTTTAGCATGAATGCTCAATTCTGCCTCTGCTCCCAGGATTAATCTCAATAGAAAAATGGGGTGGGAGTAGAAGTACGGAAGTGAGATTCCTATTTATCAAGGATAAAGAGACTGGGATTCAAGTTCAGTTCAGTTCAGTTCAGTACAGTCGCTCAGTCATGTCCAACTCTTTGCAACCCCATGAATCACAGCACGCCAGGCCTCCCTGTCCATCACCAACTCCCAGAGTTCACTCAGACTCACATCCATCGAGTCAGTGATGCCATCCAGCCATCTCATCCTCTGTCGTCCCCTTCTCCTCCTGCCCCCAATCCCTCCCAGCATCAGAGTCTTTTCCAATGAGTCAGCTCTTCGCATGAGGTGGCCAAAGTACTAGAGTTTCAGCTTTAGCATCATTCCTTCCAAAGGACACCCAGGACTGATCTCCTTTAGAATGGACTGGTTGGATCTCCTTGCAGTCCAAGGGACTCTCAAGAGTCTTCTCCAACACCACAGTTCAAAAGCATCAATTCTCTGGCGCTCAGCTTTCTTCACAGTCCAACTCTCACATCCATACAAGAGACCCTGGCATAAACCTCAATTTCAGCTTGTCCTAGTGGTGTAAACTTGAATGGACCATGGTTCTTTTGGGGGCTCAGGTTCCTTGTCTGAAAAACAAAGTGGTCTGTACTAGGTGACCCCCAAAGTCCTTTACATTTCCTTTCATAAATTATATTTTATGGTGTTTATATATCCATTGCATAATATTAGTACAATGTAAAATTATAGTCATGGTCAAGATGGTGTAGAAGAAGGATGTGTACTCATCTTCCTCTTTGAGAACACCAAAATGGCAACTTGCTACTGAACAACCATCAATAGGAGGATGTTGAAAGCTACTAAAAAAAGATATCCCACATTCAAGGTCACAACGAGATGGTAGGAGGGGCAAAATCACATTAAAATAAAATCCAATACCTGAAGAGTAGGCAACCCACAAACTGTAGAACAATAATACCAAAGAAGTTCTCGGACTGCTGCAAAAGTTCTTGGACCCACATCAGACTTCCCAACTTAGGGATTAGGCAAAGGGATGGGAATTCCTAGGGAATCTGACTTTGAAGGATGACAGGATTTGATTATAGAACCCCCAGAGGACTAGGGGAAACAGAGACACTTGGAGGGCACAAACAAACTCTTGTGCACACCAGGACCCAGCCTTGTGTAATTCAGTGACGCTATGAGCCATGTTGCACAGGGCCACCCGAGATGGACAGGTCATGGTGGAGAGTCCTGACAGAATGTGGTCCACGGGAGAAGGGAATGGAAAACCACTTCAGTGTCCTTGCCTCAAGAACCCCATGAACCGCATGAAAAGGCAAAAAGATAGGACAGCAGAAGATAAGCCTCCCATGTTGGTAGGTGTCCAATATGCTACCAAGGAAGAGTAGAGAAATAGCTCTAGGAAAAATGAAGAGGCTGAGCCAAGGCAGAGACGATGCTTAGTTGAGGATGTGCCTGGTCGTGAAATTAAAGTCGAATGCTGTAAAGAACAATGCTGCATAGGAACCTGAAATGTTAGGTCCGTGAATCAAGGTAAATTGGACATGGTCAAACAGGAAATGGCAAGAGTGAACATCAACGCTTTAGGAATCAGTGAACTAAAATGAATGGGAAAGGGCAAATTTAATTCAGATGACCATAATATCTACTACTGTGAGCAAAAATCCCTTCAAAGAAATGTAACACACCTCATTGTCAACAAAAAGTCCAAAATGTAGTAGATGGAATCTGAAAAATGACATAATGATCTCAGTTCGCTTCCAAGGCAAACCATTCAAAATCACAATAGTCCAAGTCTATGCCTCAATGCTAATGCCAAAGAAGCTGAAGTTGATCCATGCTATGAAGACCTACAAGGCCTTCTAGAACTAAGACTCCCTCAAAAAAGTGCTTTTCATCATAGGGTGACTGGAATGCAAAAGTAAGAAATCAAGAGATACCTGGAGTAACAAGCCAGTTTGGTCTTAGAGTACAAAATGAAGCAGGGTAAAGGCTAACAGTTTTGCGAAGAGAATTCACTGGTCGTAGCAAACACTCTCTTCCAACAACACAAGAGAAGACTCTGCACATGGACACCAACAGATGGTCAACACTGAAATCAGATTGATTATATTCTTTGTAGCCAAAGATGGAGAAGCTCTATACAGTCAACAAAAACAAGACCAGAAGCTGACTGTGGCTCAGATCATGAACTCCTTATTGCCAAATTCAGACTTAAATTGAAGAAAGTAGGGAAAACCACTAGACCATTCAGGTATGACCTAAATCAAATCCCTTATGATTAGACAATGGAGGTGACAAATAGATTCAAGGGATTAGAGGTGATAGACAGAGTACCTGAAGTACTATGGACAAAATTTCATAAAATTGTACAGGAGGCAGTACCAAAACCACCACCCCCTCTCCCCAAAACTGCAAGAAGGTAAAGTGGTAGACTGAGGAGGCCTTACAAATAGCTGAGAAAAGAAGAGAGGTGATAGGCAAAGGAGAAAGGGAAAGATATTCCCAACTGAATGCAGAGTTCCAGAGAACAGGAAGAAGAGATATGAAAGCTTGCTTAGGAATACAGTCGAAATAAATAGAGGAAAACAATAGAATTGGAAAGACTAACGATCTCTCCAAGAAAATTAGATACCAAGGGAACATTTCATGCAAAGATGAGCCAATAAAGGACAGAAATGGCAAAGATCTAACAGAAGCAGAAGAGATTAAGAAGAGGTGGCAAGAATACACAGAAGTACTATACAAAAAAGGTCTTAATGACCCAGATAACTATGATGGTGTGGTCACTCACCTACAGCCAGGCATCCTGCAATGTGAAGTCAAGAGGGCCTTAGGAAGCATTACTATGAACAAATCTAGAGCAGGTGATGGAGTTCCAGTTGAGCTATTTCAAATACTAAAAGATGATGCTGGAAAACCTCTGACCACTGGAATGGCCCTGTGAGAGTGAGAGGCCTTAGTAATGAAAGGTCTATTACAATTACTATTATTGTCATTGTTATTATTATGATGCTTATTCTCTCCATTGCCTACTTTTCTTAACTGTTTTCTCTCCATGTCTTTTTCTCTCTACTATAAAGGCTTTGACCCTTCCCAAACACAGCTCCTTCCCCATCCAACACTTCTTTATATATATTATTCTGCTGTATTAATAGAAACTATGTTTAGAATGAATAAAATGAAGGTTCTGCTCAACCTTCCCCCAACCAAGTAGGCTTTAGGACTTTGGCATCCACATCTGGGTCCCACACTCCAAGCGTGCCAATGCCAAAAAATCCAATAGAGATGACCAGGATGGGGATGGGATTGGAGGCAAAGCATTCTGGAAACAGTATAAAGAATTAGAAAAAAAAAAAATAGTCCCAAAAGGAGAACTTGGGTCAGTGGGTGTGAACATTTTACCAATAACATTTTGAGTATTAGACTTTGGCTAGAAAGGAAAGGGAACAAACAGGAGCCAGGAGAATGGAATGGGCTCCTGCAAACAAAGGTATTTGATAGGTTATTTCCCTCTTCCTCTTCAGTCCATGGAGAACTGTTCACTCAAAGATTAATGCACTATGCCAAGTAGAAAAGAAAATTCTGGCATGGTTCCTGCAGGTATTGGTATCCAAGAAGGCCCAATCCAGCAAAAATGACTAGGAATAGTCTCAGGAAGCTCTCAGTAGGAGAAGCTAATAGGCTTGTCATTGGGGCCATTCTTGCTAAACCCAGCTAGACTATGGTCTGTGAGTGGCAATATCAAAATTTTCTCACTCCTTGCTGTTTAATCAATTGATTTAGCAATTTGATTGACAAGACAAAAATGAAAAACAAACAAACAAACAAGCAAACAGGATGATGAACCTTTTAGGGAGTTCAAAAGCCAGGATGGCACTCCATTAAGTTCATTCTCCCATCCCAAAGCAGAGCTAGAAATCACACAAAAGAAGCCTCTTGACACATATACTCATCTGAGTCTCCTCACTGAGTCTCTTCTTGCACTTCCCTATTCTTGACTCTCTTGGCCATTGACTTTGCCACTCATCCACTCAATGTTTTATTTCACTGTGTATTATCCCTTCTTAAACAACTTCTGCTTCTCATTCTACTACTCTAAAATTAGTGATAATAACAGTTATAATTTTTAGATCATGTAGTTTGCTCCATGGCTTCTTCTCAGTGAATATTATACATACGTGTGTGTGTGTGTGTATATATATATATACACACATACATATATGTATACACACACACATATATACACATACATATATACACATATGTATACACACTATATATGTGTGTGTGTGTGTGTGTGTGTGTGTGTTTGGGAAGCCCATATATGCTTCCCAAGTAGTCTAGTGGTAAAGTATCTGACTGTCATTGCAGAAGACACAAAAGGTGCAGTTTTGATCCCTGAGTTAAGAAGATCCCCTTGAGGAAGAAATGGCAACCCACTCCAGTATTCTTGCCTGGAGAATCCCATGGACAGAGGAGCCTTGCACACTACAGTCCATAAGGTTGCAAAGAGTCAGACATGACTGAAGTGACTTAGCACATGAGGTGTGTGTGTGTGTGTGTGAATGTGTATATATATACTAATTACATATATAATTATACATATTATTTATATATATAATTATATATGTGTGTGTGTAATTCAAAGACTATCTTTTTGCCTACAAATTGACTCTGGTGCTAATTCTTTTGAAGATGAGGAAACTGGGGCTAGTATAGATTGGGTAGCTTGCCCTGAATCACACAGGTAGAAAGTGGTAAAGCCAAGTTTCAAGATGATCATCATTCTGACTTTAAAAGCCCAGACTTTTCCTCCTGATCTATAATGTTTAACTAATTATTTATTTCTTCTCAATAATAATTCTGATGATTTTGATTCTTCTCGGGGTACCTTGCTAAGTCACTTCAGTTGTGTCCAACTTTGTGTGACCCCATAGACAGCAGCCCACAAGGTTCCCCCGTCCCTGGGATTCTCCAGGCAAGAACACTGGAGTGGGTTGCCATTTCCACCTTGGTTGACCCTTAAAACCCATCAGCCATGCTTCCCCATTATCTCTCTGCCCACATCTTCTCTATCCTTGTAAGCCACTCTTGGATAATAGAAATCAAAAAGCTAGAAATTAGAGAAATTCAAGACAAATTTTGTAGGGCAAGCTGTCCCAAGGCTATGTGATGGTTATCTCAGAGAAGATTCATTCTTGGGTATTGCCTAACATAGGGGTGGGATCCAAGAGTTTGGAGATCTTTCTCTTCTCATCTTACCACAGTGTATATTTTCCACAGGGCTGCTGGTTTTGTGACTAATGAGCGGATTTACTTAAGCTATAAAAATAAAGTTAGTTCAAGTTATTATTCCAAAGAAACCTGGAACAGGGTCATGCCTGATTTGGTTTCCAAGGAGAAAAATGTATTCGTGATATGTCAGAACTCAGCTCCTGGTGGACCCACACATATGTGCAGGCACACACATTCACAAATGCACACATATACCTCCTAAACCTGAAACAATTTTCCAAGAAAAACAGATAAAGAGGATCTTCACTACCAGAAGCGGGGAGTGAGTCAGTTCTGGGTGGAATAACTAAGCAGACAGACTTAGTAGGAGGAGTGCCAGGGCATGTGAAGAACAAGCAGCAAGCTCAGCCACGGGGACCTTGGCAAGTTGCCTGGGACCTTGGAAACCATTTTCACTAACACATATATTCCAGTAATTTAAAGTGTTCATTAGTTTAATATTTTGAGATAGCTCAAACAAAAAATTATGAGATTAACTTTAGGCATTATGACCTCGTTAAGAAATAAAACATATATCATCTCAATCTTATATCAGGTAAATAAGTTTGAAATGAAACTTAGATCATGTTTTTAAGTCAAAGAGCACAGGAACAATACAGATGAAATAGCAACTTTCTATTGTCCAGGTTTAGTTTCTTCAAGAAAAGTGTTTTATTTAACGGAAATATTTCCATTTCCAATTCTAGTCACTTTCTCCTGAACCTCTATCAATGTCAAGTTTACAACAAAAGTCCCAGGTGTGGGTACCAAAGTCCAGTGAGCGGGTGGGTGATAGTGGAGCAGGATCTTCTCTCTCCCTTATTCTTAACA
Source organism: Tragelaphus eurycerus (assembly GCA_935064755.1). Lineage (NCBI taxonomy): Eukaryota > Metazoa > Chordata > Mammalia > Artiodactyla > Bovidae > Tragelaphus > Tragelaphus eurycerus. The sequence goes on from CAKXYN010000032.1 coordinate 23,455,684, forward strand.
CTCTATTACATTTATATAACAAAAGGTATGTAACAATGTAAGTAAAGAATATTGCTTCAAAGGAACAACAAAGCCTCGCCTAGTCTGTGTGTGTTAAGTCACTTCACTTGTGTCGGACTCTGTGTGACCCTATGGACTATAGCCCACCAGGCTCCTATGTCCATGAGATTCTCCAGGCAACAATACTTGGGAGTGGGTTGCCGTGCCTTTCTCCAGGGGATTTTCCTGACCCAGGGATCAAACCCACGTCTCTTTCACCTCCTGCACTGGCAGGCAAGTTCCTTACCACTAGTGCCACCTGGGATGCCTTTGTCTATTAATGAGTAATTTGTAGAGGTAAGACTACTGAGGGGCTTCCCTGGTGGCTCAGCAGTGAAGAACCCACCTGCCAATGCAGGAGGTGTGTGTTCAATCCCAGGATCAGGAAGATCCCTTGGAGGAGGAAATGGCAACTCACTCCATGGACATGGGACATAAATCCTATGGACAGAGGAGACTGTTGGGTACAGTCACAGGGGTCACAAAAGAGTTGGACACCTTAGAAACTAAACAACAAGGCTACTGCAAGGACAGGGCATAATCAGGGAAGGGCAGGTTAGAGAACAAGTGAGAACAAGTTAGAGATGTAGCAGAAGTGATCAGCTGGGAACAGTTGATCAAGACTTTGTCGTATCTAAAAATAGGAAATTTAATCCTGCAGGTGAAGAAATCTGACTGGATTTTTGGAAAAGGATCAAAATGACCTGATTTGTATTTTGGAAAATTCATACTAACAGCAGGTGGAGAACAGAGTTAAGGGGAGAAATTGAAAGCAGGAGAACTAATCAGAAGGCTGGTGCAATGATCCATGTAGGAGGATACACTTCATGAGAATACTTGGTACTCCCAGTGTTTGGCTGCTGTATGTATTCTCAGGACCTAAAAAAGCAAAACGGTTGTCTGAAGACACCTTACAAATAGCTGTGAAAAGAAGAGAAAAGCAAAGGAGAAGAGGAAAGATATACCCATTTGAATGCAGAGTTCCAAAGAATAGCAAGGAGAGAAAAGAAAGCCTTCCTCAGTGATCAGTGCAAAGAAATAGAGGAAAACAATAGAATTGGAAAGACTAGAGATCTCTTCAAGAAAGTTAGAGATACCAAGGGAACATTTCATGCAAAGACGGGCTTGATAAAGGACAGAAATAATATGGACCTAACAGAAGCAGAAGATATTAAATAGAGGTGGCAAAAATACACAAAAGAACTGTACAAAAAAGATCTTCACAACCAAGATAATCATGATGGTGTGATCACTCACCTACAGTTAGACATCCTGGAATGTGAAGTCAAGTGGGCCTTAGAAAGCATCACTATGAACAAAGCTAGTGGAGATGATGGAATTCCAGTTGAGCTATTTCAAATCCTGAAAGATGATGCTGTGAAAGTGGTGCACTCTATATGTCACAAATTTGGAAAACTCAGCAGTGGCCATAGGACTGGAAAAGGTCAGTTTTCATTCCGATCCCAAAGAAAGGCAATGCCAAAGAATGCTCAAACTACTGTACAATTGCACTTATCTCACACGCTAGTAAAGTAATGCTCAAAATTATCCAAGCCAGGCTTCAGCAATACATGAACTGTGAACTTCCAGATGTTCAAGCTGGTTTTAGAAAAGGCAGAGGAATCAGAGATCAAATTACCAATATCCGCAGGATCATCTAAAAAGCAAGACAGTTCCAGAAAAACATCTATTTCTGCTTTATTGACTATGTCAAAGCCTTTGACTGTGTGGATCACAATAAACTGTGGAAAACTCTGAAAGAGATGGGAATACCAGACCACCTGACCCGCCTCTTGAGAAACCTATATGCAGGTCAAGAAGCAACAATTAGAACTGGACATGGAACATCAGAGAGGTACCAAATAGGAAAAGGAGTACATCAAGGCTGTATATTGTCACCCGGCTTATTTAAGTTATATGCAAAGTACATCATGAGAAATTCTGGGCTGGATGAAGCACAAGCTGGAATCAAGATTGCTGGGAGAAAGATCAAAAACCTCAGATATGCAGATGACACCACCCTTATGGTTGAAAGTGAAGAAGAACTAACGAGCCTCTTGATAAAAGTGAAAGAGGAGAGTGAAAAAGTTGGCTTAAAGCTCAACATTCAGAAAACAAAGATCATGGCATCTGGTCCCATCACTTCCTGGCAAATAGATGGGGAAACAGTGGCTGACTTTATTTTGGGGGGCTCCAAAATCACTGCAGGTGGTGACTGCAGCCATGAAATTAAAATACACTTACTCCTTGGAAGGGAAGCTATGATCAACCTATACAGCATATTTAAAAGCAGAGACATTACTTTGTCAACAAAGGTCTGTCTCGTCAAGGCTATTGTTTTACCAGTAGTCATGTATGGATGTGAGAGTTGGACTATAAAGAAAGCTGAGGGCCAAAGAATTGATGCTTTTAAACTGTGGTGTTGGAGAAGACTCTTGAGAGTCCCTTGGACTGCAATGAGAATCAACCAGTGCATCATAAAGGATATCAGTCCTGGGTGTTCACTGGAAGGACTGATGTTGAAGCTGAAACTCCAATACTTTGGCCACCTGATGCAAAGAGCTGACTCATTTGAAAAGACCCTGATGCTGGGAAAGATTGAGGGCAGGAGGAGAAGGGAATGACAGAGGATGAGGTGGTTGGATTGTGTCACTGACTCAATGGACATGAGTTTGTGTAGACTATGGGAGTTGGAGATGGACAGGGAAGCCTGGCATGCTGCGGTCCTTGGGGTCTCAAAGAGTCAGACACGGCTGAGCGACTGAAATGAACTGAAAACATAAAATGTACTCAATAAATAATCCCTAACCAAAAAGTGACCTCCATTTATATCCAGGATGGAAGTGAAAGAGACAAATTAATTAGGCAGCCAAATGTCTGGCAACGAGACCCCATTCATCCTTAGGTTTCAAGATACCCTTTTTATCCGGATCATTATTCAGTCTGTGCTGGCCAGGTGTCTAGACTAAGCTACTTTTTATTGAGTATTTATCTTGTCTAGACCTCTATGCTTAACATTACTGTGCACACATGATCTCATTTAATCTATTTTTAAAAAGACACTAGGAATTAGGTATTATTATTCCCTGATGCTGGGAAAGATTGAAGGCAGGAAGAGAAGGGGATGACAGAGGATATGATGGTTGGATGGCATCACTGACTCAATGGAGATGGGTTTGAGTAAACTCTGGGAGTTGATGATGGACAGGGAGGCCTAGCATGCTGTGGTCCATGGGGTCGTGAAGAGTCGGGACACAACTGAGCGATTGAACTGAACTGAACTGATTTCCAATTTATATGTGGACAAAGTGAGTATCTGCTGCAGGTCATGAAGCTACTAAGTTACATCAGGATTTGATCACATTTGATCAGGAACTGACTCTGAAGCCTAAGATTATTTCACTATACTGAGAAGAGCATGTGTCACTTGTTTTGCTAAACAGGGGATTTTATGTATCCCATTTCCATACACATTGCAAGAGGCTTTTACCTCACAACCTCAACAAACAATAGCAGCACACTTCAGAAATTTGTGCAAATGCATTTTTAATAAACTGCCTCAAATTTTTCTGTATGCCTTAATAAGCTTTTGTATCCTCAGGAGGCCTTATTAGATAAAGATAAGATATTTTAGAAAATCCCCTATCTCTAACTACTCTAAGATGCACTAATTATTTTAAAATTTTCCTAAAAATCTCAGGCAAAAGTCTTATTGTTCATGCTGGCTTAATGAATATAAATGCTACCCCTTCCCTTATGAAATAGCTTTGGAGGAACTTACACAAGTAATGAAGATGAGGTGAACCAAGAAAACTCTTTAAATACATAATAGACTCTAGTTAGCCCTGCCACAAGTCCTATCTGGTTATAATTCTACCCTTTTCTTTATGTCTTGCTGAAGTTATTTGAAAATGTATTGCTTTTCTATATTGGAAATGCTATTTTACACTGCTTTTTTTCAACTAGGGCTGTGAAATAGAAACATAATATTCTTTCCCTCCCATCTAGCTATTGCTCTTTCCTCTTTAGAAAATGAATTTTCCACCTATCATTTCAAACTACCCTGCCAAATGGTGTCCAGCTTGTGGCCCAAGTACATCCCCCGAACACAGGAACAAAAAAGCAACAATATTTCATTGAATCCATGTAATTGTTTTTAAAATGACTATTGTTTTTATTAGCAGTCTTTTCAATGCTGTCATAGGATGATCATACTCTATCTGAGATGTCTCTCTTATTTTCCATTTGTGTGTTGAGAAAATATTTCAGTTATACAAACATGCAGTTGAGTTACAAAGACAGTTCTTATTCACCCACAGTCAACTCACCACTTCAAAATTTGATGGAAAAGAGAAGATCAGATCAGATCAGATCAGTCGCTCAGTCGTATCCGACTCTTTGCGACTCCATGAATCGCAGCACGCCAGGCCTCCCTGTCCAACACCAACTCCCGGAGTTCACTCAGACTCACTTCCATCGAGTCAGTGATGGCATCCAGCCATCTCATCCTCTCTCATTCCCTTCTCCTCCTGCCCCCAATCCCTCCCAGCATCAGAGTCTTTTCCAATGAGTCAACACTTCACATGAGGTGGCCAAAGTACTGGAGTTTCAGCTTTAGCATCATTCCTTCCAAAGAAATCCCAGGGCTGATCTCATTCAGGATGGATTGGTTGGATCTCCGTGCAGTCCAAGGACTCTCAAGAGTCTTCTCCAACACCACAGTTCAAAAGCATCAATTCTTCGATGCTCAGCCATCTTCACAGTCCAACTCTCACATCCATACATGACCACAGGAAAAACCATAGCCTTGACTAGGTGAACCTTTGTTGGTAAGTAATGTCTCTTCTTTTGAATATGCTATCTAGGTTGGTCATAACTTTCCTTCCAAGGAGTAAGTGTCTTTTAATTTCATGGCTGCAGTCACCATCTGAAGTGATTTTGGAGCCCAGAAAAATAAAGTCTGACACTGTTTCCACTATTTCCCCATCTATTTCCCATGCAGTGATGGGACCAGATGCCATGATCTTCATTTTCTGAATGTTGAGCTTTAAGCCAACCTTTTCACTCTCCGCTTTCACTTTCATCAAGAGGCTTTTTAGTTCCTCTTCATTTTCTGCCATAAGGGTGGTGTCATCTGCATATCTGAGGTTATTGATATTTCTCCCAGCAATCTTGATTCCAACTTCTGTTTCTTCCAGTCCAGCATTTCTCATGATGTACTCTGCATATAAGTTAAATAAACAGGGTGACAATGTACAGCCTTGACGTACTCACTTTCCTATTTGGAACCAGTCTGTTGTTCCATGTCCAGTTCTAACTGTTGCTTCCTGACCTGCATACAAATTTCTCAAGAGGCAGATCAGGTGGTCTGGTATTCCCATCTCTTTCAGAATTCTCCACACTTAATTGTGAGCCACACAGTCAAAGGCTTTGGCATAGTCAATAAAGCAGAAATAGATGTTTTTCTGGAACTCTCTTGCGTTTTCCATGATCCAGCGGATGTTGGCAATTTGATCTCTAGTTCCTCTGCCTTTTCGAAAACCAGCTTGAACATCAGGAAGTTCACGATTCACATATTGCTGAAGCCTGGCTTGGAGAATTTTGAGCATTACTTTACTAGCGTGTGAGATGAGTACAATTGTGTGGTAGTTTAAACTGACCTTTTCCAGTCCTGTGGCCACTGCTGTTTTCCAAATTTGCTGGCATATTGAGTGCAGTACTTTCACAGCATCATCTTTCATGATTTGGAATAGCTCAACTGGAATTCCATCACCTCCACTAGCTTTGTTTCTAGTGATCTTTCTAAGGCCACTTGACTTCACATTCCAGGATGTCTGGCTCTAGGTCAGTGATCACACCATCGTGATTATCTGGGTCATGAAGATCTTTTTTGTACAGTTCTTCTGTGCATTCTTGCCATCTCTTCTTAATATCTTCTGCTTCTGTTAGGTCCACACCATTTCTGTCCTTTATCGAGCCCATCTTTGCATGAAATGTTCCTTTGGTATTTCTGATTTTCTTGAAGAGATCTCTAGTCTCTCCCATTCTGTTGTTTTTCTCTATTTCTTTGCATTGATCACTGAAGAAGGCTTTCTTATCTCTTCTTGCTATTCTTTGGAACTCTGCATTCAGATGTTTATATCTTTCCTTTTCTCCTTTGCTTTTCGCTTCTCTTCTTTTCACAGCTATTTGTAAGGCCTTCCCCACAGCCATTTTGCTTTTTTGCATTTCTTTTCCATGGGGATGGTCTTGATCCCTGTCTCCTGTACAATCTCACGAACCTCATTCCATAGTTCATCAGGCACTCTATCTATCAGATCTAGGACCTTAAATCTATTTCTCACTTCCACTGTATAATCATAAGGGATTTGATTTATGTCATACCTGAATGGTCTAGTGGTTTTCCCTACTTTCTTCAATTTCAGTCTGAATTTGGCAATAAGGAGTTCATGGTCTAAGCCACAGTCAGCTCCTGGTCTTGTTTTTGCTGATTGTATAGAGCTTCTCCATCTTTGGCTACAAAGAATATAATCAATCTGATTTCAGTGTTGACCATCTGGTGATGTCCATGTATAGATTCTTCTCTTGTGTTGTTGGAAGAGGGTGTTTGCTATGACCAATGCATTTTCTTGGCAAAGCTCTATTAGTCTTTGCCCTGCTTCATTCCATATTCCAAGGCCAAATTTGCCTGTTACTCCAGGTGTTTCTTGACTTCCTACTTTTACATTCCAGGCCCCTGAAATGAAAAGGACATCTTTTTGAGGTGTTAGTTCTAAAAGGTCTTGTAGGTCTTCATAGAACTGTTCAACTTCAGCTTCTTCAGCGTTACTGGTTGGGGCATAGACTTGGATTACTGTGATATTGAATGGTTTGCCTTGGAAACGAACAGAGATCATTCTGTCATTTTTGAGATTGCATCCAAGTACTGCATTTTGGACTCTTTTGTTGACTGTGATGGCTACTCCATTTCTTTTGAGAGATTCCTGCCCACAGCAGTAGATATAATGGTCATCTGAGTTAAATTCACCTATTCCAGTCCATTTTAGTTTGCTGATTCCTAGAATGTCAACGTTCACTCTTGCCATCTCTTGTTTGACCACTTCCAATTTGCCTTGATTCATGGACCTGACATTCCAGGTTCCTATGCAGTATTGCTCTTTACAGCATTGGACCTTGCTTCTATCACCAGTCACACCCACAGCTGGGTATTCTTTTTGCTTTGGCATCATCCCTTCATTCTTTCTGGAGTTATTTCTCCACTGATCTCTAGTAGCATATTGGGCACCTACTGACCTGGGGAGTTTCTCTTTCAGTATCCTATCATTTTGCCTTTTCATACTGTTCATGGGGTTCTCGAGGCAAGAATATTAAAGTGGTTTGCCATCCCCTTCTCCAGTGGACCACATTGTGTCAAATCTGTCCACCATGACCCGCCCATCTTGGGTTGCCCCACGGGCATGGCTTAGTTTCATTGAGTTAGACAAGAGTGTGGTCCTAGTGTGATTAGATTGATTGGTTTTCTGTGAGTATGGTTTCAGTGTGTTTGCCCTCTGAGGCCCTCTTGCAACACCTACTGTCTTCCTTGGGTTTCTCTTACCTTGGATGTGGGGTATCTCTTCACGGCTGCTCCAGCAAAGTGTAGCCATTGTTCCTTACCTTGGATGAGGGGTATCTCCCTACCACCGCCCTTCCTGACCTTCAATGTGGGATAGCTCCTCTAGGCCCTCCTGTGCCCATGCAGCCACGGCCCAGGAGACTTATTAACTAATGTCCTAAGTTGACTTTTTCCAGAGAAAAGTGGTCAGAGATAGCCCCCTGTTAGTGTCGGAAGAGTTGGTGAAAGGCACAAAATAGTAAGATAGACAGATTCTGGTTATGGGGTAGATGCTTGAGGAGATTCAGAAAAGAGAAAGAATAGAATACATTTTACTTTTATTCAAAGCTATATTAAATAAAGGGCTTCCCTGGTTGCTCAGATGCCAAAGAGTCTGCCTTTGGTGCAGGAGACTCAGGTTCAATCCCTGGGTCAAGAAGATCTCCTAGAGAAGGGAATGGAAACCGACTCCAGTATTCTTGCCTGGAGAATTCTGTGGACAGGAAACTGGTGGGGCTATAGTCCAGGAGGGTCATAAAGAGTCAGACAAGACTGAGCGACTAACACACACACACATGAAATAAAAAGATTGTGAGGGAAATTAAGTCAAATGGTTGTATCTACAGGGGCACAGAACTCTGTACTTATTTTATCTGTAAAATAGGGATAATAATGATAATATTATAGAGTTTTATGAAGATGAAATGCTGTATGTGAAAATGCTTTGCACACGCCTTATTAACCAGAAAAAAATAAACAGATAATAGAAATAGTAGTAGTTGTTGTTATTGCTGTTGCTATCTTAAGGAAAATATTAAACCTTCACTCTTTGTCATTTACTGATAATATATAACACAGTCCCCCATGGATGAAGCTGTTAGTGTAGTGAGGAAGACAGTTAAAGAGTGAACTACTTCGTAATGTAATAACTCTTACAATAGAATTCTTTCTAGAGTATGAGAAAAACATCTATTTCTGCTTTATTGTCTATGCCAAAGCCTTTGATTGTGTGGATCACAATCAACTATGGACAATTCTGAAAGAGATGGGAATATCAGACCACTCTACCTGCCTCCTGAGAAATCTGTATGCAGGTGAAGGAGCAACAGTTAGAACTGGACATGGAACAACAGACCGATTTCAAATTAGGAAAGGAGTACATCAAGGCTGTATATTGTCACCCTGCTAATTTAACTTCTATGCAGAATACATCATGTGAAATGTTGGACTGGATGAAGCACAAGCTGGAATCAAGATTGCCAGGAGAAATATCAATAACCTCAGATATGCAGATGACACCACCCTTATGGCAGAAAATGAAGAACTAAAGAGATTTTTGATGAAGGTGAAAGAGGAGAGTGAAAAAGTTGGCTTAAAGTTCAACACTCAGAAAACTAAGATCATGGCATCTGGTCCCATCACCTCATGACAAATAGATGGGTAACAATGAAAAAAAGTGACAGACTTTATTTTCCTGGGCTCCAAAATCTCTGCAGATGGTGACTACAGCCATGAAATTAAAAGACACTTGCTCCTTAGAAGAAAAGTTTTGACCAACCTAGGCAGCATATTAAAAAGCAGAGACATTACTTTGCCAACAAAGGTCCATTAGTCAAAGCTATGTTTTTTCCAGTAGTTGTGTATGGATGTGAGAGTTTCATAAAGAAAGCTGCTGCTGCTGCTGCTGCTGCAAAGTTGCTTCAGTCGTGTCTGACTCTGTGCAACCCCATAGACAGCAGCCCATGAGGCTCCCCCATCCCTGGGATTCTCCAGGCAAGAACACTGGAGTGGGTTGCCATTTCCTTCTCCAATGCATGAAAGAGAAAAGGGAAAGTGAAGTTGTTCAGTTGTGTCTGACTCTTCGTGACCCCATGGACTGCAGCCTACCAGTCTGCTCCGTCCATGGGATTTTTCAGGCAAGAGGGCTGGAGTTGGGTGCCATTGCCTTCTCCAAAGAAAGCTGAGCACCAGAGAATTAATGCTTTTGAACTGTGGTGTTGGAGAAGACTCTTGAGAGTCTCTTGGACTGCTGGGAGATCAAACTAGTCAATCCTAAAGGAAATACATCCTGAATATTCATTGGAAAGACTGATGCTGAAGCTGAAGCTCCAACATTTGGCCACCTGATGCAAAGAACTGACTCATGGCAAAAAGACCCTGATGCTGGAAATGATTAAAGGCAGGAGGAGAAGAGGACGACAGAGGACGAGATGGTTGGATGGCATCATCAACTCAATGGACGTGAGTTTGAGCAAGCCTCGGGAGTTTGTGATGGACAGGGAATACTGGTGTGCTATAGTCCATGTGGTCACAAAGAGTCGGACACAACTGAGTGACTGAACTGAACTGAAATCAAGACAAAGAGAACAAACTCTCTTTATAGGAATCTGTTAGTTCAGAGATGGTTCACATCTCTTCAGATCACTGAAGACCATTTATCCTTGTTTTTGCCACAGGCTAACTCCCTGAAGTAACAATTATGTTGCTTAATTTGGCCCTGGAGGAAGTCCTATATGAGAAATTTCCCTCAGGTGAAAAAAAAAAAAAAAACACAGAAAACAAAACTTACTCTCTGAGGAATTAGTATGTTTCTTTCTGACAATAAGAACTATGTAGCCTACAATGTTGCCTTTGGTTCTTGGTGACTTGGAAAACTATAAGAGATTTTTCTATTAATTCATGGCAACTCCGTTACAATTAATAAGGTGAATATTTTTCCTTTCTTTATTCATGTTATAAGCCTCGGAGAAGGCAATGGCACCCCACTCCGGTACTCTTGCCTGGAGAATCCCATGGACAGAGGAGCCTGGTGGGCTGCAATCCATGGGGTCGCTAAGAGTCTGACATGACTGAGCGACTTCACTTCACTTTTCACTTTCATGCACTGGAGAAGGAAATGGCAACCCACTCCAGTGTTCTTGCCTGGAAAATCCCAGGGACGGGGGAGCCTGGTGGGCTGCTGTCTATGGGGTCACAAAGAGTCGGACATGACTGAGTGACTTCACTTTCATTTTATAAAATTAAGGATACAGTCTCATTTTTTTCCCACACCTTAAATTTCTTATTTTTGTTTGAAATGTCACTTACTCTTTCAACACTTAGAATGTACTACACTTTACCTATATTGAACATTGTCCCTTAGCAATGAGGGATGATATAAACATATAAAATACAATGTGGCAATTAGTATTGCCATATATAATACTACTAGTGTTACAATATGATAATTACTACAATTATTTATAAGCTGTACAAAATATGTATCAATATGTCCCTTTACTTTCACATGTACTGTAGGTTTGCTTCCTTGTGGGCAGCAAAATGCCTGATTAATGTGATGTTCTGAAATGCAACTCAGAAACGAAGCTTTGAGGGAATTAAGAGGTTTTACATCTGGACAGATCAGTGTGCACGCTTCCTTAGAAAGGGCTCTCTGTCTTCTGTAATTCACAGGGATCTCTCTAACTCTGTATTCTGAGGTTTTCTACTCAGATTAGATATAGAAGCCTGATCACATCTGGCACAGTAAGCAGCCACAGGAGACAGGTCCTCAACCTGAAGCCTCAGTGAGCCTCAGGAGCTTGGGTTTCATTTACTTTGTACACTAAGCACCTTTAAGCACGCTTCTAAGTTCAACTCAGTTTAATAACCATGTATTAAGCTTCTATTTTTTTCCTCCTGGAAGCAGAGCAATCAATAAGACCGCCAATTCAGAGTTTAAGATTAGCTGAGGAGTGCTCAGTCACTCTGTTGTGTCTGACTCTTTGTGACCTCATGGACTGCAGCCCACCAGGCTCCTCTGTCCATGGGATTTTTCTGGTAAGAATACAGGAACAGGTAGCCATTTCTCCCTCCAAAGGATCTCCCTGACCCAGGGATTGAACTCACATCTCCAGCATCTTCTGCTGGCTGGTGGATTCTTTACTACTGAGCCATCCGGGAAACCCCTAGCTGGGGAGACAGACACATATACAAATTTAGTACAGTGTGTGAAATTATAATTATAGGGGTATGTCCAGAGTGTTTGGCCCGTGGCAGGGCTCATAGTTTGTTTGGGGAAGAACTCAGTGATGATGGCCAATGGAGAATGAGAGGAGACAAAGAACAGCAGGGAAAGAGGTTGTGGGATCACCCACTTACCTTCTTACCATCCAGTGCACAGTGCCAAGATGGGGTCAGGCTGAGGGAAGCAGAATTTGTCCCAGGGACCCACTGAGATAAGCAAGTGGCATGGATGTGGGATCCAAGTAGCAGGTGAGGCTAGAATCAAGCAGGAAGTAAATATCCTGGGAAATTAATTCATCCAGGGTGGTCCAGAGAGAAGATTCTACCTCTCTGGGGGATGCGATTGACCTAAATTTGGTATCAGGACTCCAGTCAAACAAGCTGGGATTCAGACTTCAGCACTGGTCTTATCCAGTCCTAGTCTTGGTGGCTCAGATGGTAAAGAATCTGCCTGAAATGGGGTAGGCCCAGATTTGGTCCCTGAGTCAGGAAGACCCTCATGCAGAAGGGGATGGCTACACACTTCAGCATTCTTGCTTGGAGAATTCCATAGTCAGATAGCCCTGGCAGGCTACAAGGTCCAGGGGGTCACAAAGAGTCAGACAGAACTGAATGACTAACACTTTCACTTTCAGAAGGAAAAATAGATCGCTAGACAGTGGAACTGAGGAAGAAGTCCAGTTGCTTGTGGTAGAGAAAGGCTCTCCATGATCAGGCAAATTGCTGGCACCTAGCGTCATGCCCAGACATATTGAGGACTAAATTAGACACCATATGCTGGAAGTCTGAGACAAGTAATAAGCCTCCTGTTTGGAATAAGATTGGCATAGGCTCCTAACCTGAAAGCCTTGAGATTTTAGAGGTATGGAAGGGATAAAAGCAGCATCAAATATATTTGTTGTTGAAACATTTTTGAAGGTTGAGAAAAAGTGATTCTCAGCCTCTTTCTTATCAAGACAAAGAGGAATCTTTTTTTTTTTTTCTTCTCATTTGTCTGAAGTTATTAGCAAGAAACACCACCTCTGCCATTTTGTATGTTGAGTGTCACATAACTGTGGTATGGAAACTTGAGAAACTGAAGAACTTCACTCTATTTTTCTCCACTGAACTTTCCTCATCTTCAACTTATATGTAGATTCGTGATTTTTTTTTTCTCTCAGGAGAGCCACAAGAAACCTGTCAGAAATATTCCAGCATATGCAAATCCCAACTAGACAGACAAAAATAATCTTTGCTCTGTTCCTTATGTGCTCTGTGGGAGTTTGGCCTTGTTTGCATGATTGATCGGTTTGCATGCTACTTTTCAAAATCATTTTTCAAGTGGAGACACGAAGTAGAAAACAAGAGAAGTATGTAGGTCTGGGCTGGGTGAAAGGGGACCTAATTTAGGATAAGCCCTTTAACAACTTCTGAATATCCCTCCTTTACATATCAGATGGTCACTATCAGGAGTACTTCAGCAGTTTCAATTATATGGGCAATAGGAGATAGATGAAATTCCTCAAAGACAAACTTTTTTTTTTCCTGGTTCATATTACATTTCTATATCTAAAAACAGGGGATGGTATGCAAACTGCCAAAATTCAGTTAGGATTCGGAAACATTCTCGGGACCATTTCCCTTTGTACCGCAGGGTTTATGGTGCTTCTGGCCCTTCCTCACTGACCATTTTTGCTGTCTTCTGCAGGAGCTTCCTCCATATCCAACTTCAAGGAAGAACCTCCATCAATTTGTACTCTTCAGAGAGGCCCCCGTACTTTCCTAGTTCCAGACATAATGTGCTTCTTGTAAGTAAACCATATGAAACATAATTTTCTGCCATGGAGTTCTGTTATCTGAAACCATCACCCTAAAACAGTACTTCTTCTGGTTTTGTCTCTTCTCTGTCTCCACCTCCACTGTCTCTGTCCAAGCTTCCTGTCTCTACTTGTGTCACTGAAGTATTAATAGTCCTTTTACTTCCCTCTCTGTGGCCATTATTCCCTCTTCTCCCTGCTTCCCCAACTTCTTCCTCCTCCTGACCGAAGCTTCTTATTCACTATTTCATTGATAGCGACTCCAAAGTGCAAACATGAAAATGCAACTTCCTTGATAAAAAAAAAATCACAACTACCCTTAATCAAATGCTGAAGAAAGGAGAAAGGAAAATCAGCAGCACTTTTTTAGCATCTGCAATGTGTCAGACTCACTGCTGGTCCTGTTTATATATGCGTATGTATATAACTGCTCTGCAACTTCACAACTATTTTTCAATATAATGTGTCATTATCTCAAATTTATTGTGAGGAAACTAAGGTTCATGGTGCTTACACAATTTACCCAAGGCCATACGGCAGGTAGACTCAGTACACAGCAGCTGAGCTCTGCAGGTGTACATCTACTGCTATTTCTTTGCCACTATAAATTCTAGGTTCTGGAAGCATAGAGATGAGTATGATATTTTTGCCACACCTGATTCTGAGAAGCCTACAATGAAGGAGACACTCACACTAACTAAATTACAATATGATATGATAAGTAAAGAGCTGAGTGGCAAAGACAGGGTTTGAATTTAAATCTCTCCCAATTAGACTACTGGTTGTGAATTTTTGCAAAGATGAGGAACTGTTAAATGTTAAAACTTTCCTCAGACTTTCACATGATAGTATTCCCCATTTTAGTCAAGAACTATGAAATGGCAAAAGTTACAATCAATACAATGAAGCTTTCAAATGAATGTTCATTTTATTAATCACAATAGCAACTATGTCCTTTTGATCCACATTTTTGTGAGAGGCACTGTTGGTCAGTGTACAGATAATGAGTACCTAACCACATCTAAATTTGAGACCCCTTTGCAATAATCTTATGACTCTCCCTGGGTCTTTTAGCCTGTTCTTGGGATAAGCACCTACATTATAGAAACCTCTGATACAATAACCTTCTTAACAGGGTTCTGTAGTGTTGACAATTAAAAGCCAGAGCAAAACATTATTTGTAGAGCACATGCCTTGGTTAGACTTTGTAAAGACTTTTTTGTCCCTCCTTTAACCCATCTGGGCATCCATGAACAGGAAAGGAAAAAGCACAGAGGGAGGGAACGACTGTTATTTAGTGTCTGTTCTGTGCTGTGCTGTGCTTAGTCACTTAGTCATGTCTGACTCTTTGTGATGCCATGGACTGTAGCCTCCCAGGCTTCTCTGTCCATGGGGATTCCCCAGGCAAGAGTACTGGAATGGGTTGCCATGCCTTCCTCAGAAGATCTTTCCAACCTAGGGATCAAACCCATGTCTCCCACATTGCAAGCGGATTCTTTACCATCTTAGCCACCAGGAAAACCCAAGAATACTGAAGTGAGTATCCTATCCCTTCTATCCCTTCTCCAAGGGAACTTCCTGACCCAGGAATCGAACTGGTGTCTCCTGAATTACAAGTGGATTCTATGCCAGCTGAGCTAGGAGCCAGGTAAGTCCCTGTATGGTCCAACTCTCACATCCATACATGATACTGGAAAAAACATAGCTTTGACTATATTGACCTTTGTCGGCAAAGTGATGTGTCTGTTTTTTAATACTGTCTAGGTTTGTCATAGCTATTCTTGCAAGGAGCAAGTATCTTTTTACTGTGTGACTGCAGTCACTGTCCACAGTGATTTTGGAGCTCAAGAAAATAAAATCTGCCACTGTTTCCAGTTTTTCCCCATCTATTTTAAGCCAGCCTTTCACTCTCCGCTTTCATCTTCATTAACAGGCTCTTTAGTTCCTCTTTGATTTCTGCCATTAGAGTGATATCATCTTCATACCTGAGGCTATTGATATTTCTCCAGGCAATCTTGATTCCAGCTTGTGATTCATTAAGCACAACATTTCACATAATGTACTCTGCATATAAGTTAAAGAAACAGGGTGACAATACATAGCCCGAATGATGATGCTGTGAAAGTGCTACACTCAATATGCCAGCAAATTTGGAAAACTCAGCAGTGGCCACAAGATTGGAAAAGGTCAGTTTTCATCCCAATCCCAAAGAAAGGCAATGCCAAGGAGTGCTCAAACTACCGAACAATTGCACTCATCTCACACGCTAGTAAAGTAATGCTCAAAATTCTCCAAGCCAGGCTTCAGCAATATGTGAACCGTGAACTTCCTGATGTTCAAGCTGGTTTTAGAAAAGGCAGAGGAACCAGAGATCAAATTGCCAACATCCGCTGGATCATGGAAAAAGCAAGAGAGTTCCAGAAAAACATCTATTTCTGCTTTATTGACTATGCCAAAGCCTTTGACTGTGTGGATCACAATAAACTATGGAAAATTCTGAAAGAGATGGGAATACCAGACCACCTGATCTGCCTCTTAAGAAATCTGTATGCAGGTCAGGAAGCAACAGTTAGAACTGGTCATGGAACAACAGACTGGTTCCAAATAGGAAAAGGAGTACGTCAAGGCTGTATATTGTCACCATGTTTATTTAGCTTATATGCAGAGTACATCATGAGAAATGCTGGACTGGAAGAAACACAAGTTGGAATCAAGATTGCTGGGAGAAATATCAATAACCTCAGATATGCAGATGACACCACTCTTATGGCAGAAAGTGAAGAGGGGCTAAAAAGCCTCTTGATGAAAGTGAAAGTGGAGAGTGAAAAGGTTGGCTTAAAGCTCAGCATTCAGAAAACGAAGATCATGGCATCTGGTCCCATCACTGCATGGGAAATAGATGGGGAAACAGTGGAAAACAGTGTCAGACTTTGTTTTTCTGGGCTCCAAAATCACTGCAGATGGTGACTGCAGCCATGAAATTAAAAGACGCTTACTCCTTGGAAGGAAAGTTATGACCAACCTAGATAGCATATTCAAAAACAGAGACATTACTTTGCCAACAAAGGTTCGCCTAGTCAAGGCTATGGTCTTTCCTGTGGTCATGTATGGATGTGAGAGCTGGACTGTGAAGAAGGCTGAGCGCCGAAGAATTGATGCTTTTGAACTGTGGTGTTGGAGAAGACTCTTGAGAGTCCCTTGGACTGCAAGAAGATCCAACCAGTCCATTCTGAAGGAGGTCAATCCTGGAATTTCTTTAGAAGGAATGATGCTAAAGCTGAAACTCCAGTATTTTGGCTACCTCATGCGAAGAGTTGACTCATTGGAGAAGACTCTGATGCTGGGAGGGATTGAGGGCAGGAGGAGAACGGGACGACAGAGGATGAGATGGCTGGATGGCATCACTGACTCGATGGATGCGAGTCTGAGTGACCTCCGGGAGCTGGTGATGGACAGGGAGGCCTGGCGTGCTGCGGTTCATGGGGTCGCAAAGAGTCGGACACGACTGAGCGACTGATCTGATCTGATCTTCCCAATTTTGAACCAGTCAATTGTTTCATGTTGAGCTCTAACTGTTGCTTCTTGACCTGCATACAAGTTTCTCAGGAGACAGATAAGATGCTCTGGTGTTTCTATCTCTTTAAGAATTTTCCATAGTTTGTTGTGATCTATACAGGCAAAGGCTTTAGTGTAGTCAATGAAGCAGAAGTAGATGTTTTTCTGGAGCTCCCTTCCTTTTTCTAAGATCCAGTGGATGTTGGCAATTTGACCTCTTGTTCCTCTGTTTTTTTTTTTTTTTTTAATTTTATTGCAGGATATTTGTTTTACAATATTGTGTTGGTTTCTGCTATGCATCAACATGAATCAGACACACGTATACATATGCACCCTCCTTCTTGAATCTCCTTCCCATTTCCCACCCCATTCCACCCCTCTGTGTTGTCACAGAGCACCAGGTTGAGCTCTCTCTGTGAGTGAAAGTCACTCAGTCATGTCTGACTTTTTGCGACACCATGGATAATACAGTCCATGGAATTCTCCAGGCAAGAAAACTGGAGTGGGTAGCCTTTCCCTTCTCCAGGGGATCTTCCCAACCCAGGGACTGAACCCAGGTCTCACACTGCAGGCGGATTCTTTACCCGCTGAGCCACAAGGGAAACCCAGAGCTCCCTGTGTCACACAGCAAATTCCCACTGGCTGTCTCTTTTCCACATGGTAATGTTTATGTATCCATGCTACTCTCTCCATTCACTCCACCCTCTCCCTCCCACACTGTGTCCACAAGTCTGTTCTCTATATTTGCGTCTCCATTGCCGCCCTGCAAATAGGTTCATCAGTACCATCTTTCTAGATTCTACACATATGTGTTAATATACAATATATATTTTTCTCTTTCTGACTTACTTCACTCTGTACAGTAGGCTCTAAGTTCATTAGGATTGACTCAAATGCATTCTTTTTCAAAGCCGAGTAACATTTCATTGTACCACAATTTCTGTATCCATTTATCTGTCAGTGAATATCTAGGCTGTTTCCATGTCCTATGCTATGTTTGGGGAAGGCAATGGCACCTCACCCCAGTACTTTTGCCTGGAAAATCCCATGGACGGAGGATCCTGGTAGGTTCCTCCAGCAGCATGCTATGTTAAGTCACTTCAGTCATGTCTGACTCTGCGCGACCCCATAGACGGCAGCCCACCAGGCTCCCCCGTCCCTGGGATTCTCCAGGCAAGAATACTGGAGTGGGTTGCCATTTCCTTCTTCAATGTATGAAAGTGAAAAGTGAAAGCGAAGTCGCTCAGTCGTGTCCGACTCTAGCGACCCCATGGACTGCAGCCCACCAGGCTCCTCCGTCCATGGGATTTTCCAGGCAAGAGTACTGGAGCGGGGTGCCATTGCCTTCTCCGTTCCATGTCCTAGCTATTGTAAAAAGTACGGAAAGGAACACTGGGGGTACATACGTCTCCTTCAGGTATGGTTTTCTCAAACTATATCCCCAGTAGTGGGATTGTTGGGTCATATGGTAGTTCTAGTCCTGGTTTTTCAAGGAATCTCCATATCGTTCTCCATATGGTTCTCCATAGTGGTTGTATCAATTTACATTCCCACCAACAGGGCAAGAGGGTTCCCTTTTCTCCACATCCTCTCCAGCGTTTATTTTTTGTAGGACCCTCAGAATGGGAGAAAATAATTGCAAACAAAACAACTAACAAAGGATTAATCTTCAAAATATACAAGCAGCCCATGCATCTCAATACCAGAAAAACAACCTAATCAAAAAATGGGCAGAAGACCTAAGCAGACATTTCTCTGAAGAACACATACAGATGGCCAAGAAACATTGATGCTTAACATTGCTCATTACTAGAGAAATGCAAATCAAATCTAAGTATCAGCTCACACCAGTCAGAATGGTCATCATTTAAAATCCTCTGCCTTTTCTAAATTCAGCTTGTACATCTGGAAGTTCTTTGTTCATGTACTGTGGAAGCCTAGCCTGAAGGATTTTGAACAATACCTTCTAACAGGTGAAATGAGCAAAACTTTATGGTAGTTTAGAACATTATTTGGCATTGCTTTTCTTTGGGATTGGTAACTGACCTTTTCCTGTCCTGTGGCCATTGCTCAGTTATCTAATTTTGTGGGCATACTGAATGCAGCACTTTAAGAGCATCATCATTTAGGATTTGAAATAGCTCAGCTGGAATTCCATCACCTCCACTAATTTTGCTCATAGTAATGCTTCCTAAGGCCCACTTGACTTCACACTCCAGGATGTCTGGCTCTAGGTTAGTGACTACACTGTTGTGGTTATCCAAATCACTAAGATCTTTTTTTGTATAGTTCTTCTGTGTATTATTGCCACCTTTTCTTAATTTCTTACGTGTTTCTTAGGTCCTTGCTGTTTTCTGCTGGAAGAGATCTTAAAGGCCATCTAATCTGATCTTCCTACTGGGGCAAAAAGTCACTTTCCATAGTCAATAATCATTCATTCTCAGATTGAATACCTCTAATGATAAGGAGTTTACTGTCTTATACATGAATTCATTCATTCTTTAACAGTATTAATTATTAGGAATGTCATAATATATATATTTATATCATGTCTCCCTACTAGTACTATTCTTGTCCTCTGAAATTGTACTATTTGCATGTATTTTCTCCCTCAAATGACCTCCTTTCAGCTATCTGATAAAAGACTGAGAAATTAAGCGGTAATTTACAAAAGGCATTGTGGGATCTTAGGAACGCCCACTGATTTCTAGGATCAAAGCTGAAAAGGCAGATTTAGCTGCAGAGGCAGCTGGTAGAAGCAGTTGGTTCAGTAGCCAAGAGACTGGCAAATGTGAGCTGAACCCTAGAAGGCACCAGAACTCCAGGTGATGGAAAGCAACAGAGGGTGCCGAGGTGGCACTTTACCCTTATGGCAGGGCAAGGCAGCACAGGCAAAAATATGGTGTTACAAAGAGCAGTCCAGCAACCTTGAAGGATAAAGTGCAAAACAGGACATAGAATGGTAAAGGTGAGGCTAGGCAGGCAGTCAGAAAACTGAGTGTCAGAGAGGTGAAGCGTTTGCCCAAGTTTACAGAGCTAGGCAGGGGAAGAGGCCGCTCTAGTCAAGATCTGGGTTCAGGTCTGTTTTGCTAGTCGAATAGACTTGATACTATCTCATGGTATCTCCCTGTCGGCTCACCCTCAGTACAGCCTCAAAGTGATGATTCAAAGATGACAAATCAGATTGAGCTTGTATCCTCACTAGAGCCTTTGCAATAGGGTGGTCCCTCCATTAGCCTCCATGGTTAACTCCTAAAACAGTTTCCCACCCCGCCCCCGCCCCTGCTTGCAAGTGACCACAAGAGCACTCAGGTCTCAGAGCTTCTGAGTCAGAGGCCCTCCCAGAAACTGCATAACTCCCTTTTCTATGATGTGCAGGATTATCAGCTGGTGTGGGTCAACATGTTCTCCTGTAAATATATTATTTAACCAGTCAGTCTTGTGGGTCTGAAAGCGTTTTTAAAGATGATTTTCCATATCTCTCTTCCAATCAGTTTGTTTTAAGTTTAACTTTAGAAAAATTCAATTTTTAAAGTTTTAAAATTCAATTGAATTTTAGGAAAAATTCAATTTTATTGTTTAACTTACTGGGAAGCATCTCATTTTCCTCATTTTATAACATTTAAGCAAAGCTCAGGCTTGGCTATCAAAAGAGATACAACAAAAATAAAAGTAGGAACACCTTCTTGACAAACGCATGCCATGACACGGCTTCCAACTGACTTTGTCAGTTTCACTTCTTGCCACTGCCCCTGAGAACAGCCCCAGGGGACTCAATCCCTTGTTCCATCTCAAAGGCCTTAGAATGGCTGAAGTTTCTCCTAACTGATTCTCTTGTCAAGGTTGGTGATTTGAGATAGTAGTGAACATTGCCAAAGTTGCACAGAAAATGAGCATCAAGGGAAAGAGGTTAGAATCTCTGGATTTTGTCATGGTTTTACCTTGAATGATGATACTCATGAGAGCTGTCAAAAAAGGGATGGAAGAAGGAAATGAATGCCCCATGTAAAGATTACCTGAACAAATGATTCCTACATTGTTTATATGGGCAACAGACTCAATATAAACATAAAAGGAAACCTCCCACCACATAGCCATGCCCAGAGTCCTTAAATAAGTAGAATATTTACTATTCCCAGCAGAGTTAATGGAAGTGACTACACTGAAAAATCAGTTAATTTCTGGGCAATGTTTTTAATTCGCTCCTTCGTGATCATTTTCTTGGGGGTCATTCAATCAGCACAAAAGCTTGGCGGTCAAAGATTCCAGAAATACTCCGTTGACACAGTGCTGAGCAAGACATGTGGGTTGTTTTCTATTGGCCAATCTAACAATACTTTCATACTTTCCTTTGAAATCCTTGAAACATTTTTGTTTAGGTAAGTAGTGAAAAGGAATCTTGCCTCCTAATTTAAAAGTAGCTTCAAAACCTTTGAGTTAGTTTTTTTCTGTTTTTCTTTTTAAGGCAGGCAGGGAAAAAAAAAAAAAAACTTAACTAGATATGCATGAAGCAAGGCTGGATAATAAATGTCTGGTCCACACATAACTATTAAAGATCACTGGTCCTCTTTTAAACTGCAGGAAGGTCACCTTGATTACATCCCAGACACATTCTCAAATAGCTATAGGCTTTGGTTGTCACGTCCAGAACCCATTAAGGATGAAATGAACCAGAGCTTGGAAACCAAAAAATGAATCTCTAAAGAACTGAAATATACTTCCTTGCTCCCTTTTGCTTTTACTGGTCACACTTACCTGTATGAAACAGCTTCCCTATTTCTCCAATCCCTACCCACCATTATGTAGTGGAATGAGCATAGACCTTGTCATCATGAACACTTGATTTGAAGCCTAACTATACTATTGCCAGCTACTTGCTTTGGGTAAGTTGCTTAACCCCTTTTAGATTCAAATTCTCCCTTAGTAAAAGAGGAATAAGAAGAGCTATTGCTGAAGATTATAGAGAAGATTAAACTAGAAAACATCTATGACAGAGTTTAACACAATTCTTAGCATGTAGCATGTGCTCAATTAAATACTACTCTTCTTCCCTCTTCCCACAATATTAGCCACGTCAACATCCATTGGTTCTTCGAAGAATACAGAAAATCTATCATGAGCAGATATGATGCCTTGGTATTAGAAGAACATCCCTCTGTCCTACTCTGCTATTCTCCTCAGAAGAGGGCTGGCTTTTCAGTTCAGTTCAGTCACTCAGTCGTGTCCAACTCTTTGCGACCCCATGAATCACAGCACACCCCATGAATCGCAGCACTCCAGGTCTCCCTGTCCATCACCAACTCCCAGAGCTCACCCAGACTCATGTCCATCAAGTCAGTGATGCCATACAGCCATCTCATCCTCTGTCATCCCCTTCTCCTTCTGCCCCTAATCCCTCCCAGCATCAGAGTCTTTTCCAATGAGTCAACATTTCACATGAGGTAGCCAAAGTACTGGAGTTTCAGCTTTAGCATCATTCCTTCCAATGAACACCCAGGACTGATCTCCTTTAGAATGGACTGGTTGGATCTCCTTGCAGTCCAAGGGACTCTCAAGAGTCTTCTCCAACACCACAGTTCAAAAGCATCAATTCTTCAGCGCTCAGCCTTCTTCACAGTACAACTCTCACTCATCCATACATGACCACAGGAAAAACCATAGCCTTGACTAGATGGACCTTTGTTGGCAAAGTAATGTCTCTGGTTTTCAATATGCTATCTAGGTTGGTCATAACTTTCCTTCCAAGGAGTAAGCATCTTTTAATTTCATGGCTGCAGTCTCCATCTGGAGTGATTTTGGAGCCCCCAAAAATAAAGTCTGACACTGTTTCCACTGTTTCCCCATCTATTTCCCATGAAGTGATGGGACCAGATGCCATGATCTTCGTTTTCTGAATGTTGAGCTTTAAGCCAACTTTTTCACTCTCCTCTTTCACTTTCACCAAGAGGCTCTTTAGCTCTTCTTCACTTTCTGCCATAAGGGTGGTATCATCTGCATATCTGAGGTTATTGATATTTCTCCCAGCAATCTTGATTCCAGCTTGTGCTTCTTCCAGCCCAGCATTTCTCATGATGCACTCTGCATATAAGTTAAATAAGCAGGGTGACAATATACAGCCTTGACGCACCCCTTTTCCTATTTGGAACGTCTGTTGGTCCATGTCCAGTTCTAATTGTTGCTTCCTGACCTGCATACAGGTTTCTCAAGAGGCAGGTCAGATGGTCTGATATTCCCACCTCTTTCAGAATTTTCCACAGTGTATCGTGATCCACACAGTCAAAGGCTTTGGCATAGTCAATAAAGCAGAAATAGATTTTTTTTTTGAACTCTCCTGCTTTTTCCATGATCCAGTGGATGTTGACAATTTGATCTCTGGTTCCTCTGCCTTTTCTAAAACCAGCTTGAACATCTGGAAGTTCACAGTTCATGTATTGCTGGAGCTTGGCTTGGAGAATTTTGAGCAATACTTTACTAGCATGTGAGATGAATGCAATTGTGCGGTAGTTTGAGCATTCTTTGGCATTGCCTTTCTTTGGGATTGGAATGAAAACTGACCTTTTCCAGTCCTGTGGCCACTGCTGAGTTTTCCAAATTTGCTGGCATATTGAGTGCAGCACTTTCACAGCATCATCTTTCAGAATTTGAAAGAGCTCAACTGGAATTCTATCACTTCCATTAGCTTTGTTTGTAGTGATCCTTTCTAAGGCCCACTTGACTTCACATTCCAGGATGTCTGGTTCTAGGTGAGTGATCACACCATTGTGATTATATTAGTCGTGAAGATCTTTTTTGTACAGTTCTGTGTTTTCTTGCCACCTCTTCTTAATATTTTCTGCTTCTGTTAGGTCCATACCATTTCTGTCCTTTATTGAGTCTATCTTTGCATGAAATGTTCCCTTGGTATCTCTAATTTTCTTGAAGAGATCTCTAGTCTTTCCCATTCTGTTGTTTTCCTCTATTTCTCTGCATTGATTGCTGAGGAAGGCTTTCTTATCTCTTCTTGCTATTCTTTGGAACTCTGCATTCGGATGCTTATATCTTTCCTTTCTCCTTTGCTTTTCACTTCTCTTCTTTTCACAGCTACTTGTAAGGCCTTCAGAGGCCTCGAAATTCTCACTGAAAACTTTTGACTTCTGGAAAGTACAAGCCCATAGGGAACAACAAGATAGCGCTTTATATTTCATTCACTTAGGGGTTTCCTTATCCTCTAGATATATCTTTAAAAAGAAGATTAAAATTCTTCAAAAGATAAAATTAACATTCAGAATTTGGAAAAAAGGAAAGGATGCATTATCAATGCCTTGTACCCTTTCCCTTGCATAATATTTCCTATATTTGGGTAGCATTTTACCATTTTAAAATCCATATTTTAATTTAATATCTTACATATGACACTCAGTAAAATCTATAAGGAAAGTATCTTTATGATTTAAAAATCTATATTTTCACATTTTAAATTATCTTTGAAATGGAATTGTGTCTTACAATCAGCATAGTATTTCTTTCCTTCCTGAAAAGCTGATAAATCAATACCATCCTTATTAAATTGTTATATAATGCATCTTTAGGCTGCAGTCCATGGAGTCGCCAAGAGTTGGACATAACTGAGAGACTTCACTTCACTTTTCACTTTCATGCATTGGAGAAGGAAATGGCAACCCACTCCAGTGTTCTTGCCTGGAGAATCCCAGGGATGGCAGAACCTGGTGGGCTGCTGTCTATGGGGTTGCACAGAGTCAGACACGACTGAAATGACTTAGCAGCAGCAGCAGCAACATGAAAATAGTTTTTAAAACTATTTTAAATATATTGAAAGCTAAGACCCAGATAAAATGTTAAAACCTATAATCAGAGCAAGAGAGTGGAAGGATCAGGTCTCAAATTCCTAAGCTTTGAGTCCTGGGTAATGGTTTTTTTCACCAT
Source organism: Tragelaphus eurycerus (assembly GCA_935064755.1). Classification (NCBI taxonomy): domain Eukaryota; kingdom Metazoa; phylum Chordata; class Mammalia; order Artiodactyla; family Bovidae; genus Tragelaphus; species Tragelaphus eurycerus. The sequence continues at coordinate 23,480,596 of CAKXYN010000032.1, forward strand.
CCAGCTTTCACCCAGACTCAGAATGCAGGACTACTCTTTCAAAAGGAAAATTAGAGCCCCTACTCCTCCAAGACTTGTAGTTGGAAGAACTACTTTATCAGCCACAAATACCATTTGATCTTCAAGCTGGTTCTAGTGCCTAAAAGTTGCATCTTTGGCTCTTTCTTTGGACTTGTAAGCAATCCCTGATACAAAGTAGTGTGTAGAATTCTCTGTCTCACCTCATTCCACAGAGGATTTCACACAATCCAAGGAAATATAAACCATAAAATTGTGAAATAAAAGAACACAATATAAAAATCAAGATTAAAAAAAAACAACAGGTCAAAGCTAGAGTCACTAGAAACAGAGCACAACCAGATGGGCCATCAGCGCCCATACAGGTTGATATTGTTCAGCCATGAATTTGGCTTTGAGCTTTCCGACACCACAGTGAAAATAAAGACACATTCTGTGTGTGAAGTGAAAGTGAAAGTGAAGTCGCTCAGCCACGTCTGACTCTTTGTGACCCCGTGGACTGTAACCCACCAGGCTCCTCCATCCATGAGTTTCTCCAGGCAAGAGTACTGGAGTGGGTTGCCATTTCCTTCTTTGGGGGATCTTCCTGTCCCAGGGATTGAACCCAGGTCTCCTGCATTGCAGACAGATGCTTTAACCTCTGAGCGTGAAACTTAACTAAGGAAGTAAAAACAACAAAAACATTTTTTTTCCACTCAAATGAGCCCATGTGGGGCTTAAATAGGGAAGGTGATAGATGTCTTGACCAGTAATCTCAGTAAAGTGCCTAGGAGCAAACGCAGACTGCTTTTTATGGTGTCCCAGATGAAATGCTAAGTGAAAGACAACTGGATATCAGACACAGTAGTTCAAAGCAATTTTGTCCAAGTACATGATTTTCTGATGATAAATCTTGATTCGGTAATAATTCTTACAATTTATAGAGGAATGGATGGGCTGCACACCATCCCAAAGTATTATATCATTTAATAAAGTCACTCATGTTGATAAGAGTAGAGGGTATAGGCTGTGGTTTCTGGCAAAGGTCTAGAATATAAAAACTTTGTGTTGTTTGAGGGAAGACCCAAATCCTCTAAGAGTGTGGCCAAGCTGTTGCGGTTCAGTCACTAAGTCCTGTATGACTCTTCATGACCCATGAACTGCAGCATGCCAGGCTTCTCTGTTCATCACTATATCCCACAGTTTGCTCAAACCCATGTCCACTAAGTCAGTGATGCCATTCAACCATTTCATCCTCTGTCATCCAGGTCTCCTCTTGCCCTCAATTTTTCTGAGCATCGGGGTCTTTTCCAATGAATCAGCTCTGCACATCAGGTGGCCAAAGTATTGGAGCTTCAGCTTCAGCATCAGTCCTTCCAATTAATATTCAGAGTTGATTTCTCTTAGGTTTGACTTGTTTGATCTCCTTGCTGTACAAGGGATTCTCAAGAGACTACTCCAGCACGACAGCTCGAAAGTGTCAGTTCTTTGGCACTCAGCCTTTTTTACGGTCCAACCCTCACATACATACATGACTTCTGGAAAAACCATAGCTTTGACTATACAGACCTTTGTCGGCAAAGCGATATCTCTGCTTTTTAATAAACTGTCTAGGTTTGTCATAGCTATTCTTACAAGGAGCAAGTGTCTTAATTTTGTGGCTGCAGTCACCATCCATGCACTGATTTTGGAGCCCAAGAAAAATGAAATCTGACACTATTTCCACATTTTCCTTATCTAATTGCCATGAAGTGATAAGACCAGATGCCATGATCTTATTTTTTAAGTGTTGTTTCAAGCCAGCTTTTTTAACTCTCCTCTTTTACCATCAAGAGGCTCTTCAGTTCCTCTTCATTTTCTGCCATTAAAGTGTTATCATCAGCATGTCTGAGGTTGTTGATATTTATCCCTCCAATCTTGATTCCAGTTTGTGATTCATCCAGCCTGGGATTTCACATGATGTACTCTTCATATAAGCTAAATAAACAGGCCAAACTGTACAGATACCAAGAAGCCTAAAATGTCTCACCTGTCAGTGGAGATCCCACATCTACTTGAGAACCTTTAAAAGGTGAGTGCAATCACAAGATCTAGACGTCACATTTGGCTACTAATAACCTTTAATATACAGTTGACCCTTGAACAATAATAGTTTGAACTGCAAAGGTCCACTTATACAAGGATGTTTTGCAATAGCAAATACCAGAGTACTGCATGGTTCATGGTTGGTTGAATCTGCAGGTGCAGAGGAATCATAGATGTGGAGGGTTGACATTAAATTATATGTGTATTAACCCCTAAGTTTTTCAAGGGTAACTGTATTAGATCTTGTTTTTTGAGTTTATCCAATTCAGACTTGGGCCTTGAGAACCTAGGACACAGAAAATAAATGTTGATGAGAGAATGAGGCTAGTCTAAGAAGGTCTTAAAATTAGTGTCCCAAACTTTGGGGATGGGGGTTGAGATAAACACTGAGGAAGAGGAGAGTTATCACAGCAGGGGAAGAGGAAGTGGACTTGGCAGTATAATGGGAAGGAAGGGCTCTCTGACTTCAAATAACAATAATGGTCTTGCCTTGTTCCTTTGGGCTTCCCTGATGGGTCAGCAGGTAAATAATCCACCTGCAATTCAGAATATGCAGGAGATGAGGATTTAATCCCTGGGTGAGGAAGATCTCCTAGAGGAGGGCATGACAACTCACTACAGTATTCTTGCCTGGAGAATCCCAAGGGCTGAGAAGCCTGGAGGGCTACAGTCAATAGGGTCAGGTAGAGTCAGACACCAAGCGACTGAGCATGCACATAAGCACTTGTTTCACTGGGTAGTCTAAGTTTTCCAGGCAGGTATATGCATGTGAAAACCCTCTGTCAAGAGTAAAGTTTATATACTGTAGCCATTTTTAATTTAACTCCTCCTCAGTGGTTTTTTTTTTTTTCCCCCCAGTGGAGCTATTCCAAATCCTGAAAGGTAATGCTGTGAAAGTGCTGCACTCAATATGCCAGCAAATCTGGAAAACTCAGCAGTGGCCACAAGATTGGAAAAGGTCAGTTTTCATCCCAATCCCAAAGAAAGGCAATGCCAAAGAGTGCTCAAACTACCGCACAATTGCACTCATCTCACACGCTAGTAAAGTAATGCTCAAAATTCTCCAAGCCAGGCTTCAGCAATATGTGAACCATGAACTTCCTGATGTTCAAGCTGGTTTTAGAAAAGGCAGAGGAACCAGAGATCAAATTGCCAACATCCGCTGGATCATCAAAAAAGCAAGAGAGTTCCAGAAAAACATCTATTTCTGCTTTATTGACTATGCCAAAGCCTTTGACTGTGTAGATCACAATAAACTGTGGAAAATTTGGAAAGAGATGGGAATACCAGACCACCTGATCTGCCTCTTGAGAAATCTGTATGCAGGTCAGGAAGCAACAGTTAGAACTGGTCATGGAACAACAGACTGGTTCCAAATAGGAAAAGGAGTTCGTCAAGGCTGTATATTGTCACCATGTTTATTTAACTTATATGCAGAGTACATCATGAGAAATGCTGGACTGGAAGAAACACAAGCTGGAATCAAGATTGCAGGGAGAAATATCAATAACCTCAGATATGCAGATGACACCACCCTTATGGCAGAAAGGGAAGAGGGGCTAAAAAGCCTCTTGATGAAAGTGAAAGTGGAGAGTGAAAAGGTTGGCTTAAAGCTCAACATTCAGAAAATGAAGATCATGGCATCTGGTCCCATCACTACATGGGAAATAGATGGAGAAACAGTGGAAACAGTGTCAGACTTTCTTTTTCTGGGCTCCAAAATCCCTGCAGATGGTGACTGCAGCCATGAAATTAAAAGACGCTTACTCCTTGGAAGGAAAGTTATGACCAACCTAGATAGCATATTCAAAAGCAGAGACATTACTTTGCCAACAAACGTTCGCCTAGTCAAGGCTATGGTCTTTCCTGTGGTCATGTATGGATGTGAGAGCTGGACTGTGAAGAAGGCTGAGCGCCGAAGAATTGATGCTTTTGAACTGTGGTGTTGGAGAAGACTCTTGAGAGTCCCTTGAACTGCAAGGAGATCCAACCAGTCCATTCTGAAGGAGATCAGCCCTGGGATTTCTTATTTGGGCCACCTCATGCAAAGAGTTGACTCATTGGAGAAGACTCTGATGCTGGGAGGGATTGGGGGCAGGAGGAGAAGGGGACGACAGAGGATGAGATGGCTGGATGGCATCACTGACTCGATGGATGTGAGTCTGAGTGACCTCCGGGAGTTGGTAATGGACAGGGAGGCCTGGCGTGCTGTAGTTCATGGGGTCGCAAAGAGTTGGACACGACTGTGCGACTGATCTGATCTCAGTGGTTTTATTTTGGTTTTTGTTTCTGTAATGCTCTATTTTGCCTTTGAAATGACTTCTTACAGGACTGACTGTATAGCTTGAGAAGCCCAGTGCAAAATGCAAATGTAGGCTTCTTATTCAAAAATTAGTATGTTCCCCAGAGGGCAAGAACAGGGCATTAAGCCAAGCCTGAGGCTCTTCTAAGTGCAGGGCCCTATTAAACTGCATAGGTTTCATGTCCTGGAAGTCATCCCTAGATTCTCACTAAAACCTGGATCTAAGCAACTACTCATTGAGTACAGTCCTGACTGGCATTAGTAGTCTTTAATTATCAGGTGAAATCTTTGGGGAAGCTTTACATCAGTTATATATCAGCTATTCCCATTATTCCCCTTCCCCTTTGACACATTTTCATTGACTCTGACAGCAGTACATGCTGGTGATGATGATGAATGGAGGGAGTGAGTACAGTGGTGAGAATGATGATGCCTGAAGAAGCCTTGGTTAGAGCCACAACACTAGGTCTGGGGGCATTGGAGGAACTGGGTTCAAGGGCTGTAGGCCCAAAGAAGACTAATATGGTAGTGGGCAGTAAGGATGCCATGAACATCTATGCTGTTTTCCTGATTTTGCCCAGAACTGGTTGGTATGATAGAATTTGGGGCTTAAAAATGAGAGTTAGTGTTTCCTAAAACTAAATGATACTCTGAGAAACCATTTCAAGGAAACCCATCAATAAAAGCTGACATATCAGAAATTTCTCTTTTGAAAATACCACATCCTCAGCTCTCCATCCTTCCACTAGTCTGGTTACTTCATGGTCTCTCTCTACTTCTAATACATGATCTGCCATTAAATCATTGCACGGCCCAGAACTTCTTTTAACTTTTACAAATCTCAACCTTTGTTTCTGTAAAATGGGAATATTGTTTTTTATACTACCAAAATCCAATCATGAAGGTTAAATATGCCTCACATATAGTATACATTCAGAAAATATTGTTAAGGTGACATAAATCTGTATCACTGACACTTTCTTTTAAAGTTTAGATCCTCTTTTTTTTTTTTTTTTTTAACTTGGAAGTCTAAATAAGGTAGCTAGGAATCCATCCAAAGGACTTTAAATAAGTAGAAGAAAAATGGGAGAAAGAAAAGTAGAGAAGGAGCTTGAGAGCTCACACATCTGGCCTGATTACACCGAGTTTCACATAGCCTTGGAATTCAGCACTAACAAAAATCTCAGTTTCTCTCTTCTATGCAATCAAATTGACACAAGATAGGATCTGCGACAGGTCCCATGCAGAATACTGGAGGTACACAGATGAATCAGATATGGTCTCTACTCTGGGGGTTCACTGTCCAAAACACTCTACATAGAGGAGTAGAAGCAGGAAGTCTGGTTGGGATGAGGTGATAAGAAGTTGAATCACTGAATCTTTTAATCAAGTTTCTTAGTGATAGATTCAGTGTCCACAGAACATGTATATATGTGTGAATATGGTTGTGTTCCCATGTACAAATGCATACTTGTATCTGTGCCTTTATCAGTATGTATCATATCTAAGAGAAGATAGAAGAAGTTATGAAAATGAAAACAAAGCTGTCAGGTATAGTCAAATATGGGCTTCCCAGGTGGCGCTAAAGTGAAGAGGAACTAAAAAGCCTCTTGATGAAAGTGAAAGTGGAGAGTGAAAAAGTTGGCCTAAAGCTCAACATTCAGAAAATGAAGATCATGGCATCTGGTCCCATCACTTCATGGGAAATAGATGGGGAAACAGTGGAAACAGTGTCAGGCTTTATTTTTCTGGGCTCCAAAATCACTGCAGATGGTGACTGCAGCCATGAAATTAAAAGATGCTTACTCCTTGGAAGAAAAGTTATGACCAACCTAGATAGCATATTCAAAAGCAGAGACATTACTTTGCCAAGAAAAGTTCGTCTAGTCAAGGTTATGGATTTTCCTGTGGTCATGTATGGATGTGAGAGTTGGACGTGAAGAAGGCTGAGCGCTGAAGAATTGATGCTTTTGAACTGTGGTGTTGGAGAAGACTCTTGAGAGTCCCTTGGACTGCAAAGAGATCCAAGCAGTCCATTCTGAAGGAGATCAGCCCTGGGATTTCTTTGGAAGGAATGATGCTAAAGCTGAAACTCCAGTACTTTGGCCACCTCATGCGAAGAGTTGACTCATTGGAAAAGACTCTGATGCTGGGAGAGATTGGGGGCAAGAGGAAAAGGGGACAACGGGATGAGATGGCTGGATGGCATCACTGACTCGATGGATGTGAGTCTGAGTGAACTCCGGGAGTTGGTGATGGACAGGGAGGCCTGGCGTGCTGCAGTTCATGGGGTTGCAGAGTCGGACGACTGAGCGACTGATCTGATCTGAGGTGGTGCTAGTGGTAAAGAACACGCTTGCCAATACAGGAGATATATGAGATGCGGGTTTTATCCCTGGGTCAGGAAGATCCCCTGGATAAGGGCATAGCAATCCACTCAAGTATTCTTGCCTGGAGAATCCTTTGGACAGAGGAGCCTGGTGGGCTATAGTCAATAGGGTCACAAAGATTGGGCACAACTGAAGTGACAGTGGAGAAGGCAATGGCACCCCACTCCAGTACTCTTGCCTAGAAAATCCCATGGACAGAGGAGCCTGGTAGGCGGCAGTCCATGGGGTCGCTAAGAGTCGGAGATGACTGAGTGACTTCACTTTCACTTTTTACTTTCATGAATTGGAGAAGGAAATGGCAACCCACACCAGTGTTCTTGCCTAGAGAATCCCAGGGATGGCTGGGCCTGGTGGGCTGCCGTCTATGGGGTCGTACAGTTGGACATGACTGAAGTGACTTAGCAACAGCAAAACTGTAACTGCCTCAAAATCAGATACTTTATCCTTTCCATACATGGCAGTAGAAAATATCTGTGGAGCTGAACTGATAATAAAGAAAAAGAAAATGTCCTCTTTTGTATGTCACAGGATGCTCTGTTTCATACACCATTCTTTTAAAAGAAAAGAGTCACAACTGCAAAGACATATACTATTTGGTTTGTTCCATGATTGCCAGAACACAATACTAAAGAACTAGGCACGCCAGTCAGAATGGCTGCGATCCAAAAATCCACAAGCAATAAATGCTGGAGAGGATGCGGAGAGAAGGGTACCCTCTTACACTGTTGGTGGGAATGTAAACTAGTACAGCCATTATGGAGAACAGTATGGAGATTCCTCAAAAAACTGGGAATAGAACTGCCTTATGACCCAGCAATCCCACTGCTGGGCATACACAGAGAAAACCAGAATTGAAGAGGCACGTGTACCCCAATGTTCATAGCAGCACTGTTTACAATAGCCAGGACGTGGAAGCAACCTAGATGCCCATCCACAGATGAATGGATAAGCAAGCTGTGGTACATATACACGATGGAGTATTACTCAGCCATAAAAAGAATACATTGAATCAGGAGAGATGGAACTGGAGCCATATACAGAGGAAGAGGCAGAAAGAAAAACACAAAAAGTAACTAACAATATATATGGATTTAGAAAGATGGTACAATCACCCTGCATGAGAAGCAAAAGAGACATGATAGAAAGATTTGGAGGGACGGGAGAGGAGGGACGATTGGGGAGAATAGCATGAAAATGTAATTCATATCTAAGAGTCAGTCAGGTACGATGCCCGATAACAGATGCCTGGGACTGGAGCACTGGGATGACCTGGAGGGAGGTGTTGGGGGGAAGGGAGGAGGGTTCAGGAGGGGAGAGGAGGGAGGATCCACTCGAGTATAGTAAAGTACAATATTGTAAAAAAAAGTAAAATAAAATAAAAGTCGATCCATTTAAAAAAAAAAAATAAATAAATAAACTATTCAAAAAAAAAAAAAAAGAACTAGGCAGAGAAGCTAGAGAAGACTTCCAGGCTGATTAATCATGGACTTCCACTAGTCTCAAGGTGGGCCTGCTTTAGCTGACCCCACTTACCTTAATGAGGATAGGATGTCCTGGTGGGGTGAAATTAGAGCAGCTGCCAAATTGACTTAGACATATTATGCTTAGGTTAGCACAGCTCACAGAATCTGCTTAAGTGGGAGTTCATTTTCAGTAAGCAAACCCTGGTGTGGGCAATCTATGACATAAGCAAACTAGATTCTCATGGATTGTAGACTGAGCCCAGACAAATGTTGCCTCTCCTTAGGGCCATCAGGGTTAGTGGCCCAATATGTTCCTGAATATGAAACTGAGTTCTGATCCCAAGATAAGTTCACAACTTAGCTCTTTGACTTTGAACAATCACCTAATATTCACGGCTGCAGTGACTTCTCCTTCAGCAGAGGATGTATTTACTAGGCTGGTGGCAGGAGCCTGAAGCTCACAGTCTCTTCAAAGTCTCCCTGCTCCTGAAATCTATTGTTGTAGATCTACAACAAATGATTGTTGTAGATCAACTGCTCCCTGCTTCTTCCTCGCATCTTACTACTCAAACACTCAAGAAGAACAGGAGAGGCCCCACATTCAAAGTGACCTCTCTCCTGTGATGTCCATAGCATCTTCTCATGTGGCTTTTCATACTTATTACCTTGTATTAGAATAGGGGAACATATATCAGTCCTGACTCCCTTAAGAGCCTGCCAATTTCACAAACATAAGGGGAATGTCATATTCATTTTTATATTTATAAAATGCCTAGCACAGAGGCAGAATTTGGTAAATGTGTACTGACATCATACAACATATATTTTGTGAATACCTAGTACATGCCATGCACTGTCCTAGGTACTCGGGATACATCATAAACAAAGCTCCCTATCTTTGTGACACTAGGAGAAGACAAGCATAAGCAACAAACACAATTTTAAAAAGCTAATTATATACATCTATTAGAACATAAAGACTATGAACAACAATAGCAACAAGTATTGACAGAGAGGATAAGAGGGATCAAGAGCATTAGGGTGGGTGCACTGTGAAGTTTTAAAGAGGATGACCCAGATAGATGCCTTTGAAGAGAAATCTTAGCCACAACTTGGAGGTGAGAGAGTGGCTACGTGGTTATCTGAATTAGGAGCTTTCCAGGCAAAGGTAACAGCTGGTGCAAAAGCCCTAAGGCAGGGGGTTGTCTGGCATGCCTGAGGCATAGCAAAAGGCCAGTGTAATTGCATCACTGGAGGCAAGGGGAGAAGCACTAAGAAATGAAGTAAGTAAAAGAGTGACATGATCAGTCTTTTGTTTTGAAAAGTTCACTGCAGTAGCCCTGCAGAGAATGGACTGCAGGGGGGCAAGGGTAAAAGCAGTGGGCCAGGAGGAGGTCATTGCAGTAATTCAGAAGAAAGATGGTGGTGCCTTACACCAGATCAACAGTATTCACAGGGCCTCCATTGCTTCTATGAGGGTATAAAGAATACAATATCGTATCCACCTCCAGAAGTTCACAATCAAGAGTCTGTTCATAACCTATTTCTCTGGCCTCATTACCTACCACAGGCCTCAAATTCTGCTCATCTTTCCCATTCCCAACACACAGTATTCCAGCCAGCCCAAACTGTTTGTTATTTCCCAAACACACCTTGCTTTCTCATACCTTTGAAGTACTCTCTTTTGCCCCTGGTGGTGCAGAGGTTAAAGTGTCTGCTTGCAATGTGGGATACCTGGGTTCTATCCCTGGGTTGGGAAGATCTCCTGGAGAAGGAAATGGTGACCCACTCCAGTATTCTTGCCTGGAGAATCCCATGGATGGAAGAGCTTGGTGGGCTATAGTCCACGGGTCGCAAAGAGTCGGACACGACTGAGCGACTTCACTTTCACTTTCTTTTGCCCAGACCTTCATTTACCCAGTTTGCTGACCTCACATGTTTTGACTTCAAGACTCAATTTAAAAGCCACCTTTTCAGGGAAGTTTCCCCTAACAGCCTGTGTGGAATCGGTCCCCCTCCTGTTTCCCTAGCGCACTGTGCATATTGCTTATCCAGGTGCATTATAAATAGATTCCTGCTAGACTATAAATCACAGGTACTATGACTTATTAAATGCCTACAATATTTTGCAAAAGTTTTTGCTTTCATTATCTCTTTACTAAACACAGGGAAGGAGTTAGGAAGGGAAAATAGAAAAAAAAAAAAGGGAGAGAGAGGAAAACAGGAACTAACACAAGCCTCTTTTGAAAGTTTGTCAACCTGGTCTAGAAAAACCCCTTTATATGGTCCTTTTAAAGAGAAAACTGGGATCAAGTAGAATAAGACCCACTCAGGTTCCAGGCACATTTCTCAGCAAATGCTCAGCTGCAGAAATAGTCTTGGAAACAGGTGGATGACATGGTCACTGGGAGTCAGTCATCTACAAAAAATTCCTCTAATCAGAACAAGTGTCTAGATTCCTTGATCAAATGCAGAAAAGCACTGTGTGTGTGTGTGTGTGTGTGTGTGTGTGTGTGTGTGTGTCTGGAGCAGCAGGGGGGCGGTGGGGGATGGTCCTGACCTTTGGACCTGCCTGAGCTGTAAGGAGGATACAAATGTGCTGAGAAGCACAGAGGGAGCAACTAGCCTCTGCTGCGGAGAGTGATTCAGCACTGCCTGGGGCCAGCACTAGGCTAGAGAGGAAAGGGTTGGGTTGGGGAGAGGCTGAGAAGTTCTGGAAAACTAGCGGGGCCTGGTCATGGTGAAGGGTACAGTCTAAGCTTAAGAGGAACGGATATTTAAAGGGCATATTAGTTGTTGCACTGGGGGACTCATCCCACTTTGTCTCACTTAATCCTCATAATTACCCCCAAAGCTAGGTATGGCTATCTTCCAGAAACACGAAGTTGAGGTACAGGGACATGAAGCAACTTATCTAGAGCCAGATACATACCAGGTAGAGCCTGGTATTCCCATCAGGATCTCTTTCAATCACAGCATGAAGCTACCCATGTGGCTACTCAGCTTAGGGGTCTGACTGTGGCCTGAGGGGAGACCAAGTTTCCGATGTGGCTTTGTCCACCTTGCTACATGTCTCTGGGAAAATAATGCCCTCTCTCTGAGACCCATTTTCATCTTTTGTTCATTAAGAGTTGGAACCAGGTGACCTTTACAGACTTTTCAGACTCAAATTTATAAGAGCTATAAGCATTTTAAAGGTGCTACTTCTTCTCTCCTTCCCGGTATTCTTTCCCACCATCCTTTTCACACACCCACATGCCCTCTCAAAGTGGTGGATAAAGAATCTTTTTATATTATCCAGTTTGAAAAAAGAAGCTTGACAAAGCATAGAGACTTGCGGGACTTTATCACTGTTGATTCACTCAAAACTACACACCTCCCCCACCACTTACTGCCTGATCTTCTTTGTTTATGCCAGGAAAAGCAAGCCTTCCCCTAGTAAAAGAGAGCTGCCTTTATCTTCTATAAAATTCACTCTTTTTAAACTCTACCTTGGGGTTTCAGTTACATTAAACAACCCTATTCAGCATGTAATTGGAGAAAATATAATGGAAATATTGAAATAAAAATAATATTCTCCCTAATATATTCATTTTAATTGTTCCTTTTCTTCTCATCAGAGTGAGTGGGAGGTAAACCCTTCTATTTCAGTTACATCCTCTTTAAATGACTGGAGTTTTTATAGTGTGCTATTTTATGAACAGAGATTCTTCCTTTTTTTTTTTAACTCGCTTATGTTAAAACACCTCTGGGTTCAAGTTAAATCATTTTATTGTTCCAGATATACTTGATCATAAGCCAAAGAATAATAAGTATTCTGTTTATGATCCAAGTATCCTTATTAAATGCTTATATCAAATAAAGCTTTCTGGAATTAGTTGAAAATTTAGGCTTGACAACAAAAGCAAACTTTCATGGAAAGGCATTAAGTTCCAGAGGCAATGTAGGGTTTTTGTGAAAAAATAGCAAACTGTACCAATAATTTTTATAGCAACAACATTTTGGGGGCCACACAGCTTTAATTCCCACAACTACCTTGTAAGATGGATATTGTTAGCTCCATTTTATATCTGAGGAAACAGAAGCTTGGAGAGGTTATATAAACTGCTTAATAATCCAGCAAAGTAAGTGGTGGAATCCGGCTTTTAGATGTTGGTTGCAGAGAGATGGATCAGAAAGAAAAGAGGAAGGCGTTTGTCTTCTTTGAAATCCTCCAGGATAATTAAGCTCAATAACTACTTTAAGAAACTGTTGGCAAACTGAACCCCATTCCAGACTACTCTGCCTGGTAGTTATTAGAAAGAATAGGAGGTACTATCCCTTCCAGAACTTGGAAATTGTACGGCCAACTGTAGATCTGCCTAGCTGGTGGCTGCCATGCCATGAGATGGGTGTAAGCTGCTACCAAGAAACAGACCCCAAAGAAGTTTTCTCAGGGAGGGAGTGGAAAATGCAGTACCTAAATAGTATCACCAGCCCTGACTCTGATGCAAACGAGGCAAAAGTGTGCTGATACATACACAATACACACACACCATACACATTATTCACCCACACCCACCTGCCCCCACCAACAAAATCACACCTACCACATATACCACACACACACACACACAAACTCACAAAAACCACATACAACATACACACGCAATGGGACAAAAAATATATAGAAATTAAAAAGATACTTTATACACTGTCGGTGGGAAGTAAAAAGGTGCAGCCACTTTGGAAAACAGTCTAGCAGTTCTTCAAAAGGTTACACAGAATTACCATACAATAAAGCAATTCCACTCCTTGTTATATACCCAAGAGTAGTGAAAAGATTTTTCCATGCAAAAACTTATACACAAATGTTCATAGAAGCATTGTTTATAACAGCCCAAAAAAGTAGAAATAACCCAAATATTCATCAGCTAATTAGAGACTAAAACATGGCATATCCATAGATTGGAATATTATTTGGGAAAGACTAGGGATCTCTTCAAGAAAATCAGAGATACCAAAGTAACATTTCATGCAAAGATGGGCTCGATAAAGGACAGAAATGGTATGGACCTAACAGAAGCAGAAGATATTAAGAAGAGGTGGCAAGAATACACAGAAGAACTGTACAAAAAAGAGCTTCACGACCCAGATAATCATGATGGTGTGATCACTGACCTAGAGCCAGACATCCTGGAATGTGAAGTCAAGTGGGCCTTAGAAAGCATCACTAAGAACAAAGCTAGTGGAGGTGATGGAATTCCAGTGGAGCTATTCCAAATCCTGAAAGATGATGCTGTGAAAGTGCTGCACTCAATATGCCAGCAAATCTGGAAAACTCAGCAGTGGCCACAAGATTGGAAAAGGTCAGTTTTCATCCCAATCCCAAAGAAAGGCAATGCCAAAGAGTGCTCAAACTACCGCACAATTGCACTCATCTCACACGCTAGTAAAGTAATGCTCAAAATTCTCCAAGCCAGGCTTCAGCAATATGTGAACCATGAACTTCCTGATGTGCAAGCTGGTTTTAGAAAAGGCAGAGGAACTAAAGATCAAATTGCCAACATCCGCTGGATCATGGAAAGAGCAAGAGAGTTCCAGAAAAACATCTATTTCTGCTTTATTGACTATGCCAAAGCCTTTGACTGTGTAGATCACAATAAACTATGGAAAGTTCTGAAAGAGATGGGAATACCAGACCACCTGATCTGCCTCTTGAGAAATCTGTATGAAGGACAGGAAGTAACAGTTAGAACTGGTCATGGAACAACAGACTGGTTCCAAATAGGAAAAGGAGTACGTCAAGGCTGTATATTGTCACCATGTTTAGTTAACTTATATGCAGAGTACATCATGAGAAATGCTGGACTGGAAGAAACACAAGCTGGAATCAAGATTGCAGGGAGAAATATCAATAACCTCAGATATGCAGATGACACCACCCTTATGGCAGAAAGTGAAGAGGGGCTAAAAAGCCTCTTGATGAAAGTGAAAGTGGAGAGTGAAAAGGTTGGCTTAAAGCTCAACATTCAGAAAATGAAGATCATGGCATCTGGTCCCATCACTATATGGGAAATAGATGGAGAAACAGTGGAAACAGTGTCAGACCTTGTTTTTCTGGACTCCAAAATCACTGCAGGTGGTGACTGCAGCCATGAAATTAAAAGACGCTTATTCCTTGGAAGGAAAGTTATGACCAACCTAGATAGCATATTCAAAAGCAGAGACATTACTTTGCCAACAAAGGTTCGCCTAGTCAAGGCTATGGTCTTTCCTGTGGTCATGTATGGATGTGAGAGCTGGACTGTGAAGAAGGCTGAGCACCGAAGAATTGGTGCTTTTGAAGTGTGGTGTTGGAGAAGACTCTTGAGAGTCCCTTGGACTGCAAGGAGATCCAACCAGTCCATTCTGAAGGAGATCAGCCCTGGGATTTCTTTGGAAGGAATGATGCTAAAGCTGAAACTCCAGTATTTTGGCCACCTCATGTGAAGAGTTGACTCATTGGAGAAGACTCTGATGCTGGGAGGGATTGGGGGCAGGAGGAGAAGGGGTCGACAGAGGATGAGATGGCTGGATGGCATCATTGACTCGATGAATGTGAGTCTGAGTGACCTACGGGAGTTGGTGATGGACAGGGAGGCCTGGTGTGCTGCAGTTCATGGGGTCGCAAAGAGTCGGACACAACTGAGCGACTGATCTGATCTCTGATAAAAAATTAATTACTGATACATATACAACATAGATGAATCTTAAAAACATTATGCTAAATGGAAGAAGCCAATCACAAATACCACATATTGTATGATTAAATTTATATGAAATGTTCAGAATAGGTAATCTTTTAGAGACAGGAAGTGAGCGCTTTCCTAGGGCTAGGGATTGGGGAAAGCAGAGTGGCTAATGGATATAGGTTTCTATTTTTATTTTATTTAACAATTATAAAAATTTTCTAAAATTGATCATAGTAATGGTATATAATTCTATACTAAAACCACTGCATTTTTAAATATGTGAAATTTAAATAAGTGACCTATATGATGTGTGAATTATAATTTAATAAACCTGTAATGAAAATAAAAGAGGCATGATCAAACCTAGATCTAGCCAGCACAAGAACATAAATCCTAAATTTAAATATCTGCCCAACAGTGATAATCTGAACAATTCTGTACTCAGAAGAATATGATGTGCATAATTTTTGTTTTGATCACTGTAAGTAAATTTTAAGTTGTAAAATCAATGATAATCATATTTAAACATTTGAAAAATAACAGAAAAGGACCCCCAAAGGAGAAAACACCCCTAATACCCAGATAAACCATTATGAATATTTTGGTTTCTGTCATTTATATCTATACATATTTAACTTTGTTGTAAACATTCTTTTACAACAGGATTTTTAATGACTTCATCCTATGATATACCAAATTTATTAAACCATCTCTGCTAATGAATCTTTAGATAATTTTAAATTTTTCCCAATTATAATGAATACTGTCATGAACATTCTTAAGAACAAATCTTGGGCACGTCTCTTTTTTTATCATGAATTTGAATCCCTGAATTCAGTTGAGCAGCAGTTAAGTGTCAGCTCGAATTTTGACTTCATTAATCACAGGGAAAAAAAACGGTTCTTAGAAATTTCTGGTGTCTGTTCCTGGTTCAATCACTCAATTACCCTAAAAGATAAATACATGGCCACAAATAAGTTCAATCTGATCTAATTTTGATATTTATCAATTAACACATAAACTGAAAGGAAATTCAAAGTGTTGATTCACAAACAAAAAGATTAGTAGCAGCCCAAAGAAGGCAATGGCAACCCACTCCAGTACTCTGTCTGGCAAATCCCATGGATGGAGGAGCCTGGTGGGCTGCCGTCTATGGGGTCACACAGAGTCGGACATGACTGGAGCGACTTAGCAGTAGCAGCAGTAGCAGCAGCAGCCCAAAGAAATAAGCTAGGCCATGAATACCAGACCACCTGACCTACCTCTTGAGAAACCTGTATGTAGGTCAGGAACAAACAGAACTGAACATGGAACAAAACACAGGTTCCAAACAGGAAAAGGAGTAAGTCAAAGTTGTACATTGTCCACCCTGCTTATTTAACTTATATGCAGAGTACATCATGAGAAACATTGGGCTGGAGGAAGCACAAGCTAGAATAAAGATTGCTGGGAGAAACATCAATAACCTCAGATATGCAGATGAGACCACCCTTATTGCAGAAAGTGAAAAAGAACTACAGAGCCCCTTGATGAACGTGAAAGAGGAGAGTGAAAAAGTTGGCTTAAAGCTCAACACTCAGAAAACTAAGATCATGGCATCTGGTCCCATCACTTAATGGCAGATAGATGGGGAAACAGTGGAAACAGTGGCTGACTTTATTTTTCTGGGCTCCAAAATCACTGTAGATGCTGCTTGCAGCCATGAAATTAAAAGACGCTTGCTCCTTGGAAGGAAAGCTATGACCAACCTAGACAGCATATTCAAAAGCAGAGACCTTACTTTGCCAACAAAGGTCCATCTAATCAAGGCTATAATTTTTCCAGTGGTCATGTATGGATGTGAGAGTTGGACTATAAAGAAGGCTGAGCACCAAAGAATTGACGCTTTTCAACTGTGGTGTTGGAGAAGACTCTTGAGAGTCCCTTGGACTGCAAGAGATCCAACTAGTCCATTCTGAAGGAGATCAGCCCTGGGTGTTCTTTGGAAGGAATGATGCTAAAGCAGAAACTCCAGTACTTTGGTCACCTCATGCGAAGAGTTGACTCCTTAGAAAAGACTTTGATGCTGGGAGGGATTGGGGGCAGGAATAGAAGGGGACAACAGAGGATGAGATGGCTGGATGGCATCACCGACTCAACAGACAAGAGTTTGGGTGAACTCTGGGAGTTGGTGATGGACAAGAAGGCCTGGCGTGCTGCAGTCCACGGGGTCACAAAGAGTCGGACACGACTGAATGACTGAACTGAACTGAATGTGGAAGTGGAGGCAACTCTTCCAGCTATTGAGGAAAATCCTTGCTTTTTGCTTTTTCCTGCACACACAGCCAGACATCATTTCACAACTTTCTTTATTGTTAGGTATGGCCTTAAACTACACTTTAGCCTATGGAATTGGACCAAAATTGTTATGAGCTACTTTCAGGACTGCTAATGAAAAGCTCCCACGTGGGATCTTGCTACCTCTTTTCCCATCTAGCTAGTTGGAATGGAGGTGATGCCCAGGTAACCCTGAAACTATTTATTCAAGATAACAGTCACCCTGAGTCTCTGAATGGCTGTATACTTAAGAGATGCCCTATCCATTTGTTCATTATGAAGAAAATAATTGTACTTGCTTTGATCCATTAGACATTTCAATCTAACAACAATTCAGTTCAGTCGCTCCGTTGTGTCTGACTCTTTGTGACCCCATGAACCACAGCACACCAGACCTCCCTGTCCATCACCAGCTCCTGGAGTCCACCCAAACCCATGTCCATTGAGTCTGAGATGCCATCCAACCATCTTGTTAAATACATTGACTCATGCCAGATGACTGGAATAGGGACATAGACAGGCAGGAGAGAGTCTAGATTGAAGAGCCTGGATTTCTGTACAAGACAGAAGCTAACTACTGAAAGAACAAGAAAGTCCCAGCTGCAAGGAAGTGTCAGCACCAAGGAGCATTCTCCAAGTATCTGGTCAATGAGAAAGACCAGAAAGAGTTTTAGAAAGAGTTTTAAATTAAATCAACAATTATCTATGGAGCATCTACTGTCTATTAA
Organism: Tragelaphus eurycerus; assembly: GCA_935064755.1. NCBI lineage: Eukaryota > Metazoa > Chordata > Mammalia > Artiodactyla > Bovidae > Tragelaphus > Tragelaphus eurycerus. Next base: position 23,498,590 of record CAKXYN010000032.1, read on the forward strand.
GTACTGTCTAGGTAGAGAAGGTACAGCACTAAACAGATTAACCTCATGAAGCTTCCAATTCAATGGATCTAGAAAGAAAAAGCTGAGTTTTCAGTTCTGATAAAGAGTACAGGGCCAATCTTTTATTTAATGTATTTTTAATGCATCATATCTTACAGAGTGATTTTATATATCCAAATGTTAATGTTTATAATTACAATAACCTTTAGGCAGCAAGTAGCACAGGTTTGATCCCTGGGATGGGAATATCTCCTGGATTAGGAAATGGCAACCCACTCCAGTATTCTTGCCTGGAAGATTCCATGGACAGAGGAGGCTGATGGGCTACAGTCCATTGGGTTGCAAAGAGTCAGACATGACTGAGCACACATTTCTCACATGCACAGTATTTTATCTATTTTATTGATAATAGAATTAAGTTCAATGATATGAGGTAATATAGTAGAATAATAATTGCCACTATTTCTGGACCCATTACTGTACATCAGGTGCTTCCAGTAAAGTGATTCACATATATTCTATTAAATCTTCAAAACCATCCTGAAAAATAGGATATTATTACACACCTTTTTCATAAGAAAACAAGGACTCAAGCCAATGTCAGCTAAAAACTGAATCTAAACTGCTGAATACATTCTATTTGCCCCTCTCTAACACTCTTCATCCTTCTCTACCCTTGTCTCTGCCTGAGATGGCTGACCTCTATGGATTATATCAATCGCATTCTGAGCTTCTGGCTTCTGTTTAGGTCCTCCTGTGGGGACATCTAGAGTCAGGAAGGTGGCAGAGGTTATTTATTTCTCTGGATCTCTTTCTGTAAAGTCATCTAAGGCTGGCTTTTCTCCTGATAGAAGGTCACTACTACTTTCAAAGCAGCATACTCTATACAACTCTCCCTTTCTAGGTTACGATAACCCCTTCCAGTTGTGGAAATTCTGATGCTTCTAGCCCCAAGCTTTTGCACTATCCTTTGTGGTTCTACCCCACCTACTTTTAATATAATGGGAAATCTTCCACAAATTATCCTAACTTGGGCATGCCATCTGTTTTCTTTTGGAAGTCTCAATGAAACACAATCCTCTGAATATACAAGAATATGCATTTTCATTTATTTCTTCAGCCTCTCAAGGGGTCCTGGCTCACTCTGAGATATAGCACTAACCCTCCAGCTATAGTAGATGTGAGCTCTAGCTGCCCAAAGCATGATTTCACAGCATCCTCTGCCTTCTCTCCCATGGGGTTATCGTCCTCTGGTGGTTCGTTTCCTTGAGGCCTGGATCATGAGTCCTGACAGCAGACAGCTCAGGACCAGAGAGTGGTGAATGTAGTCTGGAGCGTTGTTGGTCAGTTTTACCAACAGAGATTTCCTCCATGAGTTCCTTCAGAATTTAATTTATAAGCTATTTATCTGAATTTCTGGCTTAAAGGCCATGTAAAGGCATGATTTGTAGCTTTTTCCAGTTTTCATGGTATAAACATGCAACAATTTCAAACTAAAACTACCAATGGTTTTAAAAGCAGTTCACAAAATTGCTGAAAACCTAATAATGAGCTTCTGCAAGTGGACAGGTTAAGCTCTAGTACACAGTTGTCACAGGTGATTGGTAAGGTTATATATCCATCTGTCTCATCTTTTAATAAGAGTTTCACTCCTGGTCATAGCCCGTATTTGGAAACACCTCTTACTCTCACCTCCAGTGTCTTTTCCAATATCAATAATAGTCTGGGAGGTCAGAAGGAGAAGGTATATTATATTCATTTTAATAAATGAGGAAACTTGGTCCTGTGAAAGTGATACGATGCACCAGAAATGTAAGTACATTTTAACATCATCTAAGAAGCTATTATTTTATTTTTAATAAATATTAACTTTGAATTTTCACAAATATAAAGTTGGAGAACATCTAAAAATATAAAAAACTCTGAAAAAATAAAAATCTACCATAATCCTATCATCTAAAGATACCAGTTAACAATATTGTGTGTGTATTTAATATATAGGCTTTGCTGGTACCTCAGATGGTAAAGAACCTACCTGTAATGCAGGAGACCTGGTTTCAGTCCCTGGGTTGGGAAGATCTTTTGGAAAAGGGAATGGCTACCCACTCCAGTATTCTTGCCTGGAGAATTCCATGGAAAGGTACAAATATATATATATATATATACACATACATATATATATACATACATACATTTCATACTATTATCACAATTATATATAGTATTATACCCTACTTTTTACTTTATATAAGATCAGCATTTTCTTAAGTTGTTATTAGCTACTGGAAACTATTTTTAATGCCTACATCTGATGCTGAGAGGGATTCGGGGCAGGAGGAGAAGGGGACGACAGAGGATGAGATGGCTGGATGGCATTACTGACTCAATGGACGTGACTTTGAGTGAACTACAGGAGTTGGTGATGGACAGGGAGGCCTGGCGTGCTGCAATTCATGGGGTCACAAAGAATTGGACACGACTGAGCGATTGAGCTGAACTGAATACTGCTTCAAGTTGACACATTATAATTACTTAATAATTTTCCTAGTTTTGGACATTTAGGTTGGTTTGAGTTTCTGACATTATCAACTACTCTAAAATGAACACCTTCTTAAAGATTTTTCTATAATATGGATCTGTTTTGATTGTTTAAATCTAACAAAGTATTGCCAGGCCTAGGATTTGGGTTTTTAGATTTGTATTCTTGGTCTCTTTCTTCTTTATTTTTCAATTCTTAAAATAGTAAACTACATGGACATTTTAATACAATGCCATTGCAAGTTTCCATGGAAATGTTCAGGTTTTCTTAGTGATCCCTAACTGACAGTGGGAGGGAGCACTTTGAAACTTAACCTAAATGCAAACATAGCTCTTGATACTATTATTTTTGATGAAAATATTCAAGGGTAAATGATAATAACAATAGCATTAATGATAAAACTAATTATAGTATTAGCAGATTATGCCAATATTTTTTTATGACCTTTAGTTTTTATCTTCCTAATATTAACATAGGGTCTTTCTTCTGTTCTGTCTTTAGAGTTAACTTTAGAGTTAACTCCCTGGTTCTTCAATTCTGCCTCTTCATTTAGGAGTTAGGTGACCAATTTGTCTTAGTTCTCTCAGGAAATCCTCAATTTAAAGCCAAAGTCTAAACTCCTACATCACAAGAAACTCCATACTTCTAGGCAAACCAGGTGGATTCGTCACCTTGCCAGTTAGGAGTGGGTAAGAATACACAGAAGAACTGTACAAAAAAGATATTCACGACCAAGATAATCACGATGGTATGATCACTCACCTAGAGCCAGACATCCTGGAATGTGAAGTCAAGTGGGCCTTAGAAAGCATCACTACGAACAAAGCTAGTGGAGGTGATGGAATTCCAGTGGAGCTCTTTCAAATCCTGAAAGATGATGCTGTGAAAGTGCTCCACTCAATATGCCAGCAAATTTGGAAAACTCAGCAGTGGCCACAGGACTGCAAAAGGTCAGTTTAAACTACCGCACAATTGCACTCATCTCACACGCTAGTAAAGTAATGCTCAAAATTCTCCAAGCCAGGCTTCAGCAATATGTGAACCATGAACTTCCTGTGTTCAAGCTGGTTTTAGAAAAGGCAGAGGAACCAGAGATCAAATTGTCAACATCCACTGGATCATTGAAAAAGCAAGAGAGTTCCAGAAAAACATCTATTTCTGCTTTATTGACTATGCCAAAGCCTTTGACTGTGTGGATCACAATAAACTGCGGAGAATTCTGAAAGAGATGGGAATACCAGACCATCTGATCTGCCTCTTGAGAAATAGGTATGCAGGTCAGGAAGCAACAGTTAGAACTGGTCATGGAACAACAGACTGGTTCCAAATAGGAAAAGGAGTACGTCAAGGCTATGTATTGTCACCCTGTTTATTTAACTTATATGCAGAGTACATCATGAGAAATGATGGGCTGGAAGAAACACAAGTTGGAATCAAGATTGCTGGGAGAAATATCAGTAACCTCAGATATGCAGATGACACCACCCTTATGGCAGAAAATGAAGAGGAACTAAAAAGCCTCTTGATGAAAATGAAAGTGGAGAGTGAAAAGGTTGGCTTAAAGCTCAACATTCAGAAAATAAAGATCATAGCATCCAGTCCCATCACTTCATGGGAAATTGATGGGGAAACAGTGGAAACAGTGTCAGACTTTCTTTTTCTGGGCTCCAAAATCACTGCAGATGGTGACTGCAGCCATGAAATTAAAAGACGCTTACTCCTTGGAAGGAAAGTTATGACCAACCTAGATAGCATATTCAAAAGCAGAGACAAAGGTCCGTCTAGTCAAGGCTATGGTATTTCCAGTGGTCATGTATGGATGTGAGAGTTGGACTGTGAAGAAGGCTGAGCGCCAAAGAATTGATGCTTTTGACCTGTGGTGTTGGATAAGACTCTTGAGAGTCCCTTGGACTGCAAGGAGATCCAACCAGTCCATTCTGAAGGAGATCAGCCCTGGGTGTTCTTTGGAAGGAATGATTCTAAAGCTGAAACTCCAGTACTTTGGCCACCTCATGCGAAGAGTTGACTCATTGGAGAAGACTCTGATGCTGGGAGGGATTGAGGGCAGGAGGAGAAGGGGACAACAGAGGATGAGATGGCTGTATGACATCACTGACTTGGTGGATGTAAGTCTGAGTGACCTCTGGGAGCTGATGATGGACAGAGAGGCCTGGCGTGCTGCGATTTATGGGGTCGCAGAGTTGGACACGACTGAGCAACTGATCTGATCTGATCTGATAACACTTGGCCAGCATTTCCTATAATTTAATTGGGAACACATACTGATAGGGTCCACCCTCCTTCTCCATGTCTCCCTGACAGGGAGCCATTCTCCTTTAACTGAAGCAGCTCCAGAACTCTTCATATGCTGACAGCCCTCCATTGTTGGATAGCTCCTATTGGTTGCTCTGTGCGAACCCATAGATGGCAGCCCACGAGGCTCCCCCGTCCCTGGGATTCTACTGACAAGAACACTGGAGTGGGTTGCCATTTCCTCCTCCAGTGCATGAAAGTGAAAAGAGAAAGTGAAGTCGCTCAGTCATGTCTGACTCTTAGCGACCCCGTGGACTGCAGCCTACCAGGCTCCTCCATCCATGGGATTTGCCAGGCAAGAGTACTGGAGTGGGGTGCCATTGCCTTCTCTGTCCTATTGGTAGGATGCACCATATAAAACTAAATGGTTAGAAGTTGGTAGAAGTTGTTACAAAGCTCAAAATTCTCAAGCTTTATTTGAAGACAATGTGGCAGCAGCAAAGAAAGTGATAGGCCTATAAGTCAGTCACATGTGGGCTTCAGGCTCTGTTGGCAAATACTTATTGTACGATTTTGGGCAACTCATCTATCTTCTTCTGGTTTCTATTCTCCAATCTGAAAGACTGTGGATAATAACCTTCTATATAAAGAGGGGTGGAATGTCAGTGTATTTCTCGTAAACAAAATTCAGCTCAGATCACTCATAAGGGAAGAAGACAAGAGCATATCATCTCTGGTGGAAATAAGAGAGAATGGTTCACACCTTGTCTGAGTATCACACTTGCCTGGGCAAGAACTCTCCAGGCTGCACAGTGTGAAGATCATCCAGGGTGGACAAATTTGCTGGGTCCTATGGGAGAAAAGAGAACAAAGATTGTATAACTTACTCCTGGTTCATTCCAAGAATTAGAAGATCCAGAGATGGAATACATTTTAAAGTTTGTTTTATCTAATATGAGTATTGCTCCTTGGCTTTCTTTTGATTTTGTTTGATGGAACACCTTTTTCCATTCCTCACATTCAGTCCATATGAGTCCCTAGATATGAAGCAGATCTCTTACAGATATCAAATATATGGATCTTGCTTCTGTATCCATTCAGTCAGTCTATGTCTTTTGGTTGGAGCATTTCATCCATTTACATGTAAGGTAATTACTGATATATATGTTCTTTTTGTCATTTTATTGTTTTGTTTGTTTTTGTAGGTCTTTTTCTCCCCTTCCTCTTTTGTCCTCTTCTTTTGTGATCTGAAGACTACCTTTAGTGTTGTGTTTAGATTGCACTTTCTTTTTTGTGTGTATATCTATTGTAGATTTTTGATTTGTTGTTGCCATGAAGTGTTGATATAGCAGTCTCTATATATACAAGACTGATTTAAGTTGTTGATCTCTTAATTTCAAATGCATTTGTATACCTTGCATTTGTACTCTTCTCTTCTCATGTTTTCTGGTTGTGATATCATATTAGCATGTGGATGATTTCCTGCATTTACTGTATGTTTGCATTTACTGATGAGCTTTTCAGTTCATAATTTTCTTGTTTCTAGTTGTGGTCTTTTCTTTTCCACCTAGAAAATCTCCTTTAGCATTTGTTGTAAAGCTAGTTTTGTGGTGCTGAATTCTCTTAGCTTTTGCTTGTCTGAAAAGCTTGTGGTTTTTCTGTCAAATCTGAATGAGAGCCTTGCTGGGTAGAATGTTCTTGGTTGCAGGTTTTCCCTTGTCATCATTTTAAATATATCCTGCCACTCCCTTCTGGCCTGCAGAGTTTCTGTTGAAAATCAGCTGATAAACTTATAAGGATTTCCTTATATGTTATTTGTTGCTTTTGCCTTGTTGCTTTTAATATTTTTTATTTGTATTTAGTTTTTGTTAGTTTGACTGATATGTGTCTCAGTGTGTTCCACCTTGGATTTATCTTGTATGGTAATCTCTGGGCCTCCTGGACTTGGGTGACTATTTCCTTTCCTTTAATAGGTAAGTTTTTTATGATAATCTCTTCCAATATTTTCTCAGGCCCCTTCTCTTTTTCTTCTTCATCTGGGACTCCTATAATTTGAATGTTGTTGTGCTTAATATTGTCCCAGAGGTCTTTTTTACTCTTTCTGATATTGTAACAATCCTTCTTTATTACCTTTTCTGTTTCAAGAACTTTGCATAAGAGTAGGTCAGCTAGTGAAAAATATTCTTAGTTTTTGCTTTCATTACAAATGTCTTAATTTTCCCTTCATGCTTGAAAGATATTTTTCTTAGATATAGAAGTCTGGGTTGACAACTATTTTCTCTCAGCATTTGAGAAACATTGTACCACTTCCCTTTGTCTTAGTTTTTCTTAGTACTTTCAAGATTCCTTTGTCCTTAGTTTTCAGAAGTTTCATTATGATACTTCTTGGCAAAGATTTCCCTCAGTTTTTCCTTTTTGAGGTTTTTCTGGTTACTCAGTCCCTCAAATCTATATGTTTACATCATATTTTCAAATCTGAGAAGATTTCCACCATTTAAAATACTTTTTTCAGTCCCACTCTCTCCTTTCCTTCTGATGCTAATGAAATAAATGCTAAATTTATTGTCCCATAAGTTCCCAAGGCTCTGTTCACTTTTTTTTTTTTTTGATCTATTTTTTTTTCTCTATTGTTCAAAGGGGTAACTTCTATTGTCCCATCCTAACATTAATGTATTCTTTTTTCTGTTTCCCTACACTCTGCTATTGATCCCATCCTTAAATGGGTGATGGAAATCCAGATTCCTCAAGGAGTCTGACATCACAGAGAGGAGAGAAGGGTTCATTACTGACCATCTGGAATGAAAGTCTCAGTTCCCTACTTTTCTCTCACACCACCTGGCTGGGGGTTTGAAGCAAAACTGGAAGTTTAAGCTTCCTGCTTGACATTTGTTGGTAAGAGAGAAAGTGGGGCTACAGTTTCCCCCCCCCCCCCCAGTATTTGATTAGAGTAAATAATTATTGTCTCAATGTTTTTGTCTTACTGGGTTGCCTTTTTCTTGTGCTTTGTTTCTCCCAAACAGGCTTCTGGGAAGGACTGTTTTGTGTCTGTGCCCATTGGTATTTCCAGGTTGCTGGCTTCTTAAGCAACCATTCTGCCATTTATGAAGTAACAATAAGACCCAGGATTCTCACCACTATATCATATCCCAAGCTCTGAGACACCTAGCCATTCTTCCCTCATTACCTCACCTTTCAGAGTGATTCTATGTTTGTTCCATAAGCGAATGCAATGGCCACAAGATTGGAAAGGGACAATTTTCATCCCAATCCCAAAGAAGGGCAATGCCAAACAATATTCCAACTACCATACAATTGTGTTCATTTCACATGCTAGCAAGATTATGCTCCAAATTCTTCAAGCTAGACTTCAGTAGTACATGAACCGAGAACATCTGGATGTACAAGTTGAGTTTTGAAGAGGCAGAGGAACCAGTGATATAATTGCCAACATTTGTTGGATCATGGAGAAAGCAAGGGAAATCCTGAAAAACATCTACTTCTGCTTCATTGACTATGCTAAAACCTTTGACTGTGTGGATAACAACAAGCCATGGGAAATTCTTAAGGAAATGGGAGTACCAAACCACATTACCTATCTCCTTAGAAACCTGTATGTGGTTCAAGAAGCAATAGTTAGAACTGGACAAGGAACAATGGACTTGTTCCAAATTGAGAAAGGAGTTCAACACGCTGTATATTGCCACCCTGCTTCTTTAACTTAAAGCAGACTACATTATGTGAAATGCAGGGCTGGATGAATCACAAGCTGGGAGAAACATCAACAATCTCAGATATGAGGATGATTCTACTCTAACGGCAAAAAGTAAAGAGGAATTAAAGAGCCTCTTGATGAGAGTCAAAGAGGAGAGTAAAAAGGCTGGTTTAAAATTCAACATTAAAAAACTAAGGTCATGGCATCCTGTCCCTTTGCTTCACAGCAAATAGAAGGGGAAAAGTGGAAAGAGTAACAGATTTTATTTTCTCGGGCTAAAATGTCACTGCAGATGGTGACCACAGTCATGAAATTGATGCTTATTCCTTGGAAGAAAAGCTATGACAAACCTGGACAGCATATTAAAAAGCAGAGATATCACTTTGCAGGCAAATGTCCATATACTCAAAGCTATGGTTTTTCCAGTAGTCATGTACAGACATGAGAGTTGGATCATAAAGAAGGCTGAACACTGAAGAATTGATGCTTTCAAACTGTGGTGCTGGAGAAGACTCTTGAGAGTCCCTTGGACAGTAAGGATATCAAAACAGTCAATGCTAATGGAAATCAACCCTGAATATTCATTAGAAGGACTGAGGCTGAGGCTAAAGTTCCAATATTTTGCCTACCTGATGTGAAATGTTGAGCTTTAAGCCAACCTTTTCACTCTCCACTTTTACTTTCATCAAGAGGCTTTTTAGCCCCTCTTCACTTTCTGCCATAAGAGTGGTGTCATCTGCATATCTGAGGTTATTGATATTTCTCCTGGCAATCTTGATTCCAACTTGTGTTTCTTCCAGTCCAGCATTTCTCATGATGTACTCTGCATATAAGTTAAATAAACAGGGTGACAATATGCAGCCTTGACGTACTCCTTTTCCTATTTGGAACCAGTCTGTTGTTCCATGACCAGTTCTAACTGTTGCTTCCTGACCTGCATACACATTTCTTAAGAGGCAGATCAGGTGGTCTGGTATTCCCATCTCTTTCAGAATTTTCCATAGTTTATTGTGATCCACACAGTCAAAGGCTTTGGCATAGTCAATAAAGCAGAAATAGATGTTTTTCTGGAACTCTCTTGCTTTTTCGATGATCCAGCGGATGTTGGCAATTTGATCTCTGGTTCCTCTGCCTTTTCTAAAACCAGCTTGAACATCAGGAAGTTCACGGTTCACATATTGCTGAAGCCTGGCTTGGAGAATTTTGAGCATTACTTTACTAGCGTGTGAGATGAGTGCAATTGTTTGGTAGTTTGAGCACTCCTTGGCATTGCCTTTCTTTGGGATTGGGATGAAAACTGACCTTTTCCAATCTTGTGGCCACTGCTGAGTTTTCCAAATTTGCTGGCATATTGAGTGCAGCACTTTCACAGCATCATCATTCAGGACTTGGAATAGCTCCACTGGAATTCCATCACCTCCACTAGCTTTGTTCGTAGTGATGCTTTCTAAGGCCCGTTTGACTTCACATTCCAAGATGTCTGGCTCTAGGTCAGTGATCACATCATCATGATTGTCTAGGTCTTGAAGCTCTTTTTGTGAAGAAGGCTGAATGCCGAAGAATTGATGCTTTTGAACTGTGGTGTTGGAGAAGACTCTTGAGAGTCCCTTGGACTGCAAGAAGATCCAACCAGTCCATTCTGAAGGAGATCAATCCTGGAATTTTTTAGAAGGAATGATGCTAAAGCTGAAACTCCAGTATTTTGGCCACCTCATGCGAAGAGTTGACTCATTGGAGAAGACTCTGATGCTGGGAGGGATTGGGGGCAGGAGGAGAAGGGGATGACAGAGGATGAGATGGCTGGATGGCATCACTGACTCGACGGATGCGAGTCTGAGAGACCTCCGGGAGCTGGTGATGGACAGGGGAGGCCTGGCGTGCTGTGGTTCATGGGGTCGCAAAGAGTCGGACACGACTGAGCGACTGATCTGATCTGATCTGATCTGATCTGATGTGAAATAATAAACTATGTGAAATAAAAAAAATAAATAAAAATAAAATATATATATATATATATATATAAAAAAAATAAACCAATACTATGGAAAATTCTGAAAGAGATGGGAATACCAGACCACCTGATCTGCCTCTTGAGAAATCTGTATGCAGGTCAGGAAGCAACAGTTAGAACTGGTCATGGAACAACAGACTGGTTCCAAATAGGAAAAGGAGTACGTCAAGGCTGCATATTGTCACCATGTTTATTTAACTTATATGCAAAGTACATCATGAGAAATGCTGGACTGGAAGAAACACAAGTTGGAATCAAGATTGCTGGGAGAAATATTAATAACCTCAGATATGCAGATGACACCACTCTTATGGCAGAAAGTGAAGAGGGGCTAAAAAGCCTCTTGATGAAAGTGAAAGTGGAGAGTGAAAAGGTTGGCTTAAAGCTCAACATTCAGAAAATGAAGATCATGGCATCTGGTCCCATCACTACATGGGAAATAGATGGAGAAACAGTGGAAACAGTGTCAGACTTTCTTTTTCTGGGCTCCAAAATCACTGCAGATGGTGACTGCAGCCATGAAATTAAAAGACGCTTACTCCTTGGAAGGAAAGTTATGACCAACCTAGATAGCATATTCAAAAGCAGAGACATCACTTTGCCAACAAAGGTTCGCCTAGTCAAGGCTATGGTCTTTCCTGTGGTCATGTATGGATGTGAGAGCTGGACTGTGAAGAAGGCTGAGCACCGAAGAATTGATGCTTTTGAACTGTGGTGTTGGAGAAGACTCTTGAGAGTCCCTTGGACTGCAAGAAGATCCAACCAGTCCATTCTGAAGGAGATCAGCCCTGGAATTTCTTTGGAAGGAATGATGCTAAAGCTGAAACTCCAGTATTTTGGCCACCTGATGCGAAGAGTTGACTCATTGGAGAAGACTCTGATGCTGGGAGGGATTGAGGACAGGAGGAGAAGGGGACGACAGAGGATGAGATGGCTGGATGGCATCACTGACTTGATGGGTGTGAGTCTGAGTGACCTCCGGGAGCTGGTGATGGACAGGGAGGCCTGGCGTGCTGCCGTTCATGGGGTCGCAAAGAGTCGGACACGACTGAGTGACTGATCTGATCTGATCTGATCTGATGTGAAAAGTCAATTCATTTGAAAAAAACTTGATCCTGGGAAAGAATAAAGGCAAAAGCAGAAGAAGGAAGCAGAGCATGAGATGGTTAAGATAGGATCAAATGGACAAAAATTTGAGCAAACACAAAGATGGTGGAGGACAGAGCAAACCAACCTGCTGTAGTGCATAAGGTTGCAAAGAGTCGGACATGACTGAGTGACTGAACAACATAATTCCCCAGTGTTTCTTCTTAGAATTTCATTCTCCAATCACATTGAACTTTGTTTATCAAAGATATATATTTCACACATATCTCTTCCCACTATGATCTAACTTTTATTCATCTTTCAGCCAGCACAATAAATAATATTCCTAAATAAGATCTCTTATCCTTGAAGCAGACTGAGTCTTATATGCTATATAGCATGCCAAATAGGCTTCACAGGTGGCTTAGTGGTAAAGTATCTGCCTGCCAGTGCAGGAGATAGGGATTTGATCCCTGGGCCTGGAAGATTCCCTGGAAGAGGAAATGGCAAACAACTGCAGTATTCTTGCCTCAAAAATGCCATGGATAGAGGACAGGCCAGTCTGTGGGGTTGCAAAGAGTCTGATACAACTGAGTGATTGAACACATGTAAGTTCAAACACGCTGATCTCCCTTTTGTTTTAATGATTATCATATTTATGAGATTACATATTTAATGTCTAGCCCTTTAGACTATGAGCTCTATGAGAACAGCAACCATATTTCTCTTGTTTTATTCTAATATCTTACATATTCCCTGGTACACTGTGACCGCTTAGCAAGCATTTGTTGACAAGCTGAAGGAAGGGAGAAATGAATAAAGGAAGGAAGAGAGGAAGGAAGGTGAAAGGGAAGAAATGAAGGAACAACAATTATTCAGTCAGTTTTGGGTGAGGGAGGAAAAGAAAAGAACTAGTCAGAAATTTTATTGAATAAGATCCTTGAGATTAAAAAAATATTTAGACATCCATTTCATATTTATTTCTCATAACATCTCTGTGAAAAAGTATTATTATGCACTTTTTACAGTGAGGAGACTGAGGCTTATAAAAGAAGTATCATGGCCCATCAGGTTGTATCTTCTACTTGAAATCCCATTTTCTTAAGTTTTTGCTCTTGCCCCATTTCCTTAAGATCTAGCTAAATATCACCCACTCCAAAACCTTCTCATTTTCTTCTCAAGTCCTAATATCATCATTTTCTTCTCTATCTCTAATCCACCAAACAATTTATATACCTTACTAATGGTTTTAAGTACCACGCTTCTTACATTGTACCTATTTATGTTTCATTTAAACCTCTTAAAAACAAAATTTTAAAGATATAATACAGGTCATATTCATATTTATTATTCCAATACCAAGCACAAAGTTAGATGCTCAGTAAAAATGTGTTAATCAAAGCTACCTCTAAGATTAAGTCCAATTTCCTCAATCTGCTACAATGGACAAGTCAATCAGAGAAGTTATTTCAGATTTACCAAAGGCCGCAGAGCTTCATGCTACTCTCTGACTCTTTGTGCCCTCTCATCCACCCTTCCCATGCATGGACAATTCAAGAAACAGTAAAGATGGAGTCCTGAGATCCCTGGCTAATGTTACCAATCACAAGCTGTGAAAACATCTTAGTTTTGGTTTCTTCATAGGTGAGGATACAGATATTGGCTATTTTTTAATGCTGGTTCCCAGCAGCTTCCAGCACATAGAAATTTCAGCCTTTGACAATAGTAAAAAAAAATATTAATCAGTTATGGTTGAAAAAAATGTGATGCTATGGAGTCCTCAGTCATTCAGTCAGATCAGTTGCTCGTCAGGTCCGACTCTTTGTGACCCCATGGAATGCAGTACGCCAGGCTTCCCTGTCCATCACCAACTTCTGGAACTTGCTCAAACTCATGTCTATCAAGTTGGTGATGCCATCCAACCATCTCGTCTTCTGTTGTCCCATTCTCCTCCTGCCTTCAATCTTTCCCAGCCTCAGAGTTTTATCCAGTGAGTCAGTTCTTTGTAGCAGGTGGCCAAAGGATTGGAGCCTCAGCTTCAGCATCAGTCCTTTCAATGAATATTTAGGACGGAACTCCTTTAGGATTGACTGGTTTGATCCTCTTGCAGTCCAAGGGTCTCTCAAGAATCTTCTCCAATATCAGAATTCAAAAGCATCAATTATTCGGCACTCAATTTTCTTTAAGGTCCAACGCCACAATCATACACAACTATTGTTAAAAACATAACTTTGACTAAATGGACCTTTATTGGCAAAGTGATGCCTCTGTTTTTTAGTATACTGTCTAGATTGGTCATAGATTTTCTTCCAAGGAGCAAGTGTCTTTTAATTTCATGGCTATAGTCACCATCTGCACGATTTTGGAGCCCAAGAAAATGGAGCCCATTGCTTTCATTGTTTCCCTATCAACTTGCCATGAAGTGATGGGATCAGATGCCATGATCTTTGGTTTTTGACTGTTGAGTTTTAAGCCAGTTTTTTCTCTCTCCTCTCTCACTTTCATCAAGAGGCTCTTCAGCTCCTCTTCAGTTTCTGACATAAGGGTGGTATCATCTGCATATCTGAGGTTATTGTTATTTCTTCCAGCAATCTTGATTCCAGCTTGTGTTTCATCTAGAGTGGCATTTTGCATGATGTACTCTGCATATAAGTAAAATAAACAGAACCTTGATATACAGCCTTGATATACTCCTTTCCCAATTTGGAACCAGTTTGTTGTTCCACGTCCAATTCTAACTGTTGGTTCTTGACCTGCATACAGATTTCTCAGGAGCAAGGTAAGGTAGTCTGGTGTTCCTGTCTCTTGAAGAATTTTCCACAGTTTGTTCCGATACACACAGTCAAAGCCTTTGGCATAGTCAATGAAGCAGAAGTAGATGTTTTTCTGAAACTCTCTTGATTTTTTAATGATCCTACAGATATTGGCAATTTGATCTCTTGTTCCTCTGCCTTTTCTAAATCCAGCTTGAACATTTGGAAGTTCTCAGTTCACATACTGTTTAATTCACATACTGTTCACATATCTTGGAGAATTGTGAGCATTACTATGCTAGTGTGTGAGATGAGTGCAATTGTATGGTAGTTTGAACATTTTTTGGCATTGCCTTTCTTTGGGATTGAAATGAAAGCTGACCTTTTCCAGTCCTGTGGCCACTGCTGAGTTTTCCATATTTGCTGGCATATTGAGTGCAGCACTTTGATAGCATCATCTTTTAGAATTTGAAACAGCTCTGCTGGAATTCTATCACCTCCACTAACAACCAACAATCCTTAGAAGTCCAATATGTAAACAGAATGAAGGCAGAAAACTTCTAAATCTTTCAGCTTCTCCATTTTCCTGCTAGTTATGCTGATTTTTAAGTCCTCAAGGCAGAACAGCCTCAAGAGGTCATATCTTTATCTGCATAAGCTTTTTTGTTACTTCTTTGCTCATTTGCTTTCCATAGTTAATTGATTACCAGATCCATGCTAAGGTCTGCAGATATCTTTGCTTAGAATCAATTACAGACCCCTGTGACAGGTAAAGAGGAAAGCTCACTTCACCTTGAAAGTGTGAAGAAAGTTTATTTTCCCAATTTGGTATATATTTCATCCAGAAAATTTAGGGTTTCTAATGTTTGTCATGAAGTAAGGATATTTCCAAGGCCTGTTTATAATATTAAATTAGGTAAAGCCCATAGAGGCTTCCCAGGTGGTGCTAGTGGTAAAGAATCTGCCTGTCAATGCTGGAGACATAAGAGACAGGTTCAACTTCTGGATCTGGAAGATCCCTTGGAGGAGGGCATGGCAACCCACTCCAGTATTCTTCCTTGAGAATTGCTGAGAAGCCTGTGGACTACAGTCTATAGGGTACAAAGAGTTGACACACTGAAGAGAAGCCTGGTGGACTACAGTCTATAGGGTCACAAAGAGTTGGACACGACTGAAGTGAGTTAGCATGCACAATGCCCATAGGGACTTCCTAAGTGGCTCATTGGTAAAGAATCTGCCTGCTAAGCAGGAGATACAAGTTCAATCCTTGGGTCAGGAAGATTCCCTGGAGGAGGACATGACAACCACTCAAGTATTCTTGCCTGGAGAATCCCATGGAAAGGGGTGCCTGGCAGGCTACAAACTCCATAGGACCAGTAAAATCTAATAATCTGAGAGCCAAACAGTCACACACATTTCTTTATGTTACTCTGGGAACATTTATGATGATGATTATTGGAAAATAGGTTCTGGTACCAGTAATAAACACAAGGAGCAGAAGAAAGTCCTAGGCAGAAAGCACCAAAGCACAGAAAGGATCTTCAGAACAAAGCAGTAGAAAGAAGGGTAATAATCATGGCCTACAGAGATCAGTTAATAAACTTCTAATATGAAATTTCTCTTTTGGAACAGATTGTTTCTATCATATTCATACAGTATATCCCCAGTATCTATATCTAGAGCACATGGCACATTAAGGTATTCAGTAAAGTCCTATTGGCGAAATAAATCTCCAAACATCTTGCTTGAAGAAAGGATAGTGTGAAAGAAGATGAAAAACTTCCCATTCAATGTCTGGGAATAGAAAAGTAAAAATCTCTCTGAGAGATTAAACATGTCACTGACTTGACTTATTCTGGTACCTTGTACCTTATTGGCTTCAACTACAACAAACTAAGTTCTGAAACTTTAAACCTCTTTAGACCATTAGAGAAGTACACTGACCACACAGCAGATTCTGCTCAGAGCCTACCAACACTGGATGAGAATGCTAACTTAATTCTAAGACATTATAACATAAATATAAAGAGTCATTAATATTTCAAAAACTTGTCAAGAGCCCTAAAAGAGAGGACCCAAATGGTAGTGCATGAGAAACAAAACAATGGAATAATTAAGGCAGAAGTGTTTTCAAAAGAAAACAAAAAGACTCCAGAACCGAACACTTGAGGAAACCAAATGGTTATTATTACCGCTATGTAAGATCCCAACACAGAGTCTCATAAAAGAAGTACAATGTTATTTTAAGGCCCCTGTGAGCAGATAAACAGTGATATGCTTTGTTGACAAGATTTGAGCACACATATATATGCCTATTAACATAAAGAAGTGTTTTGTTATTATCCACTCAGGCTGAATTCAGAAACTCACAGCAAAGGTCTGCCTCCTGTTCAGATCCCAATGTTGAAAGGAAACTGAGAAACAGCAGTATAATTTGACTTAATAAAGTAAAAAAAAAAAAAGGCCCAGGAAGATATTTTTACCTTTAATAAACAGTTTTGATTATCATCATCAAATGCCTACATTTTTACAAACCTGAGTTTCTCAGCCCAGCATTTATAGAAAATTGCCAAGTATCATTTCTAGATAAAAGCACAATTCAATATTTATGAATAGCTAGCTTTCTATAAATATAGACATTTGGAGATGATCTTCTCACTAGTCATTAAAATTTGAACAGGGATCAAAGCTAGAATAATATTAACAATTCCTTGCATTTGTAGAGTATTCTACAAAATACTATTAATAACAGATGACATTTATTGAGTACTTAGCAAGTGCCAGGCACTTTACATGTAAATTCTCATCATGAATTCAGTTCAGCTCAACAAGCATTCACTTAACACCTACTGTGTGATAGGTGAATAACACTTGGTTTCTGGCTTTAAAAACTCTCATTTTGGTGCACTCAATCGATGTTGAATGAATAAATGGATGAACAAAGTAATCAGTTTGAATGGCAGTGTGGGATAATAACAATAACACAGGCTCTTCCCCTTAGTATTTATGGTCATGAGAAAGTACTTAACCTATTCTAGCCCTAATGTCTTCATCTGTAATATAGGGATCTTTAAAAATAATCTCCCTTGCTTGATGTGAGAATAGTAACATCAAATATAAAACATCTGACAAAGAACAGATTTTCTCAGTAAATGGCAGTAGTTATTATTAACATCATCATCATCATTACTATTAATAAGTAATCATACTCAACTGTCCTCAGCTACACTATAGCAATGGGACAAATAGAACTTTAGCATCCAGAAATATTCACACTATATCTATACAAACAAACCACAACAAACAAGCAAAGCAAGGGAACTCTGCAAAACTGTAGCTCCCAATATCCTCTGGGGTTAATGTACAATATCTCTGTCCAGGTTAGAAAAGAAAACAGAATCAGCTTTATGCTTCCAAAGATGTCATGATAAAAGCCAAATAAGACAGGAAGTGTATCTTATCAAATAACAGACTGTACATTCCCTCATAAGAGAATGCTAGTAATTCCAAACAGGGAACCATGTTTTCTTTTCCAACATTCTCAAAGGGCTATGCCTAGAGCCCAGACAACGAACATGCAGAAACTCACTGAACTCCTCTTAGGGCCAGTAGAGCAGATAAATTGGAGCCCTGAGTCACATTCTCCAATCAAAACGAGGTCCATTCTGTGGGTCACTTACCATTTTGGTCTGCTGGTAGATTTCACCATAGGGGCCATCCCATCTCTATAAAGACTTTTAGTTTTGCTGAAGTTAACAATGTTGAAAATGACTCTCTGAGAAAGAAAGAGGAAAAAGTTTATCAGAAGACTGTGCTATTCAGGTTGCCCCTTTCTGATAATTACAACTGGAAGTAAAAAGCAGGGTTAAGGGAAACGATATGGACTAGCTACCAACATAGTGAAAATAAATGATATTCACAGAAATTCAGTGTTTCTGCTAGCTTAGCATAGTAATCAAGAACACAGACTCTGGAATCCGGAAGGCTTAGTTTTAATCTCACTCTACCACTCTCAGTCTGTGACCTTGCCAAGCTACTAAATCTTTCTTTGCCTCTGTTTCCTCATCTGAAAAATTGAGATAATAATGATACCTAGGATTACTGATAAGAAATGATTTAATGTACAGTGCTTGGAGCTTTGCTTGGTACATAGTGAATGATGTATAAGTTTTAGTTATTTTATTAATTGTGCCTTCTCTCTAGGCTCACCAAGAATTTCCGTGGAAATGAAAAATATCATTATAATAACAGTGGTGCATTTGAAGTTCAACAAAACTAAAGATAATAAATTCATGAAAAATTGAAATTAAAAACTTCTGTAGCTGCTTTGACGACAGCTACAGAATATATATTTTCTCCCTTTTTGCTATCTTCTGCTAGGGGCCAAGAGTACTGGGCTCAATCCTTATCTTAGTTTACAGGAGCACAGACACATAGGTGAGTTCCTTCCCTCCCTGGGTCTCACCTTTACAATGAGGGCGTGGAATGTTTTAGATGACTAAAACCCTTCCAGAAGTGTAGTAGACTTAAAAGAAATGAAGTCTTTGTTTTAATAAAGCACTTTATCACAAGTGAGGAAGACAGATGTGAAAAGAGAATTGGGGTTCAGCCTCAGATCAGTCACTCAGTCGTGTCCGACTCTTTGCGACCCCATGAACTGCAGCACGCCAGGCCTCCTTATCCATCACCAGCTCTCGGAGGTCACTCAGACTCACATTCATCGAGTCAGTGATGCCATCCAGCCATCTCATCCTCTGTCGTCCCCTTCTCCTCCTGCCCTCAATCCCTCCCAGCATCAGAGTCTTCTCCAATGAGTCAACTCTTCGCATGAGGTGGCCAAAATACTGGAGTTTCAGCTTTAGCATCATTCCTTCCAAAGAAATCCCAGGGCTGATCTCCTTCAGAATGGACCGGCTGGATCTCCTTGCAGTCCAAGGGACTCTCAAGAGTCTTCTCCAACACCACAGTTCAAAAGCATCAATTCTTCGGCGCTCAGCCTTCTTCACAGTCCAGCTCTCACATCCATACATGACCACAGGAAAGACCATAGCCTTGACTAGGCGAACCTTTGTTGGCAAAGTGATGTCTCTGCTTTTGAATATGCTATCTAGGTTGGTCATAACTTTCCTTCCAAGGAGTAAGCGTCTTTTAATTTCATGGCTGCAGTCACCATCTGCAGTGATTTTGGAGCCCAGAAAAAGAAAGTCTGACACTGTTTCCACTGTTTCTCCATCTATTTCCCATGTAGTGATGGGACCAGATGCCATGATCTTCGTTTTCTGAATGTTGAGCTTTAAGCCAACTTTTTCACTCTCCACTTTCACTTTCATCAAGAGGCTTTTTAGTTCCTCTTCACTTTCTGCCATAAGGGTGGTATCATCTGCATATCTGAGGTTATTGATATTTCTCCTGGCAATCTTGATTCCAGCTTGTGTTTCTTCCAGTCCAGCATTTCTCATGATGTACTCTGCATATAAGTTAACCAAACATGGTGACAATATACAGCCTTGACGTACTCCTTTTCCTATTTGGAACCAGTCTGTTGTTCCATGTCCAGTTCTAACTGTTGCTTCCTGACCTGCATACAGATTTCTCAAGAGGCAGATCAGGTGGTCTGGTATTCCCATCTCTCTCAGAATTTTCCACAGTTTATTGTGATCTACACAGTCAAAGGCTTTGGCATAGTCAATAAAGCAGAAATAGATGTTTTTCTGGAACTCTCTTGCTTTTTCGATGATCCAGCGGATGTTGGCAATTTGATCTCTGGTTCCTCTGCCTTTTCTAAATCCAGCTTGAACATCAGGAAGTTCATGGTTCATGTATTGCTGAAGCCTGGCTTGGAGAATTTTGAGCATTACTTTACTAGCGTGTGAGATGAGTGCAATTGTGCGGTAGTTTGAGCACTCTTTGGCATTGCCTTTCTTTGGGATTGGGATGAAAACTGACCTTTTCCAATCTTGTGGCCACTGCTGAGTTTTCCAGATTTGCTAGCATATTGAGTGCAGCACTTTCACAGCATCATCTTTCAGGATTTGAATAGCTCCACTGGAATTCCATCACCTCCACTAGCTTTGTTCCTAGTGATGCTTTCTAAGGCCCACTTGCCTTCACATTCCAGGATGTCTGGCTCTAGGTCAGTGATCACACCATCATGATTATCTGGGTCGTGAAGCTCTTTTTTGTACAGTTCTTCTGTGTATTCCTGCCGTCTCTTCTTAATATCTTCTGCTTCCGTTAGGTCCATACCATTTCTGTCCTTTATCGAGCCCATCTTTGCATGAAATGTTCCTTTGGTATCTCTGATTTTCTTTAATAGATCCTTAGTCTTTCCCATTCTGTTATTTTCCTCTATTTCTTTGCATTGATCGCTGAAGAAGGCTTTCTTATCTCTTCTTGCTATTCTTTGGAATTCTGCATTCAGATGTTTATATCTTTCCTTTTCTCCTTTGCTTTTCGCTTCTCTTCTTTTCACAGCTATTTGTAAGGCCTCCCCAGACAGCCATTTTGCTTTTTTTGCATTTCTTTTCCATGGGGATGGTCTTGATCCCTGTCTCCTGTACAATGTCACGAACCTCATTCCATAGTTCATCAGGCACTCTATCTATCAGATCTAGGCCCTTAAATCTATTTCTCATTTCCACTGTATAATCATACGGGATTTGATTTAGGTCATACCTGAATGGTCTAGTGGCTTTCCCTACTTTCTTCAATTTAAGTCTGAATTTGGCAATAAGGAGTTCATGGTCTGAGCCACAGTCAGCTCCTGGTCTTGTTTTTGCTGATCGTAAAGAGCTTCTCCATCTTTGGCTGCAAAGAATATAATCGATCTGATTTCGGTGTTGACCATCTGGTGATGTCCATGTATAGAGTCTTCTTTTGTGTTGTTGGAAGAGGGTATTTGCTATGATCAGTGCATTTTCTTGGCAAAACTCTGTTAGTCTTTGCCCTGCTTCATTCCGTATTCCAAGGCCAAATTTGCCTGTTACTCCAGGTGTTTCTTGACTTCCTACTTTTGCATTCCCGTGCCCTATAATGAAAAGGACATCTTTTTTGGGTGTTAGTTCTAAAAGGTCTTGTAGGTCTTCATAATGGGGTTAAAAGACATTAAATGACCATTGAAATAGTCCAAAGGAAAAAGGATGAGGATCAGGGCAAGAGCAGCCTGAATAGTTAGAGAAAATGAAAGGCTTTCAAGAGGTTACCATAGGCTGGCCTTTCTGTCCAAAGGCAGTGAAAAACAGAATAATCAAAATTCATGTATTAATTCACTGAATAAATATTTATTGTGTGAGGTATTAATGTCAAGTGCCAGAAATTGTATACACTTAAATTTTTTTTAATATTCTCTTACAATTATATTAAAATATAAACATCTCCATTTTACAGATGTGGAAACTGAGGTTCAGTGATGTTAATTAACCTGTCTTAAGTTGTGCAATTAACAGATGGAGAACTGATATCTAAACTTAAGGAATAAAAGAGTTAAGACAGCCAAGATCTCTAAGTTACTCACTAAGGTTCCAATTTCATAACTCCAATCAAGTCTGTTTTCCAAAATAAGGGCAAAAGTAAATATAAATATAGTGGGCAATTTTTGAAGCCTTTAAAACTTTTTTTTCCTTTAAAAATAGAACACCAAAATCATTTCCTCTGGATTCATATTTGGGACTACCATAAAATGCTTTGTTCTATGAAATAAGGTCTTAGGAATAACTGATGTGTTCCTTTTTCCTCTGAGACCTAGCCATTGACCCTCTCTCTAGGCATTTCAGTTTCCGACCTCTTTTCTGTCATTACGTTAAGTCATCAAGAATGTCCAAAGCTATTCCATTATTAATAAAACAGACCTGCCTGTTGTCAGTTCAATTATTTCTCCTAGGGTCTTGGCTACTGTTTGATTTAAGAAAATCACTATCAAGGGGGACAAATGGCTTTTGAACCTCACAGGGCTTAATCCCCCTTTTTTCTTCTGAAATTCCAGATGTCAGATCCATTTCCAATGAACCTGGGAGCCATGATGTACTTTTAGGATCTAGACTAATGCTAAATGCAAGAGGAGATCTAATACAGAAAGAATGTGCATATATGAAGCTGGAATAAAAAAATTAAAAAGTAGAATATTTATTGATCATTCATATCCTACTACTTGCCAAAAACTTTTCCCCAGATATGTAAAATATACTATATTATTTAGCTTCTCTATTCATAAAATTGTTTATTTTAGACTAACTTTAGACATGAGAAAATTGAATCTAATAAAGGGTAACTACACCCCCACCCCCAGATCCCAGAACTATTAATTGGCAGAGCTAGAACTTAAATCCTAAGTGTCTGGACAATAAATATACTTTCTCTATGATACCAAATGCAGAAAGAAAACAATCTTTTTTTTTTTTTTTCTTTTTGACTGCATATCTTGTAGGATCTTAGTTTCCCAACCAGAAATCCAACTCGGGTCCCGGCAATGAAAAATGCCAAGTCCTAACCACTGGACCAACAGGGAATTCGTGAACACATTCTTTTATGATTCTTCACCCATTCATTTTTTAAATTTATTTTTTTAAACATTTTCATTTTGTATTGGGGTATGCTGCTGCTGCTGCTAAGTTGCTTCAGTCGTGTCTGATTCTGTGTGACCCCATAGATGGCAGCCCACCAGGCTCCCCCGTCCCTGGGATTCTCCAGGCAAGAACATTGGAATGGGCTGCCATTTCCTTCTCCTGTATTGGGGTATAGTTGATCCACAAATAACGTCATGATAGTTTCGGGTTAATAGCAAAGGAACTCAGCCATACATATACATGTATCCATTTCTACCCAAACTCCCCTCCCATTTAGGCTGCCACATAACATTGAGCAGAGTTCACTATGCCATACAGTAGGGCAGCAGTGTGTACATGTCCACCCGAAACTCCATAACTATTTCTTTCCCTTGGCAACCATAAAATCATTCTCTAAGTCTGTGAGTCATTTTCTGTTTTGCAAGTTCATCATTTCTTTTTAGATCCCACATAAAAAGGATGTCATACAGTATTTCTCCTTCCCTATCTGACTTACTCCACTCAGTATGACACTCTTTAAGTCCTTCCATGTTGCTGCAAATGGCATTGTTTTGTTATTTTTAATGGCTGAGTAATATTCCACTGTGTATATGTACCACACCTTCTTTAGCCTTTCCTCTGTTGATGGACATTTAGGTGGCTTCCACGTCTTTGCTCTTGTAAACAGTGGTGCAATGAACTTTGGGATGCTTGTATCCTTTCCTGTTTGTTTGTTTGTTTGTTTTCAGACAAATGCCCAGGAGTGGGATTGTAAAGTCATATGGTAGCTCTATTTTGAGTTTTTAAGGAAAAAAAAAAAAAAAAACTATAGTAGTCACTGTACCAATTTACATTCCTACCAACAGTGTTGGAGGGTTCTCTTCTCATCATACCCTCTCCAGCCGTTCTGGTTTGTGGATTTTTAAAATCATAGCCATTCTGAGTGGTGTGAGATGGTATCTCATTGTAGTTTTGATTTCCATTTCTCTAATAATTAGTGATGTTGAATATCTTTTCATGTGTCTCTTGTCCATTTGTATATCTTCCTTGAAGAAATGTCTATTTAGGTAGGTGAGAGTG
Organism: Tragelaphus eurycerus; assembly: GCA_935064755.1. Lineage (NCBI taxonomy): Eukaryota > Metazoa > Chordata > Mammalia > Artiodactyla > Bovidae > Tragelaphus > Tragelaphus eurycerus. The sequence continues at coordinate 23,522,564 of CAKXYN010000032.1, forward strand.
AAAAAGTTGGCTTAAAGCTCAACATTCAGAAAACAAAGATCATGGCATCTGGTCCCATCACTACATGGGAAATAGATGGAGAAACAGTGGAAACAGTGTCAGACTTTCTTTTTCTGGGCTCCAAACTCACTGCAGATGGTGACTGCAGCCATGAAATTAAAAGACGCTTACTCCTTGGAAGGAAAGTTATGACCAACCTAGATAGCATATTCAAAAGCAGAGACATCACTTTGCCAACAAAGGTTCGCCTAGTCAAGGCTATGGTCTTTCCTGTGGTCATGTATGGATGTGAGAGCTGGACTGTGAAGAAGGCTGAGCGCCGAGGAATTGATGCTTTTGAACTGTGGTGTTGGAGAAGACTCTTGAGAGTCCCTTGGACTGCAAGGAGATCCAGCCGGTCCATTCTGAAGGAGATCAGCCCTGGGATTTCTTTGGAAGGAATGATGCTAAAGGTGAAACTCCAGTATTTTGGCCACCTGATGCGAAGAGTTGACTCATTGGAGAAGACTCTGATGCTGGGAGGGATTGAGGGCAGGAGGAGAAGGGGACGACAGAGGATGAGATGGCTGGATGGCATCACTGACTCGATGAATGTGAGTCTGAGTGACCTCCGGGAGTTGGTGATGGATAGGGAGGCCTGGCGTGCTGCAGTTCATGGGGTCACAAAGAGTCGGACACGACTGAGCAACTGATCTGATCTGATTTGCTTGTTTTTTGATTGAGTTATTTGTTTTGATGCTGTTAAGCATCATAAGCAGTTTGTAAATTTTGGAGACTAATCTCTTGCTGGTCACATCATTTTCAATATTTTCTCCCAATCTATGGTTGTCTTTCTGTTTTGTTTATTCTTTCTTTTAGTGTGAAAAAGCTTTTGAGTTTAAATAAGTCCCATTTGTTTATTTTTGTTTTTATTTCCATTATTCTGGGAGATGGATCAGAAATTACTACAATTTATGTCAGAGAGTATTCTGCCTATGTTTTCCTCTAGGAGTTTTACGGTGTCCAGGCTCACAGTCTTTAATCAATTTTGAAATTATTTTTGTGTATTCTACCTGTTCATCTTTGAAAATGTTTTGTAGATTATTTAGCAAGGTAGCATGTGGTTGTGAGAATCAAAGGTATTTGGAAGCAAGCAGTGCAGGAAATATTGGCTTCCGTATTTTCTAGTTATTTGGCAGTTATTTACTCAAAATACACTGGACAAAACTACATCTATGAGGTAATGGTAACAGTAACAACTATAAGAATAACAACTTCTGAGAATTTCTATGCACCTAATTCTAAGCTGTGCATGCTGCTGCTGCTGCTGCTGCTAAGTCGCTTCAGTTGTGTCCAATTCTGTGCGACCGCACAGACGGCAGCCCACCAGGCTCCCTGGTCCCTGGGATTCTCCAGGCAAGAACACTGGAGTGGGTTGCCATTTCCTTCTCCAATGCATGAAAGTGAAAAGTGAAAGTGAAGTCACTCAGTCATGTCCGACTCCTAGCGACCCCATGGACTGCAGCCCACCAGGCCCCTACGATGCTAAGTTATGCTAAATCGCTTCAGTTGTGTCTGACTCTGTGCGATCCTACGGACTTACAGCCTGCCAGTCTGTTCATGGGATTCTCCAGGCAAGAATACTACAGTGGGTTGCTATGCCCTTCTCTAGGGGATCTTCCTGACCCAGAGATCGAATCCGCATCTCTTACATCTAATTGCATTGGCAGGTGGGTTCTTTACCACTAGCACCAAAATCACCTGGACAGTTTTTAAGTTACTAGAGATGTGACTTCATCCTATGTACCTCATCCTAAGCTTCCCTGGTGGCTCAGTTGGTAAAGAGTCTGCTTGTTATGTGGGTGACCTGGGTTTGATCTCTGGGTTGGGAAGATCCCCTGGAGAAGGAAATGGCAACCCATTCTAGAATTCTTGCTTGGAGAATTCCATGGACAGAGGAGACTGGTGGGCTACAGTGCATGGGGTCACAAAGAGTTGGACACAATTGAGTGACTAACTTTCACTTCCACTTTTCATCCTAAGCTGGTATCTGATGTATTAGCTCACATGTTTTGAGGATAATGAATTTTTTGAGACAGGGAAAATTTATTACCTCTTTAGGGTGAGGCAAGTGGTATCAAGAATAAGTAACTTAAAATTACATAGCTAGTTTGTAGTAGAGTTAGAACTTGAACCAAGCCCATTGACTCAAGAGGATAACGTCTTGGACTTTCCAGATAGATATATCTGAGACTGAAATCTAGTTCCTCACTGGTTTTGTGAACTTGGGCAAGATAATTACTCATTTTTTATATTGTTTTAAAAATCAATCTGGGATTGAGATGATAATACCATTCTAACAAAGTTATTTTAAGAATCTGTGAGATTATATAAGTAATCAACTGGCACATTACATCTAGATAAGAATAAGAATTCAATATTTATTTAACTTCCCCCTTATCTTCAACAAAACTAGATCTTTCAGTTTTTTTTACAGCTTACTTCCTTTTCTTTTTCCTTTGTTGTTTTTTTCCCCAATCCTTCCTTCCTTTACTTCTCCATTATTTCTTTTTTTATATTAAAAAATTTAACCCAGGCTTCTTGTTTTAGTAATAGGATGTTCTAAATTGAAGCTTTGTAAATGGTGACCTGTAGCACGAGCTCTCAAGGTAGTCTTGTGTGAGGCTTGGAGCTCTGCCCATCATGACTAAGGGGCTCATGGTACTATGGAGGAATACAAGAACTCCACTTTAGGTATATGCCAAGGAGTGGTGCAGTGTTGCTGAGGGTGTAGTAAGAAGCGTGCATGCAGTTCCAGACAGTGGCTTTAATTCTTTTTCTTCCCATATATCCAATATTTTTGCCCAATCAAGAGCAAATTTTTCACTTAATGGTGTCCAAGCTGTCTCAAGGACTATTCTAAATAGGCCTGAATATTCTACAAATTAGAAAGTCATAATTATTTTAAAATGTTTAATTACCTTTTTCTTGTTTAGTAGCTAAGTCGTGCCCAACTTACTGCATGGGCTGCTGCCCACCAAGCTCCTCTGTCCATGGAATTCTCCAGGCAAGAATACTGGAGTGGGTTGCCAGTCCCTTCTCCAGGAGATCCTCTCAAGCCAGGGATGGAATTCAAGTCTCCTGCATTGCAAGCAGATTCTTTACCACTCAGCCACCAAGAAAGCCTTAAATCAGTATAATACTGAAAGTTTGATTAGATTTTAATATCATTTTATTTTTATAAGAAATTTCAATATTGCAATTATAAGTGAAAAAAGGAGAACTATTCGATACTCCAATATAATTTCACATGGTTTATATATTTGAACAGTTTAAAATTTTTTATCACTTTATTGTGGGAACAGTTTCTTCAGTTCAGTTCAGTTCAGTTGCTCAGTTGTGTCTGACTCTTTATGACCCCATGAACTGCAGCATGCCAGGCCTCCCTGTCCATCACCAACTCCCGGAGTTCACCTAGACTCACATCCATCGAGTCAGTGATACCATCCAGCCATCTCATCCTCTGTCGTCCTCTTCTCCTCCTGCCCCTAATGTTTATTAAGACTAAATAGATCATTGAAAAGTCTTGATCAGGAATTTCATATATTCATTTCAGAAATCAAAACCTCATACAAAAATGGAAAGTTCAATGGACAAAAACTAAAGCATTTCAATGAGAAAGCTGTGGTACATATACACAATGGAATATTACTCAGCCACTAAAAGAATACATTTGAATCAGTTCTAAGGATGTGGATGAAACTGGAGCCTATTATACAGAGTGAAGTAAGCCAGAAAGAAAAACACTGATACAGTATACTAACGCATATATCGGAGAAGGCTATGGCACCCCACTCCAGTACTCTTGCCTGGAAAATCCCATGGACAGAGGAGCCTGGAAGGCTGCAGTCCAGGGGATTGTGAAGAGTTGGTCATGACTGAGCGACTTCACTTTCATTTTTCACTTTCATGCACTGGAGAAGAAAATGGCAACCCACTCCAGTGTTCTTGCCTGAAGAATCCCAGGGACAGGGGAGCCTGGTGGGCTGTCGTCTATGGGGTCGCACAGAGTCAGCAACGACTGAAGCGACTTAGCAGCAGCAGCAAAGCATATATATATGGAATTTAGAAAGATGATAATGATAACCCTGTATGCGAGCCAGCAAAAGAGACACAGATGTATAGAATAGTCTTTTGGACTCTGTGGGGAGGGGCGGAGGGGATGATTTGGGAGAATGGCATTGAAACATGTATAATATCATATAAGAAATGGATCGCCAGTCCAGGTTTGATGTAGGATACAGGAAGCTTGGGGCTGGTGCACTGGGATGACCCAGAGGGATGGTATGGGGAGGGAAGTGGGAGGGGGGTTCAGGATTAGGAACACGTGTACACCCGTGGTGGATTCATGTTGATGTATGGCAAAACCAATACAATATTGTAAAGTAAAATAAAATAAAAAATAGAGTGAATAAACAACAAGGTCCTACTGTACATCACAGGGAACCATATCTAATCTTCTGAGATAAACCATAACGGGGAAAGAATATATATATATATATATATATATATATATATATAGTATATAACTGAGTCACTTTGTACAGCAGAAATTAGCAGGACATTGTAAATCAACTATACTTCAGTTAAATAAATAAATGAGATGTCCATGTCCTAACCCCTTAAAAAAAAAAAAAAATTAGCATTTGATATCCTTTGTGTAGTTTTTTTGTTTTATTTTAAAATTTCATGTTAATTTTTTTTTAATCAAGCTTCATATGGTCATCCTCTAAACATTCCCAGGTATTACAACATTCTGCATAGGTATCATCTTCCCTATATGTTTAAATGTTATTTTCTCTGTGTGTCTGAAAGTGAAAACAGTTGTGGAGAATACAGCTCTGGATAACCTTCCACAAACTGCCAGAAACTATAGGATATTTAAGAACATTATTTACATGAAGAGCTCCTAATAAATAAAAAGAAATCCACAGATGATAGAAAAATAGATGTACAGAAGGCAGTTTATTGGTCTTGGTATCGAAGAACTTAGATTTTTTAAAATCTATGCAAGGATAATAAATAAGGCCATGAATCTGTATGAGGAAGGCTATCTGACATGAGTGAAAGTGAAAGTGAAGAACTTAGATTTTTTTTAAAACTATGCAAGGATAATAAATGAGGCTGTGAATCTGTATGAGGAAGGCTACCTGACATGAGTGAAAGTGAAAGTGAAGTCACTCAGTTGTGTCTGATTCTTTGCAACCCCATGGACTGTAGCCTGCCAAACTCCTCCACCCATGGGATTTTCCAGGCAAGAATACCGGAGTGGGTCGCCACTGGTTTCCCACACTTCAGGCAGACTCTTTACTGTCTGAGCCAGCAGGGAAGCCTTCCTGAGATGGGAGGCATCTGACATGAGATGCTTTCACAAATATAGGACCCTCAAAATGATATAGTATTAGTGGAATTGTGGTCTAGAAAGAAATCATTCACTAACAATGGGAGATGACAAAGATACATGTGTATCTATTCCTAGATCTGGGGGTAGAAAATAATTTTAAAACATGGGCCAGAACATGTTTTAGGTTTCAGTTTGAATTTACACCACCTGCTTAAGAATCGGGGCTTCCCCAGAGACTGGATTCAGTGGTAAAATATTCACCTGCCAAGAAGGAGATGCAGGAGTCGCAAGTTTGATCCCTGAATCAGGAAGATCCCCTGGAGAAGGAAATGGCAACCCACTCCAGTATTCTTGCCTGAAAAATTCCATGGACAGGGGAACCTGAAGGCTACAGTGGTATTGCAAAGAGTCCAGCACAACTGAGCACATATGCACACTTAAGAATCCAGGCCAAGCATTTACAATAAACTTCGTTACAGGGCTTCCATGATAGCTCAGTTGGTTAAAGAATCCACCTGCAATGCAGGAGACCCTGGTTGGATTTCTGGGTTGGGAAGATCTGCTGGAGAAGGGAAAGGCTATCCACGCCAATATTCTGGCCTGGAGAATTCCATGGACTGTATAGTTCATGGGGTTGCAAAGAGTCGGACAGGACTGAGCAACTTTCACTTTTACTTCATTACAGGAAGATGTCCCTGGAGCACCTGGTTCAAGCAATAAAAAAATACTTTTGATTTGAATGCACACATTTCAGCCTAGGCACACAGAATTTCCATAATGAAGCCCTAAAAAAGTCAAACTTTCATCAGATCAGATCAGTCGCTCAGTCGTGTCCGACTCTTTGCAACCCCATGAATCGCAGCACGCCAGGCCTCCCTGTCCATCACCAACTCCCGGAGCTTACTCAGACTCACATCCATCGAGTCAGTGATGCCATCCAGCCATCTCATCCTCTGTCAACCCCCTTCTCCTCCTGCCCCCAATCCCTCCCAGCATCAGAGTCTTCTCCAATGAGTCAACTCTTCACATGAGGTGGCCAAAGTACTGGAGTTTCAGCTTTAGCATCATTCCTTCCAAAGAAATCCCAGGGCTGATCTCCTTCAGAATGGACTGGTTGGATCTCCTTGCAGTCCAAGGGACTCTCAAGAGTCTTCTCCAACACCACAGTTCAAAAGCATCAATACTTCGGCGCTCAGCCTTCTTCACAGTCCAGCTCTCACATCCATACACGACCACAGGAAAAACCATAGTCTTGACTAGGCGAACCTTTGTTGGCAAAGTAATGTCTCTGCTTTTGAATATGCTATCTAGGTTGGTCATAACTTTCCTTCCAAGGAGTAAGCGTCTTTTAATTTCATGGCTGCAGTCACCATCTGCAGTGATTTTGGAGCCCAGAAAAATAAAGTCTGACACTGTTTCCACTGTTTCCCCATCTATTTCCCATGAAGTGATGGGACCAGATGCCATGATCTTCATTTTCTGAATGTTACATTTATAAAACATAAAACAATCCACACTAAAAGTGAGAATCAGTCAGAGAAATAGACAACTGACTTAGAAAACAAAGAATATCAGTCATAAAACTACCTAGTGAACTATAGAGAAAGTACTTTTAAGTGATTAAAAAAATAAAAGAATGTTCAAATACATGAGAACAGTACAAAACACAGCTTTTTTTAATGCAAGAAATAGTCTAGAAAAAAATTATGAAGTATTTTTAGGAATTATAAAAGATAAAAAATTCAGTAGACAGGTTAAGAGGCAGAATGGATAAAATTTTCAAAATTCAACAGTGAGAATTAACAAGATAGAAAATATGAAAAGAGACACAGAAGAAATAAATAAAAATATATATCTGATAAGAGTTCTAAAAAGAGAGACAAAAGAAACTGGGAGAGGCAAAATTCACAGAGAAAAGACCAAATTTACTCGAGAACTGATGAAAGACAGGAATATTCAGATTTAGGAATCACAAGTCCATCCAAAGTTAAGATTTTTTAAAATCTAGATATAGACTCATCATAGTGAAACTATTGAATACAAAACACCCAAAATGAAAAACATGTTTTCAAAACTAATAAAAGAAAATAAAAACTAGGTACAAAGGAACAGAAGTTCAACTTAAGCAAATTTAATACCAGTAACATGAGAAACCAGAAAATAATGGAATAACATCACCCAAGCAAAGAGTGTAATAAATTTTCAAACAAAGCCTAAGAAGTTTAGCAATTTCAGATTTCAGTGAAGGAGCTACTAAAAGACGAATTTCAGTAGAAGAAATTGACCACAAAAGGTAACAAGGGCAAGAAGCAACAGTAGGCAGAGAAACAAGTAAATATAAATAAGAACTGACTAAAACTATACAATATTAAATTTTAGAGCTGTTAAAAATTTTGCCCAAAACACGGGTTAGTAAAGCAAATGGTAGTGAAATGGAGAGAGGCAAAATCAGAGTTAAAGTTATAAGGTCTTTCTATGATTCCAAAGGAGGATAGGGAAGCCAATTAACTTAATGAAAGTGAAAGTGTCAGTCACTCAGTCCTGTGTCTGACTCTCTGAGACCCCATGGACTGTAGCACATCAGGCTTCTCTGTCCATGGAATTTTCCAGACAAGAATACTAGAATGGTAGTCATTACCTTCTCCAGGGGATCTTCCTGACCCAGGGATTAAACAGAGGTCTCCAGCATTGCAGGCTGATTTTTTATGGTCTGAACCACCAGGGAAGCCCTAATTAATTTAATTGCCATAAACAAGAATGTGACAATCAAGAGTAGTCACTATAATAATAGAAACAGGATTAATAAATTCCAAATGAGTAAAAAAAAAAAAGAGAGAGAGAATAAAGAAAGCATGACAAATATAATAGAAAATATTATAGGGAATAAAAAGAAAAGAGAAACATTATTTATTGAAAACTCAAAATGACAGTAAAAATAATTCTAAATATCTATAATCACAGATATTGAAAACTGACAAATTTATTTGTTACAAAACTGATTAGAAAAATCTACACTTACCATCTTTCCCAAGAACAAGCACAAGAAATAAAGGCACAAAATTTTGAAATTGAAAACCTAGAAAAAGATATAAAAGATATAACATGAAAACACTAAAGGAAAGCTGTTTGTGTTATGGCAGTATCAGATATTGATTTTTCCTCAAAACATAGTGAAGAAAAATGTAAAATTAAGGATATAATCACCATGTAAAAGCAAATATTCTACATGAAGATCAACTTTAAATTTGTATGCACCTAATAAGATTACAAGGAGATCCAACTAGTCCATTCTGAAGGACATCAGCCCTGGGATTTCTTTGGAAGGAATGATGCTAAAGCTGAAACTGCAGTACTTTGGCCACTTCATGTGAAGAGTTGACTCATTGGAAAAACTCTGATGCTGGGAGGGGTTGGGGGCAGGAGGAGAAGGGGACGACAGAGGATGAGATGGCTGAATGGCATCACTGACTCGATGGACATGAGTCTGGGTGAACTCCGGGAGTTGGTGATGGACAGGGAGGCCTGGCGTGCTGCGATTCATGGGGTTGCAAAGAGTTGGACACGACTGAGCAACTGAACTGAGTAAGAGCCTAAAATATATAAAATAAAAAATTGACAACACCACAAGTAGAAACTGACTGAGCCACAATGATTAATCTCAGTAATTGATACTGTAAACAACCAAAAATTCTGAAGGCTATAGAAAACCCAAAACTTCCAATTTGATAAGCTCCAGCTTCCCTGGTGGCTCAGATGGTAAAGAATCTGCCTGAAATGTGGAAGGATAGGGTTAAATTCCTGGGTCAAGAATATCCCTGTGAAGAAGGAAATGGCAACCCACTCCAGTATTCTTGCCTGGAAAATTTCATGGACAGAGGAGCCTGGCTGGCTACAGTCTAAGGGGTTGCAAAGAGTTGGGCACAACGGAGCAACTAATATTGAAAGATCACTATTAAAATCTATAAAATCTATGTATTTCCACATACACAATTAGGGAATAAAGTTTTTTTCAAGTAATAAGAGATATTTGTAAAAGATTAAGTACGTACATATCATCACAAAACAAATCTTAACAAATATCAAAGAGTTCATATTCTTCTAATCACAAGTTCCCACTATCCAGTCATAAAATCATAAATCTGGTACAAAAAAAGTTCACCCAAAACTTTCAAACATTTTGAAATTTTTATGTATCAAAGAAGAAATAATAAGGAAAGTACAAAGAATTTAAAATTGGATGATTGATTCAGCACTATGTAGCAGAGCAGTGTCACACAGAAACAAAATATATACAGAGAAATTAAATTTTAGCCCTATGTGTCTATACTAGAAAGGAATAAAGATAGAAAAAGAGAGTGCCAAGTACTTAACTTAAAAAGTTAAGAAACAAACAGAAAATAATTTATACCAAAGAACCTCAGAAATGGAAAACACTGGAAGTACTTGGGATGCCAGTCTGAGCTTGTTTCATAGTCCTTGTAAAGAAAAATTAAGTCTCAAATTCCTTCCCTCACATCAACACCCAAGTGACCCAAATTCCAGAATACTGACAAGTCAAGCTTAGCTCTATAGACAGTACTTTGATAAATACATATTCTGTGGAAAAATCAACTCAATCAAAGATAAAGGATATACAAATATTAGCATGGGAGACTCCTCCAAGGAAATAGATCAGCATAGTCCAAACATGTATTTAGAACCTCTATTTCAAAATTTAATGGAAATCTTTTACTGATGAAAGACATCAATAGAAACAGAGACCAAAGCAGCCAAGTGAAGGTATGATGGGGGTTGGGGGTGGGGGACAGAAACGATTTGCAAATGGTGCATTAAATACCAATTTAACAGAAAAAGAAGAAATAATTATTAGCAAAAGGTCAGAGGCAGGTGGAATTGTTGCAGAACAGAAAATTTTAATCATATGCCTCAAGACTCATTTGAATTAATAGTTGGAAGTGAAAGCTCAGTCGTGTCTGACTCTTTGCAACCCCATGTACTGTAGACTACCCCATGTACTTTAGACTACCACGCTCCTCTGTCCATGGGGTTTTCTAGGCAAAAGTACTGGACTGGGTTGCCATTTCCTTCTCCAGAGGATCTTCCTGACCCAGGGATTGAACCCAGGTCTCCTGAATTTGAGGCAGACACTTTACCATCTGAGCCACCAGGGAAGTCCTAGTTACCTATTCACAATAAAAGATTGAATATTATTCTAACCAAAAGATGACATATATGTGGAGAAGGAGAAGTACTTATATTTTGTAGCAGAACTGCTAAAGGATGAAAACATCATCTCATAATACAAAGTAGGTAAATAGTGCTGAAAACTAAAATGACTAGAGAATAGATGTATAGATGTTTTATTTAGAAATACAGAAGTAATATCAGAAGAAACAATGATACACCACATTAATAAACTGAAAGATAAAAACCATATGATTATCTCAATAGATGCAGAAAAAGCCTTTGACAAAATTCAACATCCATTTATGATAAAAACCCTCCAGAAAGCAGGCATAGAAGGAACATATCTCAACATAATAAAAGCCATATATGATAAACCCACAGCAAACACTATCCTCAATGGTGAAAAATCGAAAGCATTTCCCCTAAAGTCAGGGACAAGACAAGGGTGCCCACTCTCACCACTACTATTCAACATAGTTTTGGAAGTTTTAGCCACAGCAATCAGAAAAGAAAAAGAAATAAAAGGAATACAGATTGGAAAAGAAGTAAAACTCTCACTGTTTGCAGATGACATGATCCTCTACATAAAAAACCCTAAAGACTCCACCAGAAAATTACTAGAGCTAATCAGTGAATATAGTAAAGTTGCAGGATATAAAATTAACACAGAGAAATCCCTTGCATTCCTATACACTAACAATGAGAAAACAGAAAGAGAAATAAAGGAAACAATTCCATTCACCATTGCAAAGAAAGGAATACTATACCTAGGAATGCTGCCGCTGCTACTGCTAAGTTGCTTCAGTCGTGTCCGACTCTGTGCGATCCCATAGACGGCAGCCCACCAGGCTCCTCCGTCCCCGGGATTCTCCAGGCAAGAACACTGGAGTGGGTTGCCTTTTCCTTCTCCAATGCATGAAAGTGAAAAGTGAAAGCAAAGTCACTCAGTCGTGTCTGACTCTTAGCGACCCCATGGACTGGAGCCTACCAGGCTCCTACGTCCATGGGATTTTCCAGGCAAGGGTACTGGGGTGGGGTGCCATTGCCTTCTCTACCTAAAGAAACAAAAGACCTATATATGGAAAACTATAAAACACTGATGAAAGAAATCAAAGAGGACACAAATAGATGGAGAAATATACCATGTTTATGGATCAGAAGAATCAATATAGTGAAAATGAGTATACTACCCAAAGCAATCTACAGATTCAATGCAATCCCTATGAAGCTACCAATGGTATTTTTCAGAGAACTAGAACAAATAATTTCACAATTTGTATGGAAATACAAAAATCCTTGAATAGCCAAAGCAATCTTGAAAAAGAAGAATGGAACTGAAAGAATCAACCTGCCTGACTTCAGTCTCTACTACAAAGCCACAGTCATCAAGACAGTATGGTAGTGGCACAAAGACAGAAACAAAGATCAGCAGAACAAAATAGAAAGCCCAGAGATAAATCCACACACCTCTGGACACTTTATCTTTGACAAAGGAGACAAGAATATACAATGGAGAAAAGACAATGTCTTTACCAAGTGGTGATTGGGAAACCTGTCAACCATTTGTAAAAGAATGAAACTAGAACATTTTCTAACACCATACACAAAAATAAACTCAAAATGGATCAAAGATCTAAACGACCAGAAACTATAAAACTACTAGAGGAAAACATAGGCAAAATACTCTCTGATGTAAATCATGGCAGGATTCTCTATGACCCACCTTTCAGAGTAATGGAAATAAAAGCAAAAATAAACAAATGGGACCTAATTAAACTTAAAAAGCTTTTGCACAATGAAGGAAACTATAAGCAAGGTGAAATGACAGCCTTCAGAATGGGATAAAATAATAGCAAATGAAACAACTGACAAAGAATTAATCTCAAAAATATACAAGCAACTCCTGCAGCTCAGTTCCAGAAAAATAAGCAATCCAATCAAAAAATAAGCCAAAGAACTAAACAGACATTTCTCTAAATAAGACATACAGATGGCTAACAAACACCTGAAAAGATGTTCAACATCATTTATTATCAGAGAAATTCAAATCAAAACCACAGTGAGGTACCATCTCACACTGGTCACAATGGCTGTTATCAAAAAGTCTACAAACAATAAATGCTGGAGAAAGTATGGAGAAAAAGGAATCCTCTTACACTGTTGGTGGGAATGCAAACTAGTACAGCCACTATGGTGAACAATGTGGAGATTCCTTAAAAAACTGGAAACAGAACTGTCATATGACCCAACAATCCCACTGCTGGGCGTACACACTGAGGAAACCGAATTGAAAGAGACACGTGCACTCCAATGTTCATTGCAGCACTGTTTACAATAGCCAGGATGTGGAAGCAACCCAGATGTCCATCAGCAGACAAATGGATAAGAAAGTTGTGATACATATACACAATGGGATATTAATCAACTGTTAAAAAGAATGCATTTGAATCAGTTCAAATGAGGTGGATGAAACTGCAGCCTATTATACAGAACTAAGTAAGTCAGAAAGAAAACACCAATACAGTATATTAATACATATATATGGAATTTAGAAAGATAGTAATGATGACCCTGTATGAAAGAGAGCAAAAGAGACACAAATGTAAAGAACAGACTTTTGGACTCTGTGGGAGAAAGCAAGGGTGGGATGATTGAGAAAATAGCATTGAAACGTGTATATTATCATATGTGAAATAGATTGCCAGTCCAGATTCAATGAATAAGACAGAGCGCTCAGGGCGTGTGCACTGGGATGACCCTGAGGGATGGGATGGGAAGGGCGGTGGGAGGGAGGGCAGAAAAAAAAAGACGGGATGGGGAACACATGTATGTGTACACCCATGGCTGATTCATGTGAATGTATGGCAAAAACCACCACAATACTGTAAAGTAATTAGCTTCCAATTAAAATAAATTAAAAGTTTTTTTAATTAGAAAGAAAAAGAAACAATGAAAAGAAATATGACTGCCTCAAGACCAGGAGAGCAAGAACCAAATTCTGCCTGCTGTCTGTTTTTTGAGGGGAAAAAAAAAAACACAAAACTACCCATGTTTATTTACTGTGAATGTGAGTGTGTGAGTGTGTGTGTGTGTGTGTGTGTGTGCGCGCGCGCCTCAGTTGTGTCCAATCCTTTGTCACCCCATGGACTGTGGCCCACAAGGCTCTCTGGAATTTTCCAGGCAAGAATACTGGAGTGGGTTGTCATTGTCTACTCTGGGGGATCTTCCCGACCTAGGGATTGAACCTGTGTCTCTTGTGTCTCTTGCACTGAGAGGTAGATTATTTACCACTGTATCACCTGAGGTGTTGTCTGGTTGCTTTTGCTACATAATAGCACATAGAATAAGCAAAGACATTAAGTACTTGTGACAGAGACCTCTTGGCCTATAAAGCCTAAATTATTTACTACTTTGTTATTTACAGGATTTTGCTGATTCTTGCCTGAGCAAGCAGGAATCAAAACCTGTGGCAAAAGTAAAGGAATATTTTCTTTTTGGCCTTTTCTGTAGAATTTCACTTTTTAAATTACATACATGTATTTTATTTTCATAAATATTAAAGTTAAATAAAATTTTAAAAAGACATAAAGCTACCCAATTAATTTTATGAGGCTATTATAAACTTGAAGCAAAATACAGGTAAGGACAACTGGAAAATGAAAAGTTATAGCTGTATGTCAGTTATAAATACTGAGTGAAAAATTCTAAATAAAATATGAATTCAAATCCAGCAGTAAATTTATATAAACACACACACACATTACCACAATACAAAGTAAAATGAACCCTAGGAATGGAAGAATGATTACATATTAAAAAGAGATATAATAATGTAACATCATGTTAATAAATTGAGATGCATTAAATTATCAAAGAATAGAATAAAAATATCTAATAAAATTCAACATTCATTCAGAAAAGTTTTAAAAAATCTTTGCAAACTCTAAATAAAAGACAATTTCCTTTATCTTACACAGGGTTATCTATTAATTTATAGCAATCCTACTAAATGGTTAAAGATGAGAAATACTTCTTTTAAAGTCAGGAAACAGAAAGGAGGCTGCTACTGTTGCTTCTATTCAACATGACCTTGAAAGTTCTGGTGCAATAAAATTAGAATAAGTAGTAAAAAATGAGAATTAAAAAGGAAACATTATTCATAAATGACATTATTACCTATACATATTAATAAAATAAAAGAGAAGCTAAAGGAAAACTTTAGGATAAACAGAGATTCTAAGAAAATTAGGATTCAAGAACAACATACAAATTTCAACAAAGAACCTATAAAACAATGTATTGATAATCAAGAAAAATATAGAAAAGTATAATTTATTCATATCAGGAATATAAAAGGAAACACAACTACAAACGCTAAAAAGACAAGAACAAATATTATTATAATAAAAAGACATTTTCCAAAGAACTTGAAAAATTAGAGGGCAAAATCCTATTAAACGATATTTGAAAAAATATATTCAAAAAAACCCAAAACACTAATTCATAAAGATGCATACACTCCAATGTTCATAACAGCATTACTTACAATTGCCAAGGCATGGAAGCAACCTAGCTATTCATCAACAGATGAATGGATAAAGAAGATGCGATATATTTATATATACACACATACGCACATGTACAACAGAATACTACTTAGCCATAAGGAGTGAAATTTTGCCTTTTGCAGTAACATGGATAGACTTGAAGACATTATGCTAAGTGAAATAACTCAGACAAAGAAAAATACTATATAATGTCACTTATATGTGGAATCTAAAAAGTACAGCAAATTAGTGAATACTAAAAGAATCAGACTCATGGATAAACAGCAGTGGTCCCCAACCTTTTTAGTACCAAAGACGGTATATATGGAAGACAATTTTTCTATGAACCACATTGGGCAGGACTTGGAGATGGTTTCAGGATGATTCAAGTGCATTACATTTATTATGTACTTTATTTCTATTATTATTACATTGCAATAATGCAGTAATGTGAACAAGGGGGAATGGCTATATAACAGATGAAGCTTCATTCACGTGCTTGCCAATAACCTCCTGCTGTGCAGCCTGGGTTCCTAACAGGCCACTGATCAATACTAGTTCATGACCTGGGGTTGGGGATCTCTGATATAGAGAACAAACTAGAGGCTTCTTACCAGTGGGAGCGGGGGAGGAACAATTTGGGGGTGGGAGAGTGAGAAAGGAGGTGTAAAGTACTGGGTATAAGATAGGCTATAAGAATGTCTTATACAACACAGAGAATATAGCCAATATTTTATAATAACTATAAGTAGACTGTAACCTTTAAAAATTGTATAAATTAAAAAAAAAAATCTATAGGAATTCAGATGGTAAAATATAGCAAGGCAGCCTTATCAGATAAGAAGATTTACTATAAAGTTCAGTTCAGTTCAGTTCAGTCGCTCAGTCCTGTCTGACTCTTTGGGACCCCATGAATTGCAGCACGCCAGGCTTCCCTGTCTATCATCATCTCCCGGAGTTGACTCAAACTCACGTCCATCGTGCTGGTGATGCCATCCAGCCATCTCATCCTCTGTGGTCCCCTTCTCTTCCTGCCCCCAATCCCTCTCAGCATCAGAGTCTTTTCCAATGAGTCAACTCTTTGCATGAGGTGGCCAAAGTACTGCAGTTTCATCATTAGCATCATTCCTTCCAAAGAACACTCAGGACAGATCTCCTTTAGAATGGACTGGTTGGATCTCCTTGTAGTGCGGGACTCTCAAGAGTCTTCTCCAACACCACAGTTCAAAAGCATCAATTCTTCTGTGCTCAGCCTTCTTTATAGTCCAACTCTCACATCCATACATGACCACAGGAAAAACCATAGCCTTGACTAGATGGACCTTTGTTGGCAAAGTAATGTCTCTGCTTTTGAATATGCTATCTAGATTGGTCATAACTTTCCTTCCAAGGAGTAAGCGTCTTTTAATTTCATGGCTGCAGTCACCATCTGCAGTGATTTTGGAGCCCAGAAAAACAAAGTCTGACACTGTTTCCACTGTTTCCCCATCTATTTCCCATGAAGTGCTGGGACCAGATGCCATGATCTTCGTTTTCTGAATGTTGAGCTTTAAGCCAACTTTTTCACTCTCCACTTTCACTTTCATCAAGAGGCTTTTTAGTTCCTCTTCACTTTCTGCCATAAGGGCGATGTCATCTGCATATCTGAGGTGATTGATATTTCTCCCAGCAATCTTGATTCCAGCTTGTGCTTCTTCCAGCCCAGCGTTTCTCATGATGTACTCTGCATACAAGTTAAATAAACAGGGTGACAATAGACACCCTTGACGTACTCCTTTTCCTATTTGGAACCAGTCTGTTGTTTCATGTCCAGTTCTAACTGTTGCTTCCTGATCTGCATATAGGTTTCTCAAGAGGCAGGTCAAGTGGTCTGGTATTCCCATCTCTTTCAGAATTTTCCACAGTTTATTGTGTTCCACACAGTCAAAGGCTTTGGCATAGTCAATAAAGCAGAAATAGATGTTTTACTGGAACTCTCTTCCTTTTTCGATGATCCAGCAGATGTTGGCAATTTGATCTCTGGTTCCTCTGCCTTTTCTAAAACCAGCTTGAACATCTGGAAGTTCATGGTTCATGTATTGCTGAAGCCTGGCTTGGAGAATTTTGAGCATTACTTTACTAGCGTGTTAATCCATTTGAAATTTATTTTTGTATTTGTTATGAGATAAAGAGCCCACTTTATATTTTTTCCATATGGATGATCCATTGACCCAATACCATTCATTGGTTATTCAACTTTTCAATCTCATCATAACTTTATAGTCTGTATAGAGATTAAAGCAAAGTACTTTACAGTCTTTATGGACATTAAAGCAAAGTGACTTAACATTGCTACAGTTCAATAGAGAAAAGACTTCATGGATCGAAACTGAGGACTTAAGAACAGATTCAGTATACATCAGAGATGACATTGTAGATGAGATTGAAAAGTTGAATAATCAATGAATGGTATTGGATCAATGGATCATCCATACAGAAAAAATATAAAGTGGGATCTCTATCCCATACCAAATACAAAAATAAATTTCAAATTGATTAAGGAAAAAATGTATAAGGTGATACACAGTATATTATTTTATGGACTAAGGATATGTTAGGACATTTTAGACAAAACACCAGAAGCAAAGGATACATATATTTGACTACTTCACAAAAAATTATTATATGATAATATACCATGCTATGCTATGCTATGCTATGCTCAGTCACTTCAGTCGTGTCCAATTCTGTGTGACCCCATAGATGGCAGCCCACCAGGCTTCTCCGTCCCTGGGATTCTCCAGGCAAGAACACTGGAGTGGGTTGCCATTTCCTTCTCCAATGCATGAAAGTAAAAAGAGAAAGTGAAGTCGCTCAGTCATGTCTGACTATTAGCGACCCCATGGACTGCAGCCAACCAGGCTCCTCCGTCTGTGGGATTTTCTAGGCAAGAGTACTGGAGTGGGGTGCCATTGCTTTCTCCGGAAAATATACCATAAATAAATGAAAAAAATCCAGTAGTTGAAGAAGTCATGTGTGTAATGCTTATCATTGAAGAGAATTACTACACAAACCTATAAAGATCCCTTAGAAGTGAAAATTTAAAAGATCAACTATCCAATAGAAAATAGGTGAAGGATGTAATCAGACATGGTTGCTTGCATGCCTTGGCAACTGTAAACAATGCTGCTATGAACATTTCATCTGTAGGCCAGATGAAACAAATGGCCTACAGATATATGAAAGCATGATCACCGTACTAGTAACTGAGAAAAAATTAGTTAACAAAACAACAAAATACATTTCTTACCCTCATACTGGCAAAAAAAATAGGAAATCTGAAAATACCAAATGTTGGAAATTTTGTAAGAAACAGCGACTTCTTTTTTAATACCACTGTTTAGCATGCAAAATATAATAGACTCTTTAGAGAACAACTTGACAATAAAGATAAAGATGTTTATAATCTATGATCTAGCAATTCCACTTCTATAAGATTTCCTAAGACAATTTCTGTACATTACACAAGGAGATACAGACAATAATGTTCATTGTATTAATAGTACTATTCCTTTCTAATAGTAAAACAAACTAAAAACTAACTCCAGTTAACTCAGGAAGAGGATGGATAAATTATGATTCACAGGCTGAAATCAAGATTTCAGGGAAAAATACCAAAAACCTCAGATATGCAGCTGGTACTACTCTAATGGCAGAGGGTGAAGAGAAACTAAAGAGTCTTTTGGTGAGCATTAAAGAGAAGAGTGAAAAGCTGGCTTAAAACTTAACATTCAGAAAACTAAGATCATGGCATCTGGTCCCATCACTTCATGGGAAATAAATAGGGAAACAGTGGAAGATTTCCCTGGCTCCAAAATCACTGTGGATGGTGACTGCAGCCATGAAATTAAAAGACGCTCGTTCCTTGGAAGAAAAGCTATGAAAAACCTAGACAGTATATTAAAAAAACAGAGACATCATTTTGCTGAGAAAGGTCTGTATAGTCAAAGCAATGGTTTATCCAGTAGTCATGTAAGAGTAGTCGTGTAAGTAGTCATGTGAGAGTTGAACCGTAAAGAAGGCTAAGTGACAAAGAACTGATTCTTTTGAACTGTGGTGCTAGAGAAGACTCTTGATTGAGAGTCCCTTGGACTGCAAGGAGATCAAACCAGTCAATCCTAAAGGAAATCCACCCTGAATATTCACTGGAAAGACTGATGCTGAATCTGAAGCTCCAACACTTTGGCCACCTGATATGAAGAACTGACTCACTGGAAAAGACCCTGATGCTGGGAAAGATTGAGGGCAAGAGGAGAAGGGGTGATAGAGGATGAGATAGTTGGATGGCACCATGGACTCAATGGACATGAGTTTGAGCAACCTCAGGGAGATAGTGAAGGACAGGAAAGTCTGGTGTGCTACTGTCCATGGGCTCACAAACAGTTGGACATGATTTAGCAACTGAACAATGACAACAATTTATGGTTCATCAATTACTACAATGAAATAATACTTATCATCAACAATGAACAAACTAGAGCTACATTTATGAACATGGATAGATACCAAGAACTATGTTTAGTGAAAAAGATAAGCATTATAGAAGGCAAACATATAGCATAATTTAATATAATACATGTACAATAGAAGTACAAAATCATAAATGGGAATTATACTCATTAATTTCAGGACTGTGGCTACTTCTGGGAGAATGTAAAGCAAGATGGAAAGCTGTAGCCATAATGTTTTATTTATTAAAATCAACAAAAGAAATAAGAATCTAAAGGATGACCAAATGTTAACATGTGCTTCAGTCTTACTGGTGGATCCTTGAGTATTTTTATATTATCTAACATGTGTTGTTGAGCAATATTTAGCGGGGGATAGCTTTTGTTCTTGGAGAAGGAAATGGCAACCCACTCCAGTACTCTTGCCTGGAAAATCCCATGGGCGGAGGAGCCTGGTGGGTTGCAGTCCATGGGGTCGCTAAGAGTCAGACATAACTGAACAACTTCACTTTCACTTTTCACTTTTCACTTTCATGCATTGGAGAAGGAAATGGCAACCCACTCCAGTGTTCTTGCCTGGAGAATCCCAGGGACGGGGGAGCCTGGTGGGCTGCCGTCTATGGGGTTGCACAGAGTCAGACACGACTGAAGTGACTTAGCAGTAGTAGCAGTAACATATATTTAACATTTTCCTAATTTAAATTTCAGAAGTTTAAATACTTTCACTTCATTAGGCATTTCAGTGTAAAATATGAAGAAGCAGCATATCTTATTTTTTCCAACATCTTATTGAGTCATCTCTTTCTCTTCTAATTTCAGATGTCACTTTTTCAATAAAACAAAATTTTAAATGTTGGGTTTATTTCTGGACTTCCATTTCTACTTCACTGATTTGTGTGTTTATTTTAGTGACAGGCAGCCATTGTTCTAACAGTTGTGGTTTTATGATGTATCTCAGTTTACATCGTGCAAATCTCTAGTGAGTGTTTTCTTTTACCCTTTTATATAGCATCACATTCAGTGATTTTTAAAAAATCTTTTATTAGTTATCTTCTTTCACATTATATAATGTTTATGCTTTATTTTTTTACAATGCAATCTCTTGACTTCACAATTGCTTAAAATCTGCCTTATGCTTTTCCTTCTTTCTTTAATAATTTGCAAGTCATTCATCCTAGTTTTATCCTACTAATGATTATAGTTAAATAAAAAATGAATTTGATTCTTTAAGTTAGGCATAAGCAATTTTCCTATGAGCAATTTCAGTAACTTCTTTTGAGACAATCACTTGACAGTCAGAGAGGTCTATAACACAATGAGGGAAAGCTGGTTTGGCATATGTCTAGCTACATGTTTGATCATGTGTCACCATGTCACCAGGTAAGTGTGACTTGGGCAGGACTGCACAAAAGTTTAGGGTAAATTTGCCTTGGTGTTATGATGCATCAAAAGGTATACAGGTAACGTGGGGCTGACTTGGGGATAAAATCTAGATCTCTGTTTTTCCAACCAGTCAGCTACTTTCCTCCAGAGCCTTATTTCTTGTTTTTATATTACCTAATCTGAGTCAAATCTGATTCCCTGCATCATAGAAAAAACTTGGCATTCCAAGCCTATTCCTCTCTGTGCAACTCTGACCATGTTTTATTATCTTTCTGAGCCTTGTTTTACTCATCTGCAAAGAAGAAAGTCATACCTGCCTGGTAGAGTTTTTGATAGGATTCACTATAACTGCAAGTCTATGTGGTCAGGAAATAATATAAGATTATACACATATCCTAGAGAAGAAAATGTCAACCCACTCCAATATTCTTGCCTAGAGAATCCTGTGGACAGAGGAGCCTGGTGGGCTGCCATCTACAGGGTCGCATGGAGTTGGACGCGACTGAAGTGACTTAGCAGCAGCAGCAGCATATACATATGCATTATATATGCAGTTGTTGTTCAGTTGCTAAGTCATGTCTGACTCTTTGTAACCCCATAAACTGTAGCACATTCCAGACTTCTATGTCCATTATTATCTCCCTGAGTTTGCCCAAACTCATTACCATTGAGTCAGTGAGGCCATCCAATAATCTCATCCGCTGTCACCACCCCCTTCTCTTCTTGTCCTCATTTTTTCCTAGCATCAGGGTCTTTTCCAATGAGTCAGCTTTTTGTATCAGGTGGGTAAGTATAAGAGCTTCAGCTTCAGCATCAGTCCTTCTAATGAATATTCAGGGTTGATTTCCTTTAGGATTTACTGGTTTGATCTCTTTGCTGTCCAAAGGACTGTTAAAATTCTTCTTCAACACCACAGTTCAAAAGCATCAGTTCTTCAGTGTTCAGCCTTCCTTATGGTCCAATTCTCACGTCCACACACAACTACTGGTAAAACCATAGCTTTGACTATATGGACCTTTGTCGGCAAAGTGATGTCTTTGCTTTTTAAAATACTGTCTGGGTTTGACATAGCCATTCTTCCAAGGAACAAGCATCTTTTAATTTTGTGGCTGCAGTCACTGTCCACGCATTGATTTTGGAGCCCAAGAAAATGAAATTTGACACTGTTTCCATATTTTCCCCATCTATTTGGCATAAAGTGATAGGACTGGATGCCATGATCTCAGTTTTTTGAATGTTGAGTTTTGCGCCAGCTTTTTCACTCTATTTCACCTTCATCAAGAAGCTATATACATATGTGTGTGTGTGTGTGTGTGTGTGTGTGTGTGTGTGTGTGTGTGTGTGTAAAGGGCAGGTTGCCACTCAAGCACTAGGAAATCCTGGACCTGATATATCAAAACCACAAAGTCTGACATATAGATAAACACTATGAGAAAAATGAATCCTTATCTATTATAGGCTGCTGTTGGGAAGTAACAAGGAACCAACAAAGCTTGTTAATCCGCTGCACCTGTGTCTTGTGAACTAGAAATTATCAAAATCTTCACACAAATACTGCAGTCTGATAGAGATAATAAAGAAATGGCTTACAGGTTGCACATTAGAAGATTCTTCTCTTTCGCTGAAGGCTTATGACAAAGCAGCCAAAAGAGGTAGAAGGGAAATGAAGCAAAGCATTCTCATCAAGGGAAGTTTAGCATATCAAACGAGGGCATTAGCAACAAGACAGAAGAAAAATAAGACCTTCCTGGGAAGCTCTTTCTTCTCCCTATAACTCAGAATAAATATTCACCAACATACAGACAAAAATAAAATGCCTCTCTTTCCCTCAATCTGACATTATTTCCTACAGAAAGCATTGCTATAATTTTCATTCATTCATTCATTCAAGAACTACTCATTTAATCATTTCATTTAATATACAATTACAGGACTCTTCATCTTCTATGTGCTCATATTGTAAAAATGAATAACATCCTTTGTCCTTAAGGACTACCTAGCAGGGGAAATAATGTACAACACAGACACACACACTCTCTGCACTCTCTGTCTCTCTCTCTCTCTCCACACACACACACACACACACACACACACACACACACACATAAAATGCTGAGGTAGCATCTGTAGCCAGTCAAGGGGAAGAAAGCTATATCTTCACTGATGAATAAGAACTGACCAGCGAAGAAGGAAGTGTGAAGGCCATTTCAGCTGGAAGGAAAAACAAGAGCAAAGGCTGAGTGGTTTGTGCAATTACAAGCTCTTTCCTGTGGCTAGAACAAAGAACTGAGCAACTAACACTTTCACTTTCATGGGCTTCCGGGCAGCTCAGCTGGTAAAGAATCTGCCTGCAATGCAAAAGAACTCAGTTCAGTTCCTGGGTTGAGAAGTTCCCATGGAGAGAGAATGGGTTCCCATTCCAGTATTCTTGGGCTTCCCTGGTGCTTCACACAGTGAGGAGTCCACCTGCAATGTCGGAGACCTGGATTCGATTCCTGGATTGGGAAGATCCCTTGGAGGAGGGCGTGGCAATCCACTCCAGTATTTTTGCCTGGAGAATCCCCACGGACAGAGGTGCCTGGTGGGCTACAGCCCATGGGGTTGCAAAAAGTCAGACACGACTGAGTGACTAAGCACAGCACAGCACAGAACAGAGACTTCTGGGTAAGAGACGAGACTACGGCATTAACAGGAACATGGGCTGTGTTAAGGAGTTTTAACTTACTAAAAGCAACATGAAGGGGCTTCCGAGAGTTTTAAGTATAGGTGTGAAAGGTTCAGATCTATGTTTTGGAAAGAACACCCCAAATTGACTTCCTATTCTCCAGGACGATGAAAGTGTTAAAGAGAATGAATACCTTATCTGGATGGCTCCAATAGGCCAAACTATAATCAACAGGAGAGTAAATCTCTACTTTTACCCACTCCACATTTCACTTGTCTAGAGGTGCTACAGACTTAATAGGACAGGTGTCATAATAGGTGTATATACACATTTTTTATTTATTAAATTGGCTACTCGTAAGTTATAGGGAAGAAGTCACAGGCTTTCTTCAGTGCCTCTGAAAATCTTAAACAGGAATGCATAGATTTCTATACTTCGGCAAAACCAAAAATCCCTCCTTTATTTGTTTATTCAGCACCTCTCTTCCTCTCTTAAGATGAACCCATCACCCTTCCCCCCACCCCCAGCCTGGGGTGGTACCATAGTGCTACCCACTTCTTGTTCCTATTAGGTTTGTAATCTACTTGCTTGTAATATCATTTTCTTATATTATTGGAAATAATTCTGATTCCTGGGTTACCTTGTTTAATGTCACAATTTTTCCTTCATGAGACACTTAGAACTTGTCTATTGTCTCACAGTGCATACAAATCATGTGCAGTAGGATGACTGCAACATTTTTCACAATTCTTTCCTCTGTGTGTATGCTGAACTATGATTTTGCTGCTTCTCTCATTAAAAGGTGAGCCTCTTGAATCTGGGGTGACCCAATGTGGCTTTGGTTAGTAGAAATTGATGGAAGTAACAGTATACCACTTCTGAGCCAAAACCTCAAGAAGCTTTGAGAATATGTTTCATGTTCTTTCTTGAAATTCTACCACTAACATTTGATCACATCTAGAATAGGTTGACTGGAGTAGGCAATGGCACCCTACTCTAGTACTTTTGCCTGGAAATCTCATGGACGGAGAAGCCTGGTACGCTGCAGTCCAATAGTCGCTACAGTCAGACACAACTGAGCGACTTCACTTTCACTTTTCTCTTTCATGCTTTGGAGAAGGAGATGGCAACCCACTCCGGTGTTCTTGCCTGGAGAATCCCAGGGACGGAGGAGCCTGTTGGGCTGCCGTCTATGGGGTCCCACAGAGTCGGACACGACTGACTCGACTTAGCAGCAGCAGCAGCAAAATAGGTTGACAGAGGATAAAAAGACCACACTGAAGACAGCCTAGTTGCTCCAACTGAAACCATCATAGACCAGCCTACAGCCAGCTGACTTGCAAACATACAAGAGAACCTAAGTGGCTCAGATGATAAAGAATCCACCTGTAATGTTGGAAACCTAGATTTGATTTGGAAGATCCTCTAGAGGAGGGCATGGCAACTCCCCCTCCCCCGCCAATATTCTTGCCTGGAGAATTCCATGGACAGAGGAGTTTGGTAGTCTACAGTCCATAGGATTACAAAGAGTTGTGACACAACATGTGTGAGTGCTTAGCTGTTCAGTTGTTCCTGACTCTTTGTGATCCCATAGATTGCAGCCCTCTAGACTCCTCTGTCCATAGGCATAGCAAAATATAGCCCAACTCAGAGAGAACCTAGTCAAAATCTACATGATTCAGAACCGACCACCAATAGAGAAGAACCACCCAGCTGATTCATGAGCATTGATAAATGCTTATTATTTTAAGTCAGTAAGCTCTGGAGTGCTTTGTAATTTCAGTTCAGTTGGTCAGTCCTGCCCGACTCTTTGTGACTCCATGGACTGCAGTACACTAGGCCTCCTTGTCCATCACCAATTCCCAGAGTTTACTCAAACTCATGTCCATTGAGTTGGTGATGTCATCCAAGCATCTCATTCTCTGTCATCCCCTTATCCTCCCACCTTCAATGTTTCCCAGCATCAGGGTCTTTTCAAATGAGTCAGTTCTTCTCATCAGGTGACTGAAGTACTGGAGTTTCAGCTTCAGCATCAGTCCTTCCGATGAGTATTCAGGACTGATTTCTTTTAGGATAGACTGACTGGATCTATTGCTGTCCAAGGGACTCTCGAGAGTCTTCTCCAACATTTAGCAACATCCAAATGATACACTATGTATTGCTTCAATAATCAAAACTATGCAAAAAAAAAAAAAAAAAAAAGAGAACAAAAGAAAGAAAAGAAATATTAAAAAGAAGGGAAAGAAATAACATATATGTGAAAGAGAAAAAGCTGAACTCATAAAAGCCAAAGACCAGAATTATGGTTATCAGAGCCTGGGGATAGAAGGTGTGTGTGTGTAGTGGGGGGAGGGGGGAGGGAAGTCAGGGGAGATGGACAAAGCATGTAAACTTCTACTTATAAATAAGTTCCAGGGATCTAATGAACAGCAGGGTAATTAGAGTTAATCACAATGTTTTATATACTTGAGAGTTGCTAAGAGAGCAAATCTTAAATCTCACCATGATAAAAGAATTATGTAACATCATGGAGGTATTACTTCCTTGCATTCATGCTTAGTCATGTCCAACTCTTTGCAACCTCATGGACTGTACTTCACCAGGCTCCTCTGTCCATGGAATTTTCCAGGAAAGAATACTGTAATGGGTTGCCATTTCTTACTACAGAGGATGTTCCTGGCCCAGGGACTGAACCCTCATTTCCTGCACCTCCCGTATTGGCAAGGGGATTCTTCACCAGTGTATTCCTAGGGAAGCCCAATGGAGGTGTTAGATAACACTGTGCTGCTAAGTCACTTCAGTCGTGACCAACTCTGTGAGACCCCATAGATGGCAGCCCACCAGGCTCCCCCGTCCCTGGGATTCTCTAGGCAAGAACACTGGAGTGGGTTGCCATTTCCTTCTCCAACGCAGGAAAGTGAAAAGTGAAAGTGAAGTCGCTCAGTCGTGTCCAACTCTTCATGACCCCATGGACTGCAGCCTACCAGGCTCCTCCATCCATGGGATTTTCCAGGCAAGAGTACTGGAGCGGGGTGCCATTGCCTTCTCTGGAGATAACACTATAGTGATTATCATTTTGCAAAACATAAGTGTAGAGAAGGAAATGGCAACCCATTCCAATATTCTAGCTTGGAGAATTCCATGGACTGGGGAGCCTGGTAGTCTACAGTCCATGGGGTTGCCAAGAGTCAGACATGACTAAGAGACTTCACTCACTCACTCACTCACTCTATACATAAGTGTATCGAATTAATGCCTTATGTATCTTTAACTTGCACTATGCTATTACATGTCAATTATATGTCAGTAAACCTGGAAAATATTTTAAAAAGAAGGGAAAGAAAATAAAAGGGGTAAAAATGTAAAAAGAAAAGTAATTTACTTCACATTATAGTTTGCAGTCACACTGTTTGTATTAAACTGATTTTTTTCTTCCCTATCTTTCTAATCATTTTTGATATATGTCTATTCTTCTTTAAATGTTGTCTACATATTTTAAAAATACATTTAAACTTGAGCATACTAATATGTATTTTTGGTTGATTTTTCTCTAGATTTTTATTTTTAGTGAGGAAAAATCAGTTGCTGCCCTTGAAAATTTTGCATTTTGGTTGGTTTTGGGGGAGGTGACATGGTAATGTTATAAATAAAAGTCAGTTTCTTTCATTTGACTTATCTGTAAAATGAGGAGCTTGGATAAGATTAGGGGACTGGAATGCAAAAATAGGAGGTCAAGAAACACCTGGGATAACAGGTAAATTTGGCCTTGGTGTACTGAATGAAGCAGGACAAAGGCTAATAGAGTTTTGCCAAGAGAATGCACTGGTCCTAGCAAACATCCTCTTCCAACAACACAAGAGAAGACTCTACACATGGATATCACCAGATGGCAATCTATAGAACGAATATAGATTGATTATATTCTTTGCAGCCAAAGATGGAGAAGCTCTATACAGTCAGCAAAAACAAGACCAGGAGCTGACTGTAGCTCAGATCATGAACTCTTTATTGCCAAATTCAGACTTAAATTGAAGAAAGTGGGGAAAACCACTAGACTATTCAGGGCTAACCTAAAACAAATCCCTTACAATTATACAGTGGAAGTGACAAATAGATTTAAGGGACTAGATCTGATAGACAGAGTGCCTGGTGAAATATGGACAGAGGTTCGTGACATTGTACAGGAGACAGGGATCAAGATCATCTCCAAGAAAAAGAAATGTAAAAAAGCAAAATGGCTGTCTGAAGAGGCCTTACAAATAGCTGTAAAAAGAAGAGAAGTGAAAATCAAAGGAGAAAAGGAAAGATATACCCATTTGAATGCAGAGTTCCAAAGAATAGCAAGGAGAGATAAGAAAGACTTCCTCAGTGATCAGTGCAAAGAAATAGAGGAAAACAATAGAATGGGAAAGACTAGAGATCTCTTCAAGAAAATTAGAGATACCAAGGGAACATTTCACGCAAAGATGGGCTCAATAAAGGACAGAAATGGTATGGACCTAACAGAAGCAGAAGATATTAAGAAGAGGTGGCAAGAGCACACAGAAGAACTATACAAAAATATCTTCACGACCCAGATACTCACAAAGGTGTGATCACTTACCTAGACCCAGACATCCTGGAATGTGAAGTCAAGTGGGCCTTAGAAAGTCACTACGAAAAAAGCTATTGGAGGTGATGAAATTCCAGTTGAGCTATTTCAAATCCTAAAAGATAATGCTGTGAAAGTGCTGCACTCAACATGTCAGCAAATTTGGAAAACTCAGCCGTGGCCACAGGACTACAAAAGGTCAGTTTTCATTCCAATCTCAAAGTAAGGCAATATCAAACAATGTTCAAACTACTGCACAATTGCACTCATTTCACACACTAGTAAAGTAATGCTCAAAATTCTCCAAGCCAGGCCTCAGCAATACTTGAACTGTGAACTTCCTGGTGCTCAGCTGGTTTTAGAAAAGGCAGAAAAACCAGAGATCAAATTGCCAACATCTGCTGGATCATCAAAAAAGCAAGAGAGCTCCAGAAAAAAAAAACACCTATTTCTGCTTTATTGACTATGCCAAATACTTTGACTGTGTGGATCACAATAAACTGTGGAAAATTATGAAAGAGATGGGAATACCAGAGCACCTGACCTACCTCCTGAGAAATCTGTATGCAGGACATGAAGCAACAGTTAGAACTGGACATGGAACAATAGACTGGTTCCAAATAGGAAAAGGAGTATGTCAAGGCTGTATATTGTCACCCTGATTATTTAACTTCTATGCAGAGTACATCATGCGAAATGCTGGGCTGGATGAAGCACAAGCTGGAATCAAGATTGCCAAGGGAAATATCAAAAACCTCAGATACACGGTGATATCACCCTTATAGCAGAAAGTAAATAAGAACTAAAGAGCCTCTTGATGAAAGTAAAAGAGGAGGGTGAAAAAGTTGGCTTAAAGCTCAACATTCAGAAAACTAAGATCATGGCATCTGGTTCCATTACTTTATGGCAAATAGATGGGGAAACAGTGGGAACAGTGTCAGACTTTATTTTGGGGGCTTCAAAATCATTGCAGATGGTGACTGTGGCCATGAAATTAAAAGACGCTTATTCCTTGGAAGAAAAGTTATGACCAACCTAAATAGCATATTTAAAAGCAGAGACATTACTTTGCCAACAAAGGTCCCTCTCGTCAAGGCTATGGTTTTCCAGTAGTCATGTATGGATGCGAGAGTTGGACTGTGAAGAAAGCTGAGGGCAAAGAATTGATGCTTTTGAACTGTGGTGTTGGAGAAGACTCTTGAGAGTCCCTTGGACTGCAAGGAGATCCAACCAGTCCATTCTAAAGGAGATCAGCCCCGGGATTTCTTTGGAAAGAATGATGCTAAAGCTGAAACTCCAGTACTTTGGCCACCTCATGCAAAGAGTTGACTCATTGGAAAAGACTCTGATGCTGGGAGGGATTGAGGGCAGGAGGAGAAGGGGACAACAGAGGATGAGATGGCTGGATGGCATCACACACTTGATGGATGTGAGTCTGAGTGAAATCCAGGAGTTTGTGATGGACAGGGAGGCCTGGCGTGCTGCGATTCATGGGGTCGCAGAATCTGACATGATTGAGCGACTGAACTGAACTGATATCAGGTATAAGATCTCATTTAATAATCCTAATAAAAATTGTGAGTACAATCTTAATATTCCCATTTTACAAATGAGCAAACTGAATTTCTCACAGATTTTAAGTAATTTGCTCAAGGGCACAGTTTTGACAAGATGTAGATACAGGACCCCAAATTAGATTAATTTGACCAAAAAACTGGTGTGCTATATAATAAAAAACACTGTATCCCTTTTAGTTCTGGATAATCTAGGTTAAAGTAATAGCAAACTTCTCTCCTTCCTTGTAGAATCATGTTGCAAAATAAAAGGCAATTTGCCTATGGAGACCAAGATTTTTTGTAAAAAGCTCTTGATATATAGCAAACTGTAGAGTAATAATTCTAAGACAGAGAGGCAGCACTTGTTTAGACAGGGCCTTTCCTTCTCCCAAAGCACCTGGGAATTATGCAATGACTATTCTACAGCATAACTTTATGGTAATCCTTTCCAGAGGAGTCATGAAGCCACTAGCAGCTATCAGACCAGGTGCTTGAGGTTGTTTGCCAGCAGGAGGAAGAGCTATACTAAGTCAAGCAAATGTGCTCATCCAGTTCCCCTGAGGCCAATGATAACTGGTAACTGATTATGAATCAGTGATCAGACAGAGATGAGGATTTAGTCTACAGACAGTATGAGGGCTATACCCAGGCCTATATACCATTTTACGGTTGAGGCCAGTGCTAGAACCAATATAAGGGCCCAGCCTGGAGCCACCGTTGTTTCAGTCTATCTGAAGAAGGAATCAGTCACTCTCCATAACTGCAGGGCAATCCAATAAATCAAACTATTTTTCTAATTAAAACATGAAATAAACATGTTTTGAAAAGTTGATGCAACATTATCCAATTGTATGTATACCATCACCCTGCTATATGTGTAGCTGACACGTTTTTCATCATTCATGAAAGGCTTACATTAAGCTTTTACAAACTTCAAATTATTAGAATCCACATTCATGGGGCTTCATCTTCTAGCAATTTTGGAAATCTGAGAATTTGAAGAGATCAATTTTAAATGGGAAAAGCAGAGTATTTTATGGATTGCAAACAGCAGATAAAATGCTTCCTTATTAAAGGCTGTTCTCTCAAATGAATTTCAGAGAACACCAAGATCTTCCCTTTGTTTAAAGATAATCACATTTTTCTGAGAGTGTTTCACTAGGGCTTTACTTTGGGCATGAATTTTTCATGACTGATTGATTGAAAAGACAATGCCAACAGAGAATAATACAAGCATAGAAACCTGTCTTACAAGGTAGAGTTAAATTACTCCAAGGGTTAGAATGACAAACCCAGGTGCCACCTTCAACTCAGCAAGTAAATTGACAATTACAAGTCTGTTGAAAAATGAGAAAAATCAATTAGGAAAAGGTTGACTTATACTAAAAAGTAGTGTTTGCTTTATTGAACATCATTCAGTGGATTTTGGAAACAAACAGAAAAAGCTCTGTGGGAAAATGCCTATTTTGGGGTGGGAGATGAGAGGAGGTATACTGAGAAGAAAACTGGACTAAAAGAGAGGAGATCTGTCTTCCTTTCCTGGTTTATGCCACTGACTGGTTATTTGAGTCTGGGAAGATTATTTCCTGTCTGACCCTCTACTTTCTTATTTCTACAGTAGAGACAATTCAGTAGGGTCCAGAGTCATGGATGAGGAGTTTGGAACACAGTAACATAGTTAAATCAGGTCAAGAGTGAAAAGGGAGGCTCTAGATTCTATATATATCTGACTGACTCATTTCTTTATTTTTCCAAGAAACACTCATTGAACTCTGCCTAAGAGCTCAAAATTATTTTATGTGCTAGGAATACACAAATAAATAAGACATATATCATTCCTGGCTTTGCATGCTTTACATTTTAGTGAGAGAATCAAACAGCATACAAGTAAATAAATAAATAGTTAAATGTGTGAATAAGTGTATAATGCAATATCAGGTAGTCATAAGAACTATGAAAAAAATAAAATAATAAAAGGTCAGGGTATGGAGTGGAAGATAGTCTGTGGTCTGGTTGGCTTAAAATTATTATTATTTTATATACAGAATTTGTTGAACACCTGCTAAGTTCCAGAGAAATGGTTAGATGCTCTAATATCACATGTTATTTCTAATCCTTATAAAAATATTCCAGGTATATATTATTATTCATTTTATAGATTAGAAAAGCAAATTCAGAAAACTAAAAGATCAAGTAACTTTCTGTGTGGTCACCCTTCAGAAATAAAATAGACTCTCCCACTCCAAATTTGGTTCAGATGCATGAAGAGCTTATAAAAAGGTTTATTACCCAGATAATGAGGATTTACAACGAGGGTAGAATAGTCTGCCAAACTGGTTTGAAAATGGCCTGACAGAGCAGGAAAGGAGGCTTGATTTGAGGGTTTGTTTTTTTTTTTTTTTAATTTTATTTTGCTTAACTTTACAATATTGTATTGCTTTTGCTATTCATCAAAATGAATCCGCCACAAGTATACATGTGTTCCCCATCCTGAACCCTCCTCCCTCCTCCCTCCCTTGTTTTCTGCAATGTAGTTTTTTTAAATGTAGCTGAATTTAACCAGTCTTTCATGGCTTCCTCGTTTTATATTCCTGGGACCACGGGGCTGTGGGGTGGTATGGTGCAGCCCTCTTGCCCAGGGCAGACTGCCCAGGGAGCAGCAGAGGGGTGGCGGGAGTCAGAGTTGGCTGCACAGAACAGAGCACTCCAGTAACAGAACCTTGTGAACACAGGGTTGAAGCTCTAGCCCCGAAGACAGGCAGTGCCAAAGAAGGCTCAAACTACCACACACTTGCACTCACCTCACACGCTAGTAAAGTAACGCTCTAAATTCTCCAAGCCAGGCTTCAGCAATACATGAACCGTGAACTTCCAGGTGTTCAAGCTGGTTTTAGAAAAGGCAGAGGAACCAGATCAAATTGCCAACATCCGCTGGATAATTGAAAAAGCAAGAGTTCCAGAAAAACAGCTATTTCTGCTTTATTGACTATGCCAAAGCCTTTGACCGTGTAGATCACAACAAACTGTGGAAAATCCTGAAAGAGATGGGAATACCAGACCACCTGACCTGCCTCTTGACAAACCTGTATGCAGGTCAGGAAGCAACAGTTAGAACTGGTCATGGAACAACAGACTGGTTCCAAATAGGAAAAGGAGTACATCAAGGCTGTATATTGTCACCATGTTTATTTAACTTATATGCAGAGTACATCATGAGAAACGCTGGACTGGAAGAAACACAAGCTGGAATCAAGATTGCTGGGAGAAATCTCAATCACCTCAGATAAGCAGATGACACCACCCTTATGGCAGGAAGTGAAGAGGAACTAAAAAGCCTCTTGATTTGAGTTTTATGATGGGTTGGAGTAAGGGCCAGGCTCCCCTGGAGAAGGAAATGGCAACCCACTCCAGTATCCTTGCCTGGAAAATCTCAAGGACGGAGGATTCTGGTGGGCTGCAGTCCATGGGGTCCCAAAGAGTCGGAAACAACTGAGCGACTAATACTTACTTACTTCACAAATAGGAGCTTGTGTAGTTTGCACTCCATGCCAGTGTTAAAGGAGGTGGCACCAGTGCTTCCTTATCAGCTTGTCCAGATACAGAAGCAAAAGTGGACTCAGACTATTTAACATATTTTCTTTTTTTTTTTTAAAAAAAAGTTTTTTCTTTTTAATGTAGACCATTTTTTACGTTTTTATTGAGCTTGTTACAATACTGCTTCTGTTTTACATTTTTAGTTTTCTGACCACGAAGCATGTGGTATCTTAGCTCCCAGATCAGGGATTAAATCCACACCCCTTACAATGGAAAGCTAAGTCTCAATGACTGGATCACCAGAGAAGTCCTTTATATATTTTCTTAAGATAGTAGAGCTTATGTACTACCCACTCCAGTGTTCTTGCCTGGAGAATCCCAGGGACAGGGGAGCCTGGTGAGCTTCCGTCTGTGGGGTCGCACAGAGTTGGACACGACTGAAGCGACTTAGCAGTGTACACAAATCTTTTTGGTGAGTTTACTTAGATGAAAGGGGACAGCATAATTTGAGATACATTATAGATTTTATGCAGAAGGCAATGGCACCCCCACTCCAGTACTTTTGCCTGGAAAATCCCATGGACGGAGGAGCCTGGTGGGCTGCAGTCCATGGGGTCGCTAAGAGTCGGACATGACTGAGCGACTTCACTTTCTCTTTTCACTTTCATGCATTGGAGAAGGAAATGGCAACCCACTCCAGTGTTCTTGCCTGGAGAATCCCAGGGACGGGGGAGCCTGGTGGACTACCGTCTATGGGGTCACACAGAGTCGGACACGACTGAAGTGACTTAGCATAGAGCTTATGTAGCAGACACAGAATGAGTGAAACCCAGATCTGTCTAGTTCTAAAGTCCATGCCTTTTTACACTGTAGAAACTCAAATGATAAGATTTTTTTTTCATTTCCCTTCAATGGGTCTGAGAAGACAAGTTTCAAAAAAGAAATATGAGTATGGTAGTATGCCACCTGGACAGATCCTACCTCATAAAACAACTTTAAATTCTCTTAAAGCTATGGGTAAACTAACAAAATATTATGGAATTATCAGGCCAAAATGTAAGTGAATTCAAGATCCAACAGAGAGCATTTGTTGAATCTAGTGAATCTGAGCTTGGCAAAATGAAAGTTGACTTTCAGGCCTGCCAAGGCAGTTGGGAATTAAAGAATCCATAGAAAAGTGAGATGAAAATTTTGCATGCATTTCACTTGAAGTCATTTGCAAAATTCTAAGCTGCTCATATACAGGGTAAGATGTTAATCAATTAAGTAGAAACCACCATCAAAGAAGTTAAAATGGCAAGTGGCAATTTCAAAAGAGTTTCACAGTGCTGCAAAAGAAGAGATTGAAGTTCAGATTCCACTAACATAGAAAACCTTGGTAAATACTCCACACTGTCTGAGATACCATAAGAGTTATTCCCTTAGGGTAAAGGTAAGCTAAATATAGACCTGAACTTGTATACCTGCAATTCAGCCTTGCCTGGATGAATATGATCTCCCCAAAAATTATCTGCTTGCCAGAAGAAAATTAAATCCACCAGGAGAAAAATAATGTTAATAAAAGCACATACATTTTTCAAAAGCAATATCCTGCATCAACCAAATTTATGAGTCATGTCAAGAAATAGAAAGAAAGAAATGAGAATAAAAGAAAAAAAGAAAGGAGCTTGACCCACAGATTACCTAAATAGTTCAAGTATCAGCAGGAATTGTAAAAATGTGTAACTACAGCTGATGCTTGAACCATGGGTGTTTGAACTGCATGGGTCCACTGATATGTGGATATTTTTAATAGCAAACACTAATACTACATGGTCTGTGGCTGGCTGAACCTGCAGATGTGGAGGAACCACAGATACAGAGGACCACATATAAGTTGTACACAGATTAACCCCTGCATTGTTCAAGGGTCAACTGTAATATTTTTGAGAATGCAGAAAAATATACCAGCTAACTGGAATACAGATAAAGATGTAAGTGGTAATCCAGAAATAAAGACATTTATAGCTGAAATTAGAAATTTCATAGGTGGATTTTAATAACATACTAGTCCCAGAAGAAAAGAGAAGTGGGGAAATGGGAGATTTGTTAGTAGAAAATATATACATCAAAGCACTGAAGCAAGAAAGGAAAAAAGTAAAAAAAGAACATAAGACTCATATGGGTATGGTAAAAAGATCTAAATACATGTCATTGGTGTCCCAGAAGATGAGAGAAAATGAAACAAAAGTAATATTTGAAGAAATATTAACCAAGAATTCTCCCAAACTGACAAAAGACATCAAGCCTCAAATTGAAGAGGTTCTATGCACTCCAAAAGGAAAAATATAAAAAAAAAAAAAAAAAAAGGAGGGGGAACAGACCTAGGCATATCATAGTTAAGCTACTAGAAACCAAAGACAAAGTCTTATAAGACGATGGAGAAAAATTATTTATATCTACAAAAGACCTCTCAAAGAAATACAAGTTAAAGATGACATAAAGGCATGTTTCTAGTGCAAAAAAGAAAAATTAAATTACTAACTTACACTATTCTATCCAAAATTATCCTTCAAAAGTTAAGATAACACATTTTCAGGAATAAAAGATATTCATTGCCATAATATCTAGATAATAATAAATAGAAAAGTGAGTTAGTTATTGAAAAGAAAAATTATCTTAGAAGGAAATAAGTCAATCTAAGAAGAAATGAAATGTGCCATAAAGGATAAATATGTGGGTAAGTCTACATGTTAAGAGTTTAAAAAATACATACAAACAAGCACATGCATATACATAACATATATTTACACACAGTTATGCATATTAACACATATACATAGATATACACAAACATATGTACACACACATATATATATAGAAAGGAAATGCAGGTGAAATATTGTAAAAACCTTGTATTATCAAAAAATGGTAAAAGCATTTATTTAAGATATAATATAATTTCTAGGGAAACTACTAAAAGCATAATAAAATGAAGTAAGAAGCTAATAGAAAGGATAAAACTATTAATAAAAATATTTGGTTAAAAGACACAAACTAACAGTTATATGATAAATAAGTCCTGGGGAATGTAATGTACAGCATGGTGACTGTAGTTAACAACATTATATTGTATATTCAAAAGTCTCTAAGAGAGTAGATCTTCAAGTTTCTCATCACAAGGGAAAAAAAATTAACTGTGTGTGGTGATTGATAGATATTAACTAAACGTTTTTGGTAATCATTTCTCAATAGATACATATATCAAACCATAATATTATACAACTAAACTTACTATAATGATATATTTCAATTAAGGGCTTCCCAAGTGGCACAGTGGTAAAGAATCTGCCTGCTAATGCAGGAGACACAGGAGACGCACCTTCAATCCCTGGGTTGGGAAGATCCCTGGAATGGGAAATGGCAACCCACTCCAGTATTCTTGTCTTGAAGATTCCACAGATAGCAGACCCTGGTGAGCTATCATCCATGAGATCACAAGTTAGTTCAGTCACTCAGTCGTGTTTGACTCTTTGCGACCCCATGAACTGCAGCATGCCAGGCCTCCCTGTCCATCACCAACTCCCGGAGTTCACTCAAACTCACGTCCACCAACTCAAGGATGCCATCCAGCCATCTCATCCTCTGTCGTGCCCTTCTCCTTCTGCCCTCAATCCCTCCCAGCATCAGAGTCTTTTCCAATGAGTCAACTCTTTGCATGAGGTGACCAAAGTACTGGAGTTTCAGTTTTAGCATCATTCCTTCCAAAGAACACCCAGAACTGATCTTCAGAATGACTGGTTGGGTCTTCTTCCAGTCCAAAGGACTCTCAAGAGTCTTCTTCAACACCACAGTTCAAAAGCATCAATTCTTCAGTGCTCAGCTTTCTTCACAGTCCAACTCTCACATCCATACATGACTACTAGAAAAACCATAGCCTTGACTAGATGGACCTTTGTTATCAAAGTAATGTCTCTGCTTTTGAATATGCTATCTAGGTTGGTCATATCAGATCAGATCAGATCAGTTGCTTAGTCATGTCCGACTCTTTGCAACCCCATGAATCGCAGCACGCCAGGCCTCCCTGTCCATCACCAACTCCCTGAGTTCACCCAGACTCACATCCATCGAGTCAGTGATGCCATCCAGCCATCTCATCCTTTGTCGTCCCCTTATCCTCCTGCCCCCAATCCCTCCCAGCATCAGTCTTCTCCAATGAGTCAACTCTTCACATGAGGTGGCCAAAGGACTGGAGTTTCAGCTTCAGCATCATTCCTTCCAAAGAAATCCCAGGGCTGATCTCCTTCAGAATGGACTGGTTGGATCTCTTCGCAGTCCAAGGGACTCTCAAGAGTCTTCTCCAACACCACAGTTCAAAAGCATCAATTCTTTGGCCCTCAGCCTTCTTCACAGTCCAACTCTCACATCCATACATGACCACAGGAAAAACCACAGCCTTGACTAGATGAACCTTTGTTGGCAAAGTAATGTCTCTGCTTTTGAATATGCTATCTAGGTTGGTCATAACTTTCCTGCCAAGGAGTAAGCGTCTTTTAATCTTATGGCTGCAGTCACCATCTGCAGTGATTTTGGAGCCCAGAAAAATAAAGTCTGACACTGTTTCCACTGTTTCCCCATCTATTTCCCATGAAGTGATGGGACCCGATGCCATGATCTTCCTTTTCTGAATGTTGAGCTTTAAGCCAACTTTTTCACTCTCCACTTTCACTTTCATCAAGAGGCTTTTCAGTTCCTCTTCACTTTCATAAAAGTGATATAAAACTGAGCACTCATGCACATACTATGTTTCAATTATATCTCAATTAAAAAACAGGAAAAGAACAAATGTAGTGTCTGAATGGAGACTAAAATGATTAAGGAAATTGTAAAAGAATACTTAGTATGCTTTCATTTAGTTCCATCATCAACTTTAGAAATAATTTATAGCAGATTTCTGAGAAACAATTGTGGTTAGAACGTAAAGGCATTAAAACAATAATAGTAACAAAAATAATAATATATTTGATTAGCTTTAAAAAGTCATAACCAAGAGGAGAGGAACAAATGAACAAAGAACAAAGTGAATAAATAGAAAGAAAACAGTAAGATAAGAGATTTAACCTCCGTGTATCAACGGTTACCAGTCCTGGAATGTGAAGTCGAGTGGGCCTTAGGAAGCATCACTACAAACAAAGTCAGTGGAGGTGATGGAATTCCAGTTGAACTATTTCAAATCCTAAAAGATGATGCTATGAAAGTTGTGCATTCAATATGCCAGCAAATTTGGAAAACTCAGCAGTGGTCACAGGACTGCAAAAGGTCAGTTTTCATTCCAATCTCTAAGAAAGTCAATGCCAAAGAATGCTCAAACTACTGCACAATTGCACTCATCTCACACGCCAGTAAAGTAATGCTAAAAATTCTCCAAGCCAGGATTCAGCAATACATGAACGGTGAACTTCCAGATGTTCAAGCTGGATCTAGAAAAGGCAGAGGAACCAGAGATCAAATTGCCAACATCCACTGGATTATCGAAAAAGCAAGAGAGTTCCCAAAAAACATCTATTTCTGCTTTATTGACTATGCCAAAGCCTTGACTATGTGGATCACAATAAAATGTAGAAAATTCTGAAAGAGATGGGAATACCAGACCACCTGACCTGCCTCTTGAGAAACCTGTATGCAGGTCAGGAAGCAACAGTTAGAACTGGACATGGAACAACAGACTGGTTCCAAATAGGAAAAGGAGTATGTCAAGGCTGTATATTGTCACCCTGCTTATTTAGCTTCTATGCAGAGTACATCATGAGAAACGCTGGGCTGGAAGAAGCACAAGCTGGAATCAAGATTGCTGGGCAAAATATCAATAACCTCAGATATGCAGATGACACCACCCTTATGGCAGAAAGTGAAGAGGGGCTAAAAAGCCTCTTGATGAAAGTGAAAGAGGAGAGTGAAAAAGTTGGCTTAAAGCTCAACATTCAGAAAACTAAGATCATGGCATCCAGACCCATCACTTCATGGGAAATAGATGGGGAAACAGTGGAAACAGTGCCTGACTTTATTTTTGGGGGCTCCAAAATCACTGCAGATGGTGAATGCAGCCATGCAATTAAAAGACACATAATCCTTGGAAGGAAAGTTATGACCAACTACACAGGATATTAAAAAGCAGAGACATTACTTCGTCAACAAAGGTCCCTCTAGTCAAGTCTATGATTTTTCCAGTAGTCATGTATGGATGTGGGAGTTGGACTATAAAGAAACCTGAGGGCCAAAGAATCAATGCTTTTGAACTGTGGTATTGGAGATGACTCTTGAGAGTCCCTTGGACTGCAAGGAGATCCAACCGGTCCATCCTAAAGGAGATCAGTCCTGGGTGTTCACTGGAAGGACTGATGTTGAAGCTGAAACTCCAATACTTTGGCCACCTGATGCAAAGAGCTGACTCATTTGAAAAGACCCTGATGCTGGGAAAGATTGAGGGCAGGAGGAGAAGGGGACTACAGAGGATGAGATGGTTGGATGGTGTCACTGACTCAATGGACATGAGTTTGGGTGAACTCCGGGAGTTGGTGATGGACAGTGAGGCCTGGGGTGCTACAGTTCACGAGGTCGAAAAGAGTCAGACATGACTGATAGACTGAACTGAACTGAACTGAAGAAGACTGTGAATATACAGTTAATATCTCTTCTAGTTCTTAAAACCTATGCTTCTACTGCCAACTTTTACAAGTTGGTTAGAACCTATACTATGTCTCCTTAACAACGGTAGATCAACACTAAAAACAGCACTAAAAGCTTTAGATAATATGGAATACATCTAAAAATAGATATAACAGCTTAAGTGAGAAAAATATTTGAAAGACCACAAATTATTCTGAATGGTGGTAGTTTTCTTGAAATTTTATGTAGTGAGAGGTAAACCAGTGCTTTAATTAGGACAATAGCGTATTTTTATATCAGGGCCAACAAAAACTAAAGATGAAATATTAAAAAGCCAACTTGGTAGACAAATATATGATATTTCAGTTCTGGAGGAAAGCTAAATCTAAATGTCAAATTATGTAACTGAATGTTTTACCCTCTACAGTTACAAAAAAATAGAAATGCCAACAGGCAGAGTTCCTGAAATTTAGAGACACAGAATTTATGACATAGTAGAAAAAAACCAGAATTGAGAGTGTGAAAAACTGTATAATAGTCCTGGATATATCACTTATTGGTTGCATGATTTTGGAAAAATAATTTAAAGTCTCTATATTTTGTTTCCTTGGGTATCAAGTTGGCCAAAAAAGTTCATTCGGATTTTTCCATACATTGTTATGGAAAAACCCAAATGACCTTTTTGGCTAATGTAATATATCGGTGTTAATAATATGTACCTCCCAATATTACAAGGAGAATAGAGTACATCCAAGACCTACTATTTATTATCATTATTATTCATTTTCCCAGATGATTTTTGAAGTATTTATCCTCAATTTGGATTTTGCCCCAATGGCACAAACTCTTTGGGCACTTGAAACATGCATGTGTATCGCTGTGGCAAAAAAAAAAAAAGATACGACAACTACATGCTAGACTTGCTTTCTAAGTATATACTTTTGGAACATATCATGGGACATAAGCAGATAGTTTTCTTTCTAAAATAAATACTCCTGAAGGAAAATATTTCCTCTATTTTTTTTTCCTTAGAGCAAAATGAGAGGCCACTACACATCAGATCAGTTCAACATCAGCTAAGTCTTACCAAAACTTAACTGCTTCTAGCTGTCAACTGTGGCACACCTATGACAGCTCCCCAAGTTTCAGTTTAACTGTGCTTTGCCATATCTAAATATAGTTTTGAATCCCATGTCACTAAATCAATCTCTCCAATCTCATGTTTCCAAGCTTACCCAGACTATTTCTGCCAGACCTGGCTCACCAACAGCCCCAAACATAGCTCTAGAATGCTTCTTCTCCTGTCAGCCTGGTTCACTCCTACACATGTTCTGAAACTCAGCTGAGGTGTCATTTACACCAAGAAACTTTATTTAACCCTCAAGCCCACACAGGTGCCTCCTCTATTGCTCTCTCTCTGCAACCTGAAGTCCTTTCACAGCAATCATCATTCAGTATTGCTAAATGTTTATTTACTTGTCTGGATCCCTGTTACCCCCAAGTAGAAAATTCTTAAGGATGAAACTTCTTTTTATTCATTGTATCCTGATATCAATATGTTCCTAGTGTACATTTGTGCTAAACAGAGAATAAATCAATGAGTGTATAAGTGAATCTATTAATAAATAACAGAATGTATTATGCTCACTCATTCCAGCCTCCATGCCTTTGTTCTTACCACTTAAGTCTCCCTGGATTGCTTCCTTACCTACCCAAATCCTATCCCTCATTCAGTTACTTCTAGAGGTCTACCTTCTACATAGTAGAGTATAAGCATTGAGAATAAAACAAAAATGAAGATGTATCCCAATTCTCAAGGGTCTTACAGTAGAATAGGGAAGAGGTAGACATAAACAGTTATTTACAGTGCAGTGTGACCTAGCAGATTGACAAGAAGGAGTTTGTAGGGTCATAGAAGAAGAAAAAGCAGAGGAAACAGAGACAAATTGCCAACACCCACTGGATCATCAAAAAGGCAAGAGAGTTCCAGAAAAACATCTACTTCTGCTTTACTGACTATGCCAAAGCCTTTGACTGTGTGGATCACACACACACACAAAAAAAAAATGTGGAAAATTCTGAAAGAGATGGGAATACCAAACCACCTGACCTGCCTCCTGGGAAATATGTATGCAGGTAAAGAAGCGACAGTTAGAACTAGACATGGAACAACAGACTGGTTCCAAATAGGAAAAGGAGTACATCAAGGCTCTATATTGTCACCCTGCTTATTTAACTTATGTCCAGAGTACATCATGCAGAATGCCAGGCTGGATGAAGCACAAGCTGGAATCAAGATTGCCGGGAGAAATATCAAAAACCTCAGATATGCAGATGACACCACCCTTATGGCAGAAAGTGAAGAAGAACTAAAGAGCCTCTTGATGAAAGTGAAAGAGGAGAGTGAAAAAGCTGGCTTAAAACTCAACATTCAGAAAACTAAGATCATGGCTCCTGGTCTCATCACTTCATGGCAAATAGATGGGGAAACAATGAAAAAAGTGAGGGACTTTATTTTCTTGGGTTCCAAAATCACTTCAAATGGTGACCGTAGCCATGAAATTAAAAGACGCTTATTCCTCAGAAGAAAAGCTATGACCAACCTAGACAGTTTATTAAAAAGCAGAGACATTTCTTTACCAACAAAGGTCCATCTAGTCAAAGCTATGGTTTTTCCAGTAGTTATGTATGGATGTGAGAGTTGGACTATAAAGAAAGCTGAGCACTGAAGAATTGATGCTTTTGAACATCAATTCAAATGGTGTTGGAGAAGACTCTTGAGAATCCCTTGGACTGCAAGGAGATTCAACTGGTCCATCCTAAAGGAAATGAGTTTTGAATATTCATTGGAAGGACTGATTCTGAAGCTGAAGCTCCAATCCTTTGGCCACCTGATGTGAAAAACCGACTCACTGGAAAAGACCCTGATGCTGAGAAAGATTGAAGGCGGGAGAAGAGCATGACAGAGGATGAGATGGTTGGATGGCATCACCAACACGATGGACATGAGTTTGTATAGGACCTTGGAGTTTGTGATGGACAGGGAAGCCTGGTGTACTGCAGTCCATGGGGTTGCAAAGAGTCAGACATGACTGAGCAACTGAACTGAGGAGAAAGGAAAAACCCCAGCCTGGTAGATCAAAGATATCTATCTCAAGAAGGCTCTTTTTGGCCTAAGAATTAAGGGACAGATAAGATTTCCATGTAAAAAGTGGGAATTGAGGCTTACCTCAAACATTTTATGAACACAGGAATAGAAATGTGAAATAGTATTGTGTAGGAGAGCATCCTAGAATCAAACTAAGCAATAAGGATATCTGCCTAGAAACAGTCAGATCAGTGAAAAAGATGAGTCTAGAGCCCAGCGTCCTAATTCTTAGTCCAGTACTACTTTCATTATTTCAGGAAATAGTATTGTTAGATTTCCTGTGACTAGCTTCTTTGATTTTCCAATGGAAAATGTCCAAGTGTGGCACTTTGTCTCTGGAGCTGGTGGACTTTAGCCCTTTACTTCTTAAAACCAGAATACTGTAGTGGGTAGCCAGTTCCCTTCTCCAGGGGATCTTCTCAACCCAGGTATCGAACCCAGGTCTCCTGCATTGCAGGCAGATTCTTTACCAGTTGAGCCACAAGGGGAGCCCAAGAATCTGGAGTGGGTAGCCTATCCCTTCTCCAGCAGATCTTCCTAACCCAGGAATTGAACCAGGGTCTCCTGCATCGCAGGTTCATTCTTCACCAGCTGAGCTACCAGGGAAGCCCTCTTGATTCAAAGGCTGTCACATAACAAGACATCTACAGCTTTCTGGAACTCTGTAAAACACTCAAACCTCCATAGCAACCTGGAGTCCTAGCACTGACTCAATGAATCAATGTAAACAAAGTCCAAACATCATCCAACAATTAATTTTTTTGACAACATATTTTATCTGAAGAATTACAACTCCAAGTTTCTGAAAG
Source organism: Tragelaphus eurycerus (assembly GCA_935064755.1). Lineage (NCBI taxonomy): Eukaryota > Metazoa > Chordata > Mammalia > Artiodactyla > Bovidae > Tragelaphus > Tragelaphus eurycerus. Next base: position 23,566,499 of record CAKXYN010000032.1, read on the forward strand.
GAACCAAAGTACTTAAGCATTCTTGAGATACACAGTTTGTCAACCAAAACCCTTAAATATCTGTTATCCCAAATTTGGCACAGTACCTGAAAAAATCAAAACAATCCACCTACTGCAATACACAGTAGTTAATGCCTACTAAGTGTTAAGCATTCTATGCTCATCAGCATCATTCCTAACAACTGTGTAAACATCAGCATATCTATTATACAGTTGAGAAAATAGAGAGACATCAAGTCACATTTCTGAGGTCACAGAGCTTACAGAGATGGATCCAGCATTCAAATTTGAGTCTGACTCTAAAACCAGTCATATTTATGTAACTCTGTGCAGTTAAGCAGTGTTTCTACCTATCTCCCCATAAAACCTGGTGACTGTGGTTGTGGGATCTGGAAGAAAGTCCCAGACAAAGAGTCAGGGGACTTCATTTATTTAACCAATACTTTTCTGTGTAACCTCATTCCCATTGATTGGAGTATGTCTAAATGATTTCTAAGGCCTCTAGTAGTTCTGATGGTCTACGACACTGAAATTTTAAAATATTCTTACAACTTTCCCATGAAAGGGTCATAGCCCTGTGAGTTGCCTGTAGTGGGCAGATAGGAGGATAAAACCTTCAACAAAATTGAATTAAGTTCCCTTGGCTTATCAAAGTGAAAAACAGGCACCCAGCTGCCAAAAAAATAAAGAAGTAAGTCCTTGGGAGATGAACTAAGTTAAGGTAGAGTCTCTTGTGTATCAACACTGTCAGCAGCAACCTCAGTCAATGTCACAAATGCAGTAAAGACTCAAGAAAAATATGTTGTTAATTCTGCTGAAGATGATAGGATCTTTTGACCAAGTAGTACATTAGACTCCACGTTAGGTCTGGACTTAAGAGTCAAAAAACCCAACATCTTACCCTAGTATTCAGATTGGTTAGCATTTTTAATGTTTCCTTTTCTATCTATGTACATTGTCAAAGGTATTCCATTAAAATCTATGGCAGTTTATCTTTTTAACTCAATTTGATCCAGACTTTCATTCCCACCCTCCAGCTTTTCTCATTTTTGTTTGATTCCTAATTTCTGTTCCTTTGCCTCATATCTGGTCAAGAGAAGACTGCTTCATTCACTCAGTTTTAAAACATTTATTGAGTTCATAGTATATGCCACCTGGGGCTTCCCTAATAGCTCATTTGGTAAAGAATCCACCTGCAATGCAGGAGACCCTGGTTTGATTCCTGGGTGGGGAAGATCCACTGGAGAAGGGATAGGCTACCCACTACAGTATTCTTGGACTTCCTCTACAGCTCTGCTGGTAAAGAATCTGCCTGCAATGTGGGAGAACTGGGTTTGACCCCTGGGTTGGGGAAATCCCCTGGAGAAGGTAAAGGCTACCCACTCCAGTACTCTGGCCTGGACAATTCCATGGGGTCCCAAAGAGTTGGACACAACTGAGCAACTTTCACTTTCAATTTTATATGCCAGCTACAAAATCCCCAAAGTCAGTTACAGCTATGCTATTGGGGCAGGAAGTTGCCGGTGGTGAGGGGGCAGGGAAGAAGCAGAAAGTTCAGACAAATAGGTAAGTCTTGACAAAGGGCACAGGTTAAAGAAAACGTTATCAGGAAATTAAGAGCATTTTAGTATGGCTAGACTGCAGAGTATACTGGGAAAGGTGAAAGAGATTAAGCTGAAAAAGTAGGCACAGGATAACAGCGGCTGTAGAATGGAGAATCCTGATTTTGTCACCTACTTGTTATGTGACTAATCTCAGTTTCTTAATCTGTAAAATGTAAATAACAAACCCTATTTCTCATAGCACTTTCTTTTCATCATTTGGTGGTGGTTTAGTCTCTAAGTCACATTTGACTCTTGTGACCCCATGGACTGTAGCCCACCAGGCCCTCTGTCCATGGAATTTCCCAGGCAAGAATAGAGGAGTGGGTTGCCATTTCCTTCTCCAAGCGATATTCCTGAAAGCATGGAACCTGGGTCTCCTGCATTGCAGACAGATTCTTTACTAATTGAATCACCAGGGAAGCCCATTGAGTCTGAATCCTGGAATATAATGGAATGTTTGGAACTGGAAAAGTATGTGACAGTGGGATTGGACAGTTTCCCTATAGGATGTCCAGGGATGAGAAAAAGTCACACTTTGGAGCTGCCTAGTCTGGCATCCATCAAGTGGCAGTGCCAGGTTCTATTCAAGTACCCATGCCTTGTATCTGCTATGGTTTCTAAAATTCGGAGCACAAAGTCGCCCCAGCAGCTTCCTCACCCCCTGTGCTGTGAGTTCTGCACAGAGCCCTAAGAAAGTTGTCAGCCATGAGATTCTTCCCCTCCAGTGCAAACACACACGGCTCAGGCATATGATTCCCGTCTGGATCCACCCCCGACTTCCGGCCAGGAGGCTGCTGTGTAGGCAGAACCGGCTGCCTTTGATTTGCCAGCCTAACCTGATACCTGGAGCCAGCCCTTCCCCAGCAGTAATGCACAGACCTGGCAAAATTCATTCTTCTTTTCCAGGACCTATTCATCTCGACATTTCCCTTGCCCTGTCAGAAGAGGTTGACCTGTGCCAGGCACTACTTTGCTCAGGAAAAAACAAATGAGTATTTATTTCTGGAAGAGAACAGGTAGTCTTTTCTTTAATCCAAGAACAGATGCTGGCCCAGGAGGAGAATGTGCTCAAAGTCCAACTTATCACTCTAAGGCCACAGGGCCACGGATTGTTATTCAAAGCAACAGACCCACACTCCCCTCCAGTTGCCTGATGGCATCAGTGCCCAGCCACTGCAGAATTATTACCATCATCATCTCTGCTGGATTCTATGCCCCAGTCAAATTGGCAGTACTCCTTTTATTTGCAAACAGATTGCAAAATAAGAACCCCAGGAAGGATGCAGGCTGGCCAGGTTCCAAAGATCTTCAGCAGTGATCATGCTAAATCAGAGTTGCTTCCTACTCCCAGAACAACAGCAGGTACTGGAACTGCCTCCCAAATGGCCCTGGATCACTGGAATGCCCAGCCTCACCTCCCTCCCTCTTCCTTCCTGGAATAAAAGTATTTTTAAAAAGGGAGAGAGAGAGAGTGTGTAGAACTTCCTGGGAAATTATAAGAAATAAACTATCACTGGGGTCCTACACTACTCTTGAGTTTCCTGACAGTAGAGCTAGGAACAAAGCACCGATAGAAATTTTCCTTGACTCACTTCCCTCAATATTTTAAACTTATCACTTCTGCTCTGAGTTAGCCTGTCATTCATGGCCCTCTACAATACAGTCACTTGTGTGCATATCCAGCCTTCTCTTCTAAACTGATCCCTCCTCTCCTGCCCATAACCCTTCATTCTGTCCCTTGTTCACTATTATCAAACAAAAGCAACTGGTAAAAGAATAACAATGGCTCCTGCAATTGCTATGTGCTTATTGTGTTACAGGCTCCATGGCAAGTGCTTTACGCATAGTTACTGGTTTAATTCTAAAAAATAAAACTCAAGAGGTAAGCTCTATTATTATCTCCATTTCACATTTGAATAAACTGGAGCTCAGAGATTGTAAACACCATGCCTAAGATCATAAAACTAATACGGTAAGATGTCTGGATAAAAATAGCACTGCTATCTGAAATGTTAATAGATACTACTGATTTTGCTGCAAAAAAATAAATAAAATAATGTGAAAAAAAAAGATATTACTATTCACCTTTTAGAGACAAGGACATATCCAGAGGTTTAGTAACATGCCCAAGTCAATAGCTTGAACTAGAGTTCAGTCAAGACCTGTCTGATTCCAAAGCCCTCACTTTTAACCATTACTGTGTGTGTCTGTGTGAGTGTGCGCACATGTTCAGTCACCAAGTTGTACCCGATTCGTGTGTCCCCATGGACTGTAGTTCACCAGGTTACTCTGCCCATGGGATTTCCCAGTAAGAGTACTGGAGTGGGTTACTTCATTCTCCAGGGGATCTTCCCAACCCAGTGACTGAACCCTCGTCTTCTGTTTGGCAGGCAGACTCTTTACCTCTGAGCCACCAGAGAAGCCTTACTACTCATCTGTAAAATAGAGATTAAATTAGCTACCACCCTCCCTCAGGGAAGAGAAAGAAACATCTATCTCATCTAACTTGAGGTCTCAAGTAAGACTGTCAATGAAAACATATTGTAAACAGTAAGGGAATATTTGAAGTCAGGTATAATTGATACTACTTCCATGGTAAAAACATATTTTATTTATTTTAGTAGACAACTTGTTTTTTCTTCCTTTCCAAACTATTTTTTTACTTCCATTTTGGGGATCATTTCACACTAGCTAGGACATCCAATACAAACAATGTTGAATAGGAATGGTGAGAGGCCAACACTTGCCTCTTCCTGCTCTCAGGTGGAAAGCATTCAGTTTCTCACCATTAAGTACAATGCAAGCTATAGGGGGTTTTTTTGTATCTGTTCTTCACAAAGTTGAGGGAATTCCCTTCTAACCTTAGCTGCTGAAAGGCTTGTTTATTTGTCTTAAAATCAGAAATGGGTGTTGAATTTACTCAAATGTTTTTCTCATTTTATTCATGTGGTAGATTATGTTAATTTTCAAATACTGAACCAGCTTTGCACACCTGTAATAAATTCCACTTGGTCTTGGTATATAACTATCTCACATATTGTAGGATTCAATTTGCTAAGATTTTGTTGAGGAGTTTTATATCTATGCTTATGATTGATGTTGGTTTGTAGTTTTTCTTTCTTGTAATGCATTTATCTGGTCTTTGTGACAATTTGCACTTTATTATATAATAAAAGTAAACATTATTCTTCTAACCTTCTTTTGGTAATTTGTATACTTTCCTAGAAATATAAGTTTAGGAGTCAAGTTCCATATCTAACCCAAAATTGCAAATGTAGTTAAGGGAAAGATCAGGGACATTGGAGCCACACAAACCTGGGTTTGACTGACTTAGGTCCCATGACAGAGTCATGACTTTGGGACCTAAGTCAGTATTTCACTTCAGCAGACCTTTGTTCTTTAATTGATAAAGGGGAAAACAATAATTTCTTCCTTGCAACATCATATTGACAATGTAAAAAAACAAAACAAAACCAGAGACTAAATGCATGGCATTAAAACATAACAACACAAAAACATCTTTCTGACATTATTTTTAAAATCTCACTTTGAACAGGAGACACGCAGGTCTCCACTAATAGCCTCAGTATCCCCATACAAGGATCAGCATTATTTTCCCAGAACACAACTCAGACCACATCACATCCCTTCTGAAACCCTTAAATGGCTTCCCATCATCTTCAGGACAAATTCCAAAGTCTTTAACATGACAGTTGGTGCCCTATATGGTCATCCCTGCCCATCTCTTCAAATTCATCTTTTTCGTTTGTGTGCTTTAATTCAGCCATGATACAATGACTAGCTCATAATGCTATTGTGCATATTCTCCTAGAATCCCTTCTTCAAACTCTGTGCCTCACTAATTATTTTTTAATTCTCACAACTCAACTCCCCCTCCTCCAGAAAACCTTTCCTGCCCTCATCCCTAGTTAGAAACGCCTTCTTTTCTCTTGCAGTACCTGTGCTTGCCTCTCTCACAACTTTAAAGACTGGTTTCAATGTCTGGGTACGTAATATGTTTCTCCCACTAGATTGTAAGCTCCTTGAAGAAAGAATCCTATCTTGTTCATTTGTGGTATACAATAGGCATTCATAATGCCTTCTAATTTAATAAGAAAAGAAAGGGCCATTAATAGTCTTGGTAGCAATATCCATTGTGAAGTGGGCATTTACTAACCATATCTCTTCATTCATAGCATCGTTTCTGTGGGCTTACAGATTATTCCTGGCTGTGGAACAATTATATCCTCTGCTGATTCCCTTTTCAGAGGAAAGCAAGCAGTTAGTTCTTCATTGCAAGGTGTACTTTTCTCTGTTCTTCCTCCCCTTTCCCCCTCTTTCTTTATATAGCAAGCCAACTGAGGAGTAATAATGATGAGAAAATCTACAATGTAATTACTGTAGCACTTAACTTTGTATTAACATCTGTAAAAGAAAGAACTCCTGGGAGTTGATGAACAATGATGTTTTTTCCTACTTTTTCTTTCAAACACACATTTTCACTTTAAAAATATCATCACTTTTGACACATGTCTTAACAGTTTTGAAATATCTAGATATTACATTTGGGGGGAAACTCTTGAAACATAAAAGGTATTAGGTTGCTAGAGTTGGAAGGAAACTAAGAGCTTATTAGGTTTGGTTCTCTTATTTTATATTAGTGAAACTGAGGTTCCTCTGGTGGATGTGACACATAGTGTCACACAGAGTTAGGGGAAAGAATGGTAGTAAAGAGAAAATGCATACCGGCATCAGAAGATTTTTGGTTTAGAAAGTCTCTTTGTGGTTTAGTCTCTCTCTCTTTTAAAATGTTGTTAATAATCTTTGGCACATAGAACATTGTGAGGATTAAGGGAGTTTACATATGGAAAGTACTCAACTGACCTAACACATAACAATTTTATTCTATAATGTCAATTATTTTTACTATACACGTATACATTTTAAGTCATTTCAGTCGTGTCCAACTCTGTGAGACCCTATGGACTGTAGCCCACCAAGCAAGAATACTGGAGTGGATTGCTATTTCCTCCTCCAGGGGATGTTCCTAACTTAGGGGCTGAATCTACATCTCTTAAGTCTCCTGCATTTTCAGGCAGGTTCTTTACCAATAACGCCACCTGGGGAGCCCTATTTTTATTAAAATTTATGGTATACATCTTGATGTATACCATCTTGATGTATGGCAAAAGCAATACAATATTGTAAAGTTAAGCAAAATAAAATTTAATTAAAAAAATAAAATTTATGGTAAATAAGAACTAGAATCTAAGACCCTGTTCTTCCTGCTATACAGTGTAGCCCTATTAAGTCAGCTCAACATTACTTCCAAAAAGGATAATAGCCAAATCTCTACTAAATAAGAAGAGAGAAAAGAAGAATATAGAGTGAGGGTGGAGAGAAGGAAGGAAGAAAAAACATAAAGTAGATGGATTTCAGCTTAAAGAATTTAGCTGGACACAAGTATACTGTATAATTCAATCCAGATTCCATGTACATGAATATTTAAGAATTCCAATCTGAGCTATTTAGCTAGAGAAATCCTTGCCATGGTGGCTGAAGAAGGCAGCCAGTGCAGGGGAGTGATTCTTCAGAGGTCACCTGTAGATGTTTATCAATTCCTGGCTCTGCCTAAAATTTAGGAAGGTAAATGGACTTGGGAAATAGGTAGAAGCCACAAAGAAAATTCATCCTGATCACACCACGCAACACTATTTTTTACCCAATAGCCCATGGAACAAAAAACTAGTTCCAAATAGGAAAAGGAGTACGTCAAGGCTGGGTATTGTCACCCTGCTTATTTAACTTATATGCAGAGTACATCATGAGAAACGCTGGGCTGGAAGAAGCACAATTGAAATCAAGATTGCTGGGAGAAATATCAATAACCTCAGATAGACAGATGACACCACCCTTAGGGCAGAAAGTGAAGAGGAACTAAAAAGCCTCTTGATGAAAGTGAAAGAGGAGAGTGAAAAAGTTGGCTTAAAGCTCAACATTCAGAAAACGAAGATCATGGCATCTGGTCCCATCACTTCATGGCAAATAGATGGGGAAACAGTGGAAACAGTGTCGGCATTTATTTTTCTGGGCTCCAAAATCACTGCAGATGGTGACTGCAGCCATGAAATTAAAAGACGCTTACTCCTTGGAAGGAAAGTTATGACCAATCTAGATAGCATATTCAAAAGCAGAGACGTTACTTTGCCAACAAAGGTCTGTCTAGTCAAGGCTATGGTTTTTCCAGTGGTCATGTATGGATGTGAGAGTTGGACTGTGAAGAAGGCTGAGCGCCGAGGAATTGATGCTTTTGAACTGTGGTGTTGGATAAGACTCTTGAGAGTCCCTTGGACGGCAAGGAGATCAAACCAGTCCATTCTGAAGGAGATCAGCCCTGGGATTTCTTTGGAAGGAATGATGCTAAAGCTGAAACTCCAGTACTTTGGCCACCTCATGTGAAGAGTTGACTCATTGGAAAAGACTCTGATGCTGGGAGGGATTGGGGGCAGGAGGAAAAGGGGACTACAGAGGATGAGATGATGGGATCACTGACTTGATGGACATGAGCTTGAGTGAACTCCGGGAGATGGTGATGGACAGGGAGGCCTGGCGTGCTGCAATTCATGGGGTCACAAAGAGTCGGACACGAGTGAGTGACTGAACTGAACCACAAGTATTGAGTAGGATAAAGGATATTTCAGTACTATACTTTCCCAAATGACAATATTGTTCCTCTCAATGAATCTTACTTTTGCTATCTGAACAACAGGGGCAATGCCTAATCAGTAGAGTTATTGTGAAAGTGGATATTAAAATAGATGGTGTATATAATAATAATTTTAATATTATAAATGACTTATAAATGTTAGACATAATTATTACTAATGTCTCTGTAGGATATTTTCTCAACAATGGACTTTATTCACATGCCAGCATATCATGAAATTAGCACCTTGTGTAACTTGTTATATTTATTACAACTTTTTATGACCATGTATACATTGACAAATACGTGTATTTTTCCTATTGCACTAATTTTTTAGTAAGCACACTAAATTTACTAACTGCACTGACAGTTTGGAGAAGGAAATGGCAACCCACTCCAGTGTTCTTGCCTGGAGAATCCCAGGGACAGGGGAACCTGGTGGGCTGCCATCTATGGGGTTGCAGAGTTGGACACAGCTGAAGTGACTTAGCAGCAGCAGCACTGACAGTTATTGAGCATCTTCTATGTACTAGCATTGTTTTAAGCACTTAACAGATATTAACTAATTCAATCTTCACAATACTACAAAATGGTTATTGTTGTCCACCTTTTACAGAATAGAAAACTGAGGCCAGAAAGGTTAAATAACTAAGTTATTTTTATTAGAGCTGATATGTGAACCTAAGTAGTCTGGGTCCAGTTTTAATATGCACAGTAAAATGCATGTAGTGAAATTATTTCATTTTGATTTCCAGTATTACACTAGAAACTGAAGAAGTTTTAAACTTCTCTATAAATCCAATCAACTGGCATGTGCAATAAGTTACACACATTATAGAAAATGGTAAATTTATTTTAAAAAATCAATCATTTATGATGTCATTAAAGGAGATCAACTTTTGCATTCCAGTTCCCTATAATGAAAAGGACATCCTGTTTTTGGTGTTAGTTCTAGAATGTCTTGTAGGTCTTCATAGAACCTTTCAACTTCAGCTTCTTTAGCACTCATGGTAGGAGCATAGACTTGGATTACTGTGGGCTTCCCTGGTGGTTCAAATGGTAAAGTGTCTGCCTGCAATGTGGGAGACCCAGGTCTGATCCCTGGGTTGGGAAGATCCCCTGGAGAAGGAAATGGCAATCGACTCCAAGAACTCTTGCCTGGAAAATTCCATGGACGGAGGAGCCTGGTAGGCTACAGTCCATGGGGTCACAAAGAGTCAGACACAACTAAGTAACTTGACTTTTCTTTCTTACTGTGATATTGAATGGTTTGTCTTGGAAAGGAACAGAGATCATTCTATCATTTTTCAAACTACACCCAAGTACTGAATTTCGGACTCTTTTGTTGACTATAAGGGCTACTCCATATCTTTTAAGGGATTCTTGCCCATAGTAGTAGATATAATGGTCATCTGAATTAAATTTGCCAATTCCAGTCCACTTTAGTTCACTGATTCATAAAATGTCAATGTTCACTCTTGCCATCTCCTATTTGACCACTTCCAATTAACTTTGATTCACGGACCTAACATTCCAGGTTCCTATACAATATTATTCTTTACAGCATCGGACTTTACTTCCATCATCAGTCACATCGAAAACTGGGCATTGTTTTCACTTTGGCTCCATCTCTTCATTCTTTCTGGAATTATTTCTCCATTCTTCTCCAGTAGCATATTGGGCACCTACCGACCTGGGGAGTTCATCTTTCACCACCCTATATTTCTGCCCTTTCATACTGTTCATGGGGTTCTCAAGGCAAGAATACTGAAGTGGTTTGCCATTCCCTTCTCCAGTGGATCACGTTTTTGTCAGAACCCTCCGCCATGACCCATCTGTCTTGGGTTGCCCTACATGGTGTGCCTCATGGTTTCATTGAGTTAGACAAGGCTGTAGCCCATGTGATCAGTTTGGTTAGTTTTCTGTGATTGTGGTTTTCATTATGTCTGCCCTTCAATGAATAAGGATAAGAGACTTATGGAAGCTTCCTGATGGGAGAGACTGACTGTGGGGGAAATTGAGTCTTGTTTGAGGGGCAGGGTCATGCTCAGCTAATCTTTAATCTATTTTTCTGTTGATGGGTGGGGCTATGTTCAATGCAAAAGTAGGGGTTTTGTTTTATGGTTTTTTGAATTTTGAAATGCAAAAGTAGGAAGTCAAGAGATACCTGGAGTAACAGGCAAGTTTGGGCCTTGGAGTACAATATGAAGCAGAGCAAAGGCTAACAGAGTTCTGCCAAGAGAATGCACTGGTCATAGCAAACACCCTCTTCCAACAACACAAGAGATGATTTTACACATGGACATCACCAGATGGTCAACACCAAAATCAGACTGATTATATTCTTTGCAGTCAAAGATGGAGAAGCTCTATACAGACAGCAAAAACAAGACCTGGAGCTGATTGTGACTCAGATCATGACTTGCTTATTGCAAAATTCAGGCTTAAATTGAAGAAAGTAGGGAAAACCACTAGACCGTTCAGGCATGACCTAAATCAAATCCCTTATGATTGTATAGTGGAAATGAGAAACAGTTTCAAGGGATTAAGTCTGATAGACAGAGCACCTGAAGAACTATGGGCAGAGGTTTGTGACATTGAATAGGAGACCATCCCCAAGAAACAGAAATGCAAAAAGCCAAAACAGTTGTCTGAGGAGGCCTTACAAATAGCTGTGAAAAGAAGAGAAGCAAAAAGCAAAGGAGAAAAGGAAAGATATAAACATCTGAATGCAGAGTTCCAAATATAGCAAGGAGAGATAAGAAAGCCTTCCTTAGTGATCAATGCAAAGAAATAGAGGAAAACAATAGAATGGGAAAGACTAGAGATCTCTTCAAGAAAATTAGATATACCAAGGGAACATTTCATGCAAAGATGGGCTCAATAAAGGACAGAAATGGTATAGACCTAACAGAAGCGGAAGATATTAAGAAAAGATGACAAGAATACACAGAAGAACTATACAAAAAAGATCTTAATGACCCAGATAACCATGATGGTGTGATCACTCACCTAGAGCCAGACATCCTGGAGTCTGAAGTCCAGTGGGCCTTAGGAAGCATCACTATGAATAAAATTAGTGGAGGTGATGGAATTCCAGCTGAACTATTTCAAATCCTAAAAGATGATACTGTGAAAGTGCTGCGCTCAATGGCCAGCAAATTTGGAAAACTCAGCAGTGGCCATAGGAATGCAGAAGGTTAGTTTTCATTCCAATCCCAAAGAAAGGCAATGCCAAAGAATGCTCAAACTACTGCACAATTGCACTCATCTCACACACTAGCAAAGTAATGCTCAAAATTCTCCAAGCGAGGCATCAACAGTACATGAACTGTACACTTCCAGATGTTCAGGCTGGATTTTTAAAAGGCAGAGGAACCAGAAATCAAATACTCAACATCCATTGGATCATCGAAAAAGCAAGAGAGTTCCAGAAAAACATCTACTTCTGCTTTACTGACTATGAGAAAGCCTTTGACTGTGTGGATCACAACCAACTGTGGAACTTTCTTGAAGAGATGGGAATTCCAGACCACCTTACCTGCCTCCTGAGAAATCTGTATGTGGGTCAAGAGGCAACAGTTAGAATGGGACATGGAACAATGGACTGGTTCCAAATTGGAAAAGGAGTACATCAAGGCTGTTATTGTCACCCTGCTTATTTAACTTCTATGTAGAATATTTCATGCAAAATGCTGGGCTGGGTTAAGCACAAGCTGGAATCAAGATTGCTGGGAGAAATATAAAAAAGCTCACATATGCAGATGATACCACCCTTATGACAGAAAGCAAAGATGAACTGAAGAGTGTCTTTCTTTCTTTTTTCTTGAAGACCTTATTGATGAAAATGAAAGAGGAGAGTGGAAAGCCTGGCTTAAAACTCAACATTCAAAAAATAAAGATCATGGCATCCGGCCCCATCACTTCATGGCAAATAGTTAGGGAATTAATGGAAACAGTGACAGACTTTATTTTCTCGGGCTCCAAAATCATTGCAGATGGTGACTGCAGCCAAAATTAAAAGATGCTTGCTCCTTGGAAGAAAAGTTATGACAAACCTAGACAGTATATTAAAAAGCAGGGACATTATTTTGCCAACAAAGGTCTGTTTAGTCAAAGCTATGATTTTTTCCAGCAGTCATATATGGATGTGGAAGTTGGATCAGAAAAAAAGCTGAGTGCCAAAGAGTTGATGCTTTTTAACTATGGTGTTGCAGAAGACTCTTGACAGTCACTTGGACTGCAAGGAGATCCAACCAGTTTATTCTAAAGGAATCAGTCCTGAATATTCATTGGAAGGAATGATGCTGAAACTGAAGCTCCAATACTTTGGCCACGTGATGGGAAGAACTGACTCATTTGAAAAGACCCTGATGCTGAGAATGATTGAAGATGGGAGGAGAAGAGGAAGACAGAGGATGAGATGGTTGGATGGTATCACTGACTCAATGAATGTGAGTTAGAGCAAGCTCTGGGAGTTGGTGACGTACAGGGAAGGCTGGAGTGCTGCAATCCATGAGTTTGCAGAGTCAGACATGATTGAGCAACTCAACTGAACTGAAAGGAGGTCAACATTTGTTTATCATGCCATTGATATTTTCATTACTGGTCTCGGAAAGTAATAGAAAGTCATTATTCTTATGATATAACATTGAGCTAAGTTCAGACTTCAGAATTTCTGGTCCTCCTTACCCAGTTCAGTGAAAGGCCATTTCATCTCTCTTGCTATAGACTGAATATTTTTGCTCACTTCCCTCCCCATTTCATACTTTGAAATTTTAACCCTGAAGGTGATGAAATTCAGAGGTAAGGCCTTTGGGAGGCAATGAGATCATGAGGGCATCACCCTCATAAATGGGACTTGTGCTCTTATAAAAGAGACCCAAGAAAGGTCTCTTGCCCCTTCTGCCATGTGAGTTTATAGTGAAAAGACTCATCTATATGGAAGTGTCTCACCAGACACTGAATCTGTTGGTGCCTTGATATTGGACTTCCCAACATCCAGAGCTGTGAGGATACATATCTGTTGTTTAAAGCTACCCAGACTGCAGTGGACTTCCCAGGTGGTTCCAGTGGAAAAGAACCTGCCTGCCAATGCAGGGTACATAAAAGATGCGGGTTCAGTCCTTGGGTCAGGAAGATCCCCTGGAGAAGGTAATGGCAGCCCACCCTAGTATTCTTGCCTGGAGAATCCCATGGCTAGAGGAGCTTGGTGGGCTACAGTCCATAGGCTCTCAAAGAGTCGGACATGACTGAAGCAACTGAGCATGCAGAATGCAATATCATTATAGCAGCCCAAATGGACAAAAAAGGAAAGATCTCCATTGTTTATAAGCTACCTAGTCAATGCTGTTTTGTTGCAGCAGCCCAAATGGACTAAGACATCTTTCATATGAATGTTTTATTTATGTACAAATCTTTTAAAAGGTAAGGAAGGGATCTATTCAGCCACTGACCAAAAAAATTCTATGGCTGCAGAATTTCTGGCTCCTAGAAATCTAGGAAAACCTCTCTGCAATAACAAAGAGCTGTTGCTTGCAAGATACACACATGATATCCTTAAAAACTAAAAAATAAAACACTTAAAAGCTGTTGGTTTGCAAAGATCAGAAGCCCGTTAAACTTCCTTCAGGGAAGTAGGATGTAGTGTAAGAATGCTACAGATATCAGGCCCCCAAATATGGACTGCATCGTCATTAGAAACCAGTCAGATAGCTTCTGTTCCTCTCTTACCTTGTAGTTTCTCATTTCTGCTGTGTTAATTTCATTCTCTTCTATCTTTACTAGTTTTTCTACTCAACTACGTGCATGTGGACATCACCATCTTTACAAAATTCTAGCCTCCAGCCCAAATCAACCAGACTTCCTGTTTCTCACAGTTCCTCTCATTTTCAGGGAGAGAAAATGTGACTGGTTTAGCTAGGATAAGGTAATCACCTCTGTTCTGGGGTTGCGATGACATGATACCTAAGATTGTCTCTTCTAGGGTCTGACAAGTTCTTCAAGTGTGTGAGGATAAAAAAGAAATAATATAAATCTCAAATTAAGTATTATTTATCTGAAAACTTAGTATTATGGTACTACTGATTTCCTATCTCAGTTTGTATTTTCTTAAGACATGTTGTTTCTAATCTCACCTAGACTGATTAACTTTTGAAGATACTATAGAGTGGGTGATGAACTATGGACAGAGGTTCGTGACATTGTACAGGAGACAGGGATCAAGACCATCCCCATTGGAAGAGAAATGCAAAAAAGCAAAATGGCTGTCTGCGGAGGCCTTACAAATAGCTGTGAAAAGAAGAGAAGCGAAAAGCAAAGGAGAAAAGGAAAGATATAAACATCTGAATGCAGAGTTCCAAAGAATAGCAAGAAGAGATAAGAAAGCTTTCTTCAGCGATCAATGCAAAGAAATACAGGAAAACAACAGAATGGGAAAGACTAGAGATCTCCTCAAGAAAATCAGAGATACCAAAGGAATATTTCATGCAAAGATGGGCTCGATAAAGGACAGAAATGGTATGGACCTGACAGAAGCAGAAGATATTAAGAAGAGGTGGCAAGAATACACAGAAGAACTGTACAAAAAAGTTCTTCACGACCCAGATAATCACAATGGTGTGATCACTGACCTAGAGCCAGACATCCTGGAATGTGAAGGCAAGTGGGCCTTAGAAAGCATCACTACGAACAAAGCTAGTGGAGGTGATGGAATTCCAGTGGAGCTATTCCAAATCCTGAAAGATGATGCTGTGGAAGTGCTGCACTCAATATGCCAGCAAATTTGGAAAACTCAGCAGTGGCCACAGGACTGGAAAAGGTCAGTTTTCATTCCAATCCCAAAGAAAAGCAATGCCAAAGAATGCTCAAACCACCACACAATTCCACTCATCTCACATGCTAGTAAAGTAATGCTCAAAATTCTCCAAGCCAGGCTTCAGCAATATGTGAACCGTGAAATTCCAGATGTTCAAGCTGGTTTTAGAAAAGGCAGAGGAACCAGAGGTCAAATTGCCAACATCCGCTGGATCATGAAAAAAGCAAGCGAGTTCCAGAAAAGCATCTATTTCTGCTTTCTTGATTATGCCAAAGCCTTTGACTGTGTGGATCACAATAAACTGTGGACAATTCTGAAAGAGATGGGAATACCAGACCACTTGACCTGCCTCTTGAGAAATCTGTATGCAGATCAAGAAGCAACAGTTAGAACTGGACATGGAACAACAGACTGGTTCCAAATAGGAAAAGGAGTACGTCAAGGCTGTATATTGTCACTCTGTTTATTTAACTTATATGCAGAGTACATCATGAGAAACGTTGGACTGGAAAAAACACAAGTTGGAATCAAGATTGCCAGGAGAAATATCAATAACCTCAGATATGCAGATGATACCACCCTTATGGCAGAAAGTGAAGAGGAACTAAAAAGCCTCTTGATGAAAGTGAAAATGGAGAGTGAAAAAGTTGGCTTAAAGCTCAACATTCAGAAAACGAAGATCATGGCATCCGGTCCTATCACTTCATGGCAAATAGATGGGGAAACAGTGTCAAACTTTTATTTTTCTGGGCTCCAAAATCACTGCAGATGGTGACTGCAGCCATGAAATTAAAAGACGCTTACTCCTTGGAAGGAAAGTTATGACCAACCTAGATAGCATATTCAAAAGCAGAGACATTACTTTGCCAACAAAGGTTCGTCTAGTCAAAGCTATGGTTTTTCCTGTGGTCATGTATGGATGTGAGAGTTGGACTGTGAAGAAGGCTGAGCGCCGAAGAATTGATGCTTTTGAACTGTGGTGTTGGAGAAGACTCTTGAGAGTCCCTTGGACTGCAAGGAGATCCAACCAGTCCATTGTGAAGGAGATCAGCCCTGGGATTTCTTTGGAAGGAATGATGCTAAAGCTGAAACTCCAGTCCTTTGGCCACCTCATGAGAAGAGTTGACTCATTGGAAAAGACTCTGATGCTGGGAGGGATTGGGGGGCAGGAGGAGAAGGGGACGACAGAGGATGAGATGGCTGGATGGCATCACTGACTCGATGGACGTGAGTCTGGGTGAACTCCAGGAGTTGGTGATGGACAGGGAGGCCTGGCGTGCTGTGATTCATGGGGTTGCAAAGAGTTGGACACGACTGAGTGACTGAACTGATCTGACCTGATGGCAATTTTCATCACCATAATTCTCAAATATGGCCAAATTCTCTTTGAATATTTGAATATTCTTTAAATCCATGATTTTGGAATATGCAAATATTCAGGAAAGAAGAATTTCTCCAGATAGAGACCCTCATGTTCTCTTGAACCTTGCCATCTTACATTCTTCTCTGATAAATGGAAACTTCCATTTGTGGCAAGCTGGTCACTTTTTCAGTGCCTTGACCAGAAACCACTGGTTCTACCACTGACCACTGCTACTCAATACCCTGGCCCTCAACAAGGAGATACAATTTAGTCTATTTGATAAACTTCAAAATCATCTGATGAGGTGATAAAACATCATCTTTGGGAGAAACATAATTGGGTCAGACTTCTGGCTTCACCATAAATTACTATAATCTGTTTGGCTTCTGAATCCTCATTTGTAAAATAAGAGCAGTGAATAATCCCAACCTAATAAGCTTAATGGGAAGATTAGAGATATTGCAAGTATAATGGCTAGAAAATAAATCATAAATTCATTTACATTTCCCAAATTTATTGAATGCCTACTAGTGCTAACCTACTATTTTAATGATGTGTTCAGTTCAGTTCAGTTCAGTCGTGACCCCATGAATTGCAGCACGCCAGGCCTCCCTGTCCATCACCAACTCCAGAAATGATGTGTTAAGCTGCTTCTATTCATTGCTATCATGTTTCAGAGATGCATACCTGTCTCTGCAGTCAGACATTCTATTAGCAGGAGATACAATGTTACTCTCACTCCTCCTGGGGACTCTGAAGTAGTAGCAAATAAATTTAAGGAAAACATTCCCAGTCTGGGGAAGGGAGGGAGGCTCAAGAGGAAGGAGATATATAGTTATGACAGACTAACTTTGTTGTATGGAAGAAATCAACACAAAATTGTAAAACAATTATCCTCCAATTAAAAATTTAATTGAATAAAAAAAGAAAAAAACTTCCCCAATCTAAAGAGATATGTCATCTATGTTCACATACTTGAACGAAGACACATATAAAACTCACATACTTTTAATGTTATGCTTAAGTCATTTAAGGAGACAAAAAACATGTATCTAAATATATTGGTTATATCAGGCATAAATATACATTCAAATATTTTTAAGTGTATTTGGATGCTGCAAAGCATAGATTTATTAGATAGTATTTAATGTCTATGAAATAATTGAGAAATTTCACTATAACAAAGTCATCACAGAGTTCTGGAAGGAGGCAAAATGTAAAACAAGATATTCTGTCAAGCAGTTCTAGCTGAAAAAGACTTTAGAAGATCATTTAGTACTTTCATTTTAACAGCAGGTAAATCAAGGTCCCAAGAAAAGAAATAAACCCTAAGTCACATAACAAATACAGAACTAGGACTAGATCCCAAGGCTTCCTCTTCTTGGTTCTGTGTTTTTTATACCAGACAAAGTACTAGTAATACAACAATTGTTTTTATTCTAACCTTTGTAAGTGCTGAAAGCCTAATCAGCCAGGATGCTTAGAGATGGGGACAATTTAGATGGAGAGAGAATGAGAAAAGGCACGGTGGAAGGGATGTACAGGGTGTATTCTGGGAAGAGTAAGTGACACAAAAGGCCAAAGTAGGTAGGAGGGTCAGTTCAGTCGCTCAGTCGTGTCCAACTCTTTGCGACCCCATGAATCGCAGCACGCCAGGCCTCCCTGTCCATTACCAACTCCCGGACTTCACCCAGACTCATGTCCATCAAGTCAGTGATGCCATCCAGCCATCTCATCCTCTGTCGTCCCCTTCTCTTCCTGCCCCCAATCCCCCCAGCATTAGAGTCTTCTCCAATGAGTCAACTCTTCGCATGAGGTGGCCAAAGGACTGGAGTTTCAGCTTTAGCATCATTCCTTCCAAAGAAATCCCAGGGCTGATCTCCTTCAGAATGGACTGATTGGATCTCCTTGCAGTCCAAGGGACTCTCAAGAGTCTTCTCCAACACCACAGTTCAAAAGCATCAATTCTTCGGTGCTCAGCCTTCTTCACAGTCCAACTCTTACATCCATACATGACCACAGGAAAAACCATAGCCTTGACTAGACGAACCTTTGTTGGTAAAGTAATGTCTCTGCTTTTGAATATGCTATCTAGGTTGGTCATAACTTTCCTTCTAAGGAGTAAGCGTCTTTTAATTTCATGGCTGCACTCACCATCTGCAATGATTTTGGAGCCCAAAAAAATAAAGTCAGACACTGTTTCCACTGTTTCTCCATCTATTTTCCATGAAGTGATGGGACCGGATGCCATGATCTTCGTTTTCTGAATGTTGAGCTTTAAGCCAACTTTTTCACTCTCCATTTTCACTTTCATCAAGAGGCTTTTGAGTTCCTTTTCACTTTCTGCCATAAGGGTGGTGTCATCTGCATATCTGAGGTTATTGATATTTCTCCCAGCAATCTTGATTCCAGCTTGTGATTCTTCCAGCCCAGCATTTCTCATGATGTACTCTGCATAGAAGTTAAATAAGCAGGGTGACAATATACAGCCTTGACGTGCTCCTTTTCCTATTTGGAACCAGTCTGTTGTTCCATGTCCAGTTCTAACTGTTGCTTCCTGACCTGCATACAAATTTCTCAAGAGGCAGATCAGGTGGTCTGGTATTCCCATCTCTTTCAGAATTGTCCACAGTTTATTGTGATCCACACAGTCAAAGGCTTTTGCATAGTCAATAAAGTAGGGTAGAAGGGTGGGAAACTACAAAGGAGAACTAATTCTATTTAAGCACTGTGCACTAGGCCATGTGATAGACACTTTACACAGCTTATCTTATTTACTTAAAGAATTGACATCTAGGTTATAGCTCTCAGATTACACATTCCTTGAGTAGAAGGGAACATCTTATAGGCTGGGTCCATGAGAGATGTTGAGTACAAACTTACAGAAAGTCTCATATCAATTATCTCTATCTGATCCCCATTTTAAATTGACTGAGAAGGTACACTATGATGACCAGCAGAAAAGACAAAAGGCTGGAAAACAGGAAACAAGTTCCAGATGAAGCTCAACATACTCTGTGACCTTTGATAAATCACTCATTTACAATATTAATTTCCTATTAATGATGACAAAGCTTATTATGTTGTTCAGAATTTCTTATCCACATGTACCTCAACCTAGTGTGTTGTAAACTTTAATGTGCAAAGGAGCTTATAAAAAAT
Organism: Tragelaphus eurycerus; assembly: GCA_935064755.1. Lineage (NCBI taxonomy): Eukaryota > Metazoa > Chordata > Mammalia > Artiodactyla > Bovidae > Tragelaphus > Tragelaphus eurycerus. The sequence goes on from CAKXYN010000032.1 coordinate 23,586,151, forward strand.
GCTGACCCCTATGTGTATCCCAAGAACAAAATATGCTGACACTGTATCTAGAGTGGGACAGGAATCTACACTAAACAATCATCTTTGGTAATTCTGATAGTGATGATCCCTAGATCATGTTTTAATGAGAAATATCTAATTCAGTGTATTCTCTTCTTTGCTTTGGCTACCAAGAAACAGTTTGCTTTTAAGCTTCCTCTTCTATTAATTACTTGCCTCTGGTTATGTTATCTATTTCAGTGGTCCTATTACATCATTGTGGGGTTTTGCAATGTTGCTTTTTAATGGAAGGACCTTACATTCTTTCCATGTGGTAGAGATAAATAATAAAGAAAATTATATAGTAAGTGAACTTCACTGGAATATGAAGGTTGTATTAGACAATCTCCACATGACTATCAAATTCAAAATTTTATTTTTATATAAATCAAGTAAATGCACCACCAAAACTAACATTAAATACTAAGAACCTGCATGGGCCATATATTGTGTCAGTGAACAATAAGACTTATAAAATTAAGTGCTATGAAAATTGTGGAGAAGGGCACAAAGGATGAGTGTGTTAAATTAGATGGGAGGACACAGTTTTCTTTAACACAGAAGCCAAAGCATTCCTCACTAGAAGCTGATTTTCAGCAAAGATTTAAATGAGGCAATGAAGGGTTAGCCAGACATATTATCTGAGGTAGAGTACTCAGGCAGAGGAACAGTTAGGATGATGTCTGGAATACTCAAAGGAGAACAAGTGATCAGTGTAGTAGGAACAGGGTGAGTGGGGGACAGACTGGTAAGAGATGAGATCAGAGAGAATGGGGGTGGGGGTACAGATTAAGTAGCTTGTTCTAAATTATTTTAAGAACCTTTTATTCTGTGTAAAGTGGGAAGATATTGGACATTTTCAGCAAAAGGCAAGACATGATCTAATTTATGTTTTAGAAGATAGCCTGAGCTACTGTTTTAGCAATGGAAGCATAAGTAGAATCAGAAAGACCAATTACGGGGCTGTTGCCATAATCCAAGTGAGATAATAGTGGTTCAGTCTAAGGCAGTATTGGTGGAAAAGCCAATTGGATTTTCTAAAAGATTAGGTGTAGGAGGTAAGAATTTAAGAGATACAGGGCTGCTGTACAGACTTTGCTCTTACTGATCAGAAAATGCTGTCTACATTGTGGTCATGATCAATGGAATCACATAAACCCCAGTTTAATCTGTTTACATAAAATAAACTTTGAAGGATAAGCAGAATTTGATTACAAGAGAAAGATTCTGATCCTGTGGTGTTCCTTTAAGCCATTATGGTGATCCTACAACACACATGACTGACTAGCACAGAATTTCTTCCCTGGGAGGAGGAAGAACAGATTGTTAAGCTGGCTTCTATTTATTTATCATTTTCTGTGTATCAGACATCATTCTAAACACCTTAAAAAGAATAAATAAATAAACCACTTCTGTACACATTATTAATGGGCTTCCTAGGTGGCACTAGTGGTAAAGAACCCACCTGCCTAGGGACATAAGAGATGTGGGTTTGATCCCTGGGTCGAGAAGATCCCCAGGAGGGCATGGCAACCCATTCCAGTATTCTTGTCTGGAGAATCCCATGGACAGGGATAGGACTGAAGTGACTTAACATCCATGCATACATTATTATTCGGAGAAGGCAATGGCACCCCACTCCAGTACTCTTGCCTGGAAAATCCCATGGATGGAGGAGCCTGGTAGGCTGTAGTCCATGGGGTCGCTAAGCGTCAGACACGACTGAGTGTGTTAAATTAGATGGGAGGACACAGTTTTCTTTAACACAGAAGCCAAAGCATTTAAATGAGAAATGTATTAAAAGAATACAGAGATATGAAATGGCATTGAATGCTGCCTACAGTTCCCAGCATTCTCTTTCACTTTTCACTTTCATGCATTGGAGAAGGAAATGGCAACCCACTCCAGTATTCTTGCCTAGAGAATCCCAAGGACGGGGGAGCCTGGTGGGCTTCCGTCTGTGGGGTCACACAGAGTCGGACACAACTGAAGCAACTTGCAGCAGCAGCAGCAGCAGCAGACTTTATTATTTTTATTCCCCATATTGTGAATAAAGAAAGTGATGTTCAGAGAGGTTAAGAAATATGTCCAAAGTCATATAATGAGTAAGTTGGGAAGTTTAAACCAAGCAGTCAGGCCCCAAAACTCTCTCATTAACCACAATGCTATATATACTCTAAAGACTCTTCTAAGTCACCATTTTCTGATATGGAAGCTGGGATACAGTATTATCTGTGCTGCTGCTGTGCTGTGCTCAGTCATGTTTGACTCTTTGAGACCCTATGGACTGTAATCTACCAGGCTCCTCTGTCCATGAGATTTTCCAGGCAAGAATACAGGAGTGTTTATTGGGTTCTCACATGTTTACTCTCATTTTGCATATTAATAAATTGAGACTCAATGTTGCTTAAATGATTTGTCATGTCACAAAAATGAGAGACAGGATTTGATTTCAGATCTGACGTCTGTAAAATCTTTTTTCAATTTTTCTCATTGCCTCTAACAGATGAAGAATACAGAGATATGAAATGGCATTGAATGCTGCCTACAGTTCCCAGAAACACGATTTAATGTCTTATTTAAAAACTGATTTAAATGGAACCTACATATAATGATAAATAGCTTCTCCATATATCAGCAACACACAGTTTCAAAATATATTAGAAACAATATATTATGCTCAGTAGCAATAAAAAGAAACTATGCCCAAATAAACTTAACAAAAAATGAAGAATTTGCATAGATAAAGTTACCCAAACTATAGTATGAACAGAAAAAGATGAAACACACTATTCTCTGGATGGAAAGACAATATTGTAATATGTCAACTCTACTCAAATTGTCTTATAGATTAAACGCAGCTTCAATAAAAGTGCCAAAGATATTTTTAGAATGTGAAAGAGTAATTTTTAAAATTACTTTTCAAAACATAAGAGTCAAGAATACTTTTTTTAAAGAAGAGTAATAAACAAGGACATGCTCAAGTAATAAAAAATATATTTCAAACTTAAGGGTGTTAAACTATATTCTAATGGTACAGAATAGATTTTCAATAAATTATGATGAATAATTGGCTAAGCATTGAGAAACAAGTAAAACTGAGTCCCTATGTCTAACTTTACTAATCAAGTAAAGTAGATTAAATATTAAGTGTAGAATATGGAGAGGAGGGAAAGGAGGAGAGGAAAAAAAAAGCCATGTTAGGTCATAGAGCCCTTAAAGAGAGTATAATTGAACAATCTGCTACACACTTTTGAAAGGAAAAGTTCTTTCTTTTTTAACAAAAAAAGAGATAAGTTCCAAGGAAAAAGATTTATGGATTTGACAATTTGAAAATGAAAACTTCTGAACATCAAAAAATACTATAAAGAAAACTGAAAGGCAAATAATAAAGTGGGAAAATATATCCAATCCTATAAAACAGAAAGAGTTAATTTGCTCAATATAAAAAGCTTTTACTTAAGAGAATGAAAAAGTATGACACGGACTAGGAGAATATATTTGCAAAATACATAACAGATAAAGGACTGGTCTCCAAAATGCATGAAGAACCCTTAAAACTCAACAATAAGGAATTAAACAACCCAGTTAATAAAAAATGGGCTAGATATGTGAAAAGATGCCTTATCTAAGAAGATATGAGTGGCAAATAAGTATATTAAAATATGTTCAACATCATATGTCATCATGAAACTGCAAATTCAAACAATGATGAGATACCACAATGCACCTATTAGGATGGCCAAAATATTGACAACCCCAAATGTTAGTGAAGATGTAAAACAACAGGAACTCTCATTTATTGCTGATGAGTGTGAAAAACATATAGCCACTTTGGAAGGCAGTGTGGTGGCTTCTTACAATAATGCATTCATGCCATAGGCTATACTAATCACGATACTTTGTTACACAAGTGAGTTGAAAACTATGTCCACACAAAAGCCTTCAAACACATGTTTATAGAAGATTTATTCATAATTTCCCAAACTTAGAATCAAGCACGATGTCTTTCAATAGGTGAATGGATAAAAAATGTTGGGAATTTATACAATGGAATATTATTCAGCAATAAAAAGAAATAAGCTATTGAGTCATGAAAATACAGACAGGAAACATACTGTTTTTGTTTCTTTATATCTCTAAAACTAAACTAGCTATGAAATTTGCTGAAAAAATAAAATTATGCCAACATTCTAATAATGGTTATTTCTCTGTAATTGGGATATGAATAGCTTTGTCTCCTTCATTTCAATTATCTATATATTCTATAACTTCTCTAATAATATACATTGTTTATAATAATAAAAAATATAGTAGTTAAGAGAAAAGCTTCTGGAGTAATCCTACTTATACTTTGAGCTAATTCCACTGTCTTTCAAAGTTTCATTTTGCAACTCTGTGGAATGAGAATATTAGTTATTTGAGGAATAAATGTGACAATCTCATTGTAAGTATTTAACATAATGCTAATCCTATAATAAGGGATCAATAAATATTAATAATATGTTATCATCATTCTGCATGCATGCCCAAGCACGTGTCCAACAATTTGACTCTTTGCAACCCCACTGGCTGAAGTCCACCAGGTTCCTCTATTCATGGGATTTTTCAGGCAAGAATACTGGAGTGGGTTGCCATTTCCTCCTCCAGAGGATCTTCCTGAAACGTGGATCAAACCCATATCTCCTGTATTTCCTGAATCAGCAGGCAGATTCTTTACCACTGAGCTACTTGGTAAGTCCATTCTACTTTTCATGGATCACAGCCCTCTTGTGGTGAAGGGGCTTGTGTAACTCTATGAAGCTATGAGTCATGCTGTGCAAGGCCACCCAAGATGGACAGGTCATAGTGATGAGCTATGTGGTCTACCGGAAAAAGAAATGGCAACCCACACCAGCATTCTTGCCACAAGAACACCATGAACAGTATGTATAGGCAAAAAGATATAACACCTGAAGTTGAGCCTCTGAGGTTGGTACATGTCCAAATGCTACTGGGGAAGAGCAGAGGACGATTACTAATAGCTCCAGAAAAAAAATGAAGCAGCTGGGCCAAAGAGGAGATGATGATCAGTTGTGGGTGTGTCTGGTAGTGAAAGTAAAGTATGATGCTGTAAAGAATAATATTGCATAGGAATCTGGGATGCCAGATCCATGAATCAAGGTAAATTGGACATGGTCAAGGAGGAATGGCAACTGAACATCAACATCTTAGGAATCAGTGAACCAAAATGAATGGGAATGGGAGATTTTAATTCAGATGACCATTATATCTACTTCTGTGATCAAGACTCACTTAGAAGAAATGGGGTAGCCCTAATAGTCAACAAGAGTCTGAAAGGCAGTATTTGGGTGCAACCTCAAAAACAACAGAATCATCTCAATTTATTTACAAGGCAAACCATTTAACATCGCAGTAATCTAAGTCCCAACCACTAAGGTGAAGAAGCTGATGTTAAATGGTTCTATGAAGACCTACAACTTCTAGAACTAACATACACATACAAAATATTCTTTTTATCATGGGGCATTTGGAATGCAAAAGTACAAAGTTAAGATATACCCAGAATAACAGGCAGTTTAGCCTTAGAGTACAAAATGAAGCAGGGCAAAGGGTAACAGAGCTTTGTCAAGAGAACATGCCAGTCATATTAAACACACTTCTCCAACAACACAAGAGAGGACTCTATACATGGATATACCTAATGGTCAATACTGAAATCAGATTGATTATGTTCTTTGCAGCCAAAGATGGAGAAGTTCTATGCAGTCTGAAAAAACAAGACCTGGAGCTAACTGTGGCTCAGATCATGAGCTCCGTATTGCAAAATTCAGACTTAAACTGAAGAAAGTAGGGGAAATCACTATGCCATTGAGGTATGACCTAAATCAAATCCCTAATGATTATACAGTGGAGGTGACAAAGGGATTCAAGGCATTAGATTTGGAAGACAGAGTGCCTAAAGAACTACAGATAGGAGGCAATGACCAAAACCATCCCCAAGAAAAACAGGCAAGAAGGCAAAATGGTTGTTTGAGAAGAAGGCTTTACAAATAGTTGAGTAAAGAAGTGAGAGTCAAAGGATAAAGGGAAATATATACCTAAATGAATGCAGAGTTCCCGAGGATAGCAAGGAGAGATAAGAAGGCCTTCTTAAATGAACAATGCAAAGAAATAGAGGAAAACAATAGAGATCTGTTGAAGAAAACTGGAGATATCAAGGGAATATTTAATGCAAGGATATGCATGATAAAGGACAAAAATGGTGAAGACCTAACAGAAGCAGAACAGATTAAGAAGAGGTGTCAAAAACACACAAAACTATTTACAAGAAAGGTCTTAATGACCTGGATAATCATAATGGTGTGGTTACTCACCTAGAGCCAGATATTTTAGAGTGTGAAGTCAAGTCAGTGTTGCTGCTGCTAAGTCGCTTCAGTAGTGTCCGACTCTGTGCGACCCCATAGATGGCAGCCCAACAGGCTTCCTGTCCCTGGGATTCTCCAGGCAAGAACACTGGAGTGGGTTGCCATTTCCTTCTCCAGTGCATGAAAGTGAAAAGTGAAAGTGAAGTCACTCAGTCGTGTCTGACTCTAGCGACCCCATGGACTGCAGCCCAACAGGCTCCTCTGTCCATGGGATTTTCCAGGCAAGAGTACTGGAGTGGGGTGCCATTGCCTTCTCCCCAAGTCAGTGTTAGGAACCATTATTACAAACAAAGCTTGCGGGGGTGATGCAATTCCTGCTGAGCTATTAAAAATCCTAAAAGATGATGCTGTTAAATTGCTGCACTCAATATGTCACCAAATTTGGAAAACTCAGTAATGACCACAGGACTGAAAATGTTCAATTTTCAATCCAATTCCAAAGAAAGGCAATACAAAAGAATCTTTGAACCACAATACAATTGGGCTCATTTCAAACACTAGCAAGGTTATGCTCAAAATCCTTCAAGCTATGCTTCAGAAGTATGTGAACGAAGAACTTTCAGATGTACAAGACGGGTTTTGAAGAGGCAGAGGAACCAGAGAATAAATTCCCAACACTGTATCATGGAGAAACCAAGGGAATTCCAGAAAAACACCTATTTCTGCTTCACGGACTATGCTAAAACCTTTGACTGTGTGGCTCACAACAAACTGTGGAAACTTCTCAAGGAGATGGGAATATTAGACCACCCTATCAGCCTCCTGAGAAACCTGTATGCTGGTCAAGAAGTAACAGTTAGAACCAGACATACAAATGACTGGTTCAAAATTGGGAAAGCAATATGATAAAGCTGAATATTGTTACCTTGCTTATTTAACTTACAGTAGACTACATCATGCAAAATGCTGGGCTGAATGAATCACAAGCTGGAATCAAGATTGCTGGAAGAAATATCAACAACCTCAGATATACAGATGATACCACTCTAATGGCAGAAAGTGATGAGGAACTAAAGAGCCTCTTGATAAAGGTTAAAGAGGAGAGTGAAAAGTCTGGCTTAAAACTCATCATTCAAAAAACTAAGATCAGGGCATCTGATCCCATCACTTCATTTCAGATAGCGGGTAAAAAGTGGAAAAGGGACAGATTTTATTTTCCTGGGCTCCAAAGTCACTGCAGATGGTGACTACAGCCATGAAATTAAAAGATGCTTGCTCCTTGAAAGGAAAACTATAACAAACATAGACACCATGTTATAAAGCAAAGACATCACTTTGCAGACAAAGGTCCAAATGGTCAAAGCTATGGTTTTTCCAGTAGTCATGTATGGATATGAGAGTTGGACCATTAAGAAGGCTGAGCATCAAAAAGCTGATTCTTTTAAACTGCGGCATTGGAGAAGACTCTTGAGTCCCTTGGACTGCAAGGAGATGAAACGAGTCAATCCTAAAGGAAATCAACCCTGAATATTCATTGGAAGCACTGTTGCGGAAGCTAAAGCTCCAATACTTGGGCCGTCTAATGCAAAAAGCTGACATTGGAAAAACTGCTGATGTTGGGAATGATTGAAGGCATAAGGAGAAGGGGCAGTAGAGGACAAGATGGTTAGATAGCACCACGAGCTCAATGGACATGAATCTGAGCAAAAAAAGCAGAGGACAGAGGAGCCTGGTGTGCTGCCTTCCACAGGGTCACAAATAGTCAACATCACCAAACAACTGAACAACAACAATAAATGTTCGTTACTATAATTATTAAAGTACACCGAGGTAAAACTATACCTATTACAATATTAAGTTGGTATCAGATTTCATGCTTTAAAAAATAAATAAATTTGGGTATATGTAAAGCTCAAATGCCAAAAGCAGAATTTAATTTAAGCAGAAAGTTTTAGGGTTTGACAACTGCAAATGAGAGAAATTTGAGTTTTGCAGTCAAATAGAAAGAGAAAAAACTACAAATATGGTGGTAAGTACAGGTAAGGGTGATTATATGTAGTTAAGAGTCTAGTAAAAATTCTCTTATGGTGGCCTGAAGAATATTTTAAGATAAGAAACTGGTTTTCACTTTTTGTGATATAAATTTTTCTCTAACACCTCCAATTTCAATTAATTATAACATATTTAATAACAAATATTTTAGGAGAATTGTTTTGGTTTTATGTAACTTTATCTTCTGCAGTCCATGGGGTCACAAAAAGTCAGACAGGACTGAGCGACTGAACAAGAGCAACAAATGTGTGTTTATCAGCTTAAAAAGGCATGGCTATAAGAAACAGAAAAACTAATTACAATATTTAAGCACAATAGAAGTTTACTTTGTTTCTCATATAAAAGAGATCTGTAATTAGGTACTCCAGGAGTGGCATGGTGACTCTACTGCTATGAGAACCTAGTCTTTTTCTATTTTGTTACCCATATTCCACTCTTCAGGAAAAAAAAACAAAAGATGGCATGATTTCTCCTTTCAGAATACTTGCTTCCCAAATGATGCATACAATACTAATATTTATCTATCCATAAAAGAATATGGAGAATGCCATTCTCCCAAAGAGTTAAGTATAGATAAAACCAAGGATTTTGCTTCCAAGGAGGAAGGGAGGAGAGTGAATAGTGAATTAGGTAAGTAGCACTCTGTGTCATGGTCTCTAAAGAGAGAGAAAATTTTATGTGTTTGAATGCAGTCTGAAACAGAGGCAGCATACACAACTTTAACCTCTATAAGTATTTAGAGGTAGAGTTGATCATGAAAGAGTGAGGTCTTCCCCAAGAAAATTGCACAGAAATCTTATGAAGCTTTAGATATCCACAAGCTCTGGAATAGGAATCTAAATTACCCTTAGCTAGGTCTCAGTGTGTTAAGAGCTCAACACTCCTGTTATTCCCTTTAATACACACTTATCATTTAGATTATAAAAATTCTTCAGGTAGGAGAGTGCCTCAGAGGATACAACTTCTCCCCTAGGATGATGGCATACTCTATTGCTGAGGTCACTTCCACTTTGAATCTGTCAGGACATGAGGAATCTACTTGATCTCTCCTGTCTTCAACCACACCCCAGGGCTTGATTTATTGCCTAAAATTGGACATTACTGCTATATCCCTAGGCTCTAGCACAGTTTTTGATATATAGTAAGTGCACAATAAATACTTGCTGACTAAGTCAAATCAAAAAAAGAAAGAGTGAAAGAAAGAAAAAGAGGGCTCTCCCACTCTCTCTGAGATGTTAAACTTACTAATCAGGAAATTAAAGTAACAGTGAGATGCCCTTTCCATATATCTGATGTGGAAAACTGATGAAAAACAAAAAGCATGACAAAATTAAAGTCTGGTAAAAATGTAGAGAAAATTGTACTCTCATATTCTGCTGGTGAGAATGTAAACCAATAATCCAGTTTGAAAACAATCAGATAGCCTCTACTATATAAATAACATGCAAAGCATATGATATAACAATCCCACTTCCAGGTATATGTTCACATAAGGACAAAGATGACCATATACAAATGTCTAATGCAACGTTAGGCTTCCCAGGTGACACTAGTGGGAAAGCACATGTCTGCTAATGCAGGAGATGTCAGGGAGGCTGGTTCCATCCCTTGGTCGGGAAGACTCCCTGGAAAAGGAAGTGGCAACCCACAAAACTTGGCAACCCCCTTAATGTCCACAGTAGGGAAATGGGTTTATAATGTGATATTTTCATGTGACAGGATAATAGCAAAGTGGTTGAGATTTCTATTGCTCACTGTATCCAGTTCTTTGCTTGGAATGACCTCAAGCAGTATAGCACCAAGGGAAAATAACACCATCTGATTCTGTCTTTCCTTCCTTATATCCATCAAGATGCTTATTACAGAAATCCCCAATATTTAGCTCCAATTAGCTTCTCCTTTACTAAAAAGCCTTCACTGACCACAACTATTTATTCAATTCTGGAGACTTCTAATGTTATTCTCAATCTCTCTCTCTTTCTCTCTCTCTCTCTATGTATGCTGCTGCTGCTGCTGCTAAGTCCCTTCAGTTGTGTCTGACTCTGTGCGACCCCATAGATGGCAGCCCACCAGGCTCCCCCATTCCTGGGATTCTCCAGGCAAGAACACTGGAGTGGGTTGCCATTTCCTTCTCCAGTTCATGAAAGTGAAAAGTGAAAGTGAAGTCACTCAGTCTTATCTGACTCTTAGCGACCCCATGGACTGCAGCCCACCAGGCTTCTCCACCCATGGGATTTTCCAGGCAAGAGTACTGGAATGGGGTGCCATTGCCTTCTCCGATATATGTGTGTGTGTGTGTGTGTGTGTATGTGTGTGTGTGTGTATCAAGTGACTGTTCAGTGTTTATTACAGTAAGTGGCACATAGTGGGACTCTCAATGAATATTTGTTGGGTGAATGACCAGTCACAGAGGACTTACGTTAGAAGAAGGAGAAAGGGGAAATATTATTAAGTTGAATTCCATGTACAAATAATCTCAAGGAATTTATATATAACTTTTCTCTTGCTATATCAACACTTTTTCATTCTCACTTTTGTCTTTCTTGCTGAAGACAACTTGCATGTAGTAAACCACAAAAATATTAAGTGTATAGTTCATTAATTTTTTACATGTCTCTTTCCTAAGAAAAAGTCAAGACTCTTATGTTCATTTAATCCCATTTACTTCTTTCCATGTTTGCACTATGATTGTCAAATACATTATTAATATTAGCTTTTGCATTGTTGAAATTTGCCATTTGATATTGGAACATATTCTTAAATAAATGTGGTTATGTTATACATCATTTTAATGTGCATTTATTGCTTTATGATACATTATTATACTTGCTGTTTAATTTATATTTAGACTAGGGAAATAATGTTAGACAAAAATAAAATTTGAGTGATTTTGTCATTTGAGTTCAAAATGGGCCATAAAGCAATGGAGACAACTCACAACATCACAATGCATTTGGTCCAGGGACTGCTAATTAATGTACAATGCAGTGGTGGTTTAAGGAGTTTTGCAAAAAGACAAGAATCTTGAAGATAAGGAGTGCAGTGCCTGGCCATCTGAAGTTGACAATGACCCAGTGAGAGCATTGTCAAAGCTGATCCTCTTACAAGTATGCCAGAAGTTGCCAAAGACATCAACCATTCTATGGTGATTCGGCATTTGAAGCAAATTGGAAAGGTGAAAAAACTCAATAATAGGTGCCTCATGAGGGGACTGGAAAAAAAAATCGTCATTTTGAAGTGTCATCTTCCCTTACTCTGTATTAAAATAGTGAACGTGAACGTGAAGTCGCTCAGTCGTGTCTGACTCTTTGCGACCCCAAAGACTCTAGCCTACCAAGCTCCTCTGTCCATGGGATTTTCCAGGCAATAGTACTGGAGTGGATTGCCATTTCCTTCTCCAAGGAATATTTCCAACCCAGGGACTGAACCCCAGTCTCCCGCATCATAGACAGACGCTTTACCATCTGAGCCACCTTGGACAGTGATGTATGATGAAAAGTGGGTTTTATAGGACAACCAGTGACAACAAGTTCAGCTGTTGGACTGAGAAGAATCTCCAAGGCATTTCCCAAAGCCATGCTTGCACCAAAAAAAAAAAATGTCATGGTCATTGTTTGGTGGTCTGCTGCCTATCTGATCCACTACAGCTTTGAGAATCCAGGAGAAAGCACTATATTTAAGAAGTATACTCAGCACATCAGTGAAATACACTGAAAAATGCAACACCTGCAGCCGGCATTGGTCAACAGAAAGGGCTCAATTCTTCATCATGACAATGCCCGATGGCACATTGCATAACCAATGCTTAAAAAGTTGAACGAATTGGGCTACAGAGTTTTGCCTCATCTGCCATATTCACCTGACCTCTTGCCAACTGATGGACACTTTTAAAGAATCTCAACAACTTTTTGAAGGGAAAATGCTTCCACAACTAGCAGGAGGCAGAAGATCATTTTCAAGAGTTAATTGAATCCTGAAGTACAGACTTTTATGCTACAGGAATTAAAAAAAAACCCTATTTCTCATTGGCAAAAATGTGTTGAATGTAATGCTTCCTATTTTGATTAATAAAGATGTGTTTGATCCTAGTTAATATGATTTAAAATTCAAGGTCTGAAACTGCAATTATGTTTTCACCAACCTAATAATTCTTAGCTAAGTTGGTAAAGAATCCACCTGCAAAGTAGGAGACCCCAGTTAGATTCCTAGGTGGGGAAGATGCACTGGAGAAAGGATAGACGACCCACTCCAGCATTCTTGGGCTTCCCTGGTAGTTCAGAAGGTAAATAAACCACCCGCAATGCAGGAGACCTGGGTTCTATCCCTTTGGGAAGATTCCCTGGAGAAGAGAATGGCTACCCACTCCAATATTCTGGCCTGGAGAATTCCATGGACAGAGGAGCCTGGCAGGCTATAGTCCATGTAGTCACAGAGTTGGACATGACTGAGAGAACTTCATTTGAACTTATCAATAATTCAATCTACATTATAAAACTCAGAAGACATTCAGTTCAGTTCAGTTGCTCAGTTGCATCTGACTCTGTGACCCCATGGACTGTGGCACACCAGACTTCCCTGTCCATCACCAACTGTCAGAGCTTCCTCAAACTCATGTCCATCAAGTTGGTGATGCCATCCAACCATCTCATCCTCTGTTGTCCCCTTCTTCTCCTGCCTTCAGAAGACATTCATTTCAGTTCAATCACTCAGTCGTGTCTGACTCTTTGTGACCCCATGAATCACAGCATGCCAGGCCTCCCTGTCCATTACCAACTCCTAGAGTTCATTCAAACTCATGGCCATTGAGTCGGTGATGCCATCCAGCCATCTCATCCTCTGTCGTCCCCTTCTCCTCCTGCCCCCAATCCCTCCAGCATCAGGGTCTTTTCCAATGAGTTAACTCTTCGCATGAGGTGGCCAAAGTAGTGGAGTTTCAGCCTCAGCATCATTCCTTCCAATGAACACCCAGGACTGGTCTCCTTTAGGATGGACTGGTTGGATCTCCTTGCAGTCCAAGGGACTTGCAAGTCTTCTCCAGCACCACAGTTCAAAAGCATAAATTCTTCAGTGTTCAGCTTTCTTTGTAGTCCAACTCTCACATCCATGCATGACTACTGGAAAAACGATATGGCCTTGACTAGAGGGACCTTTGTTGACAAAATGTCTCTGCTTTTAAATATGCTATCTAGGTTAGTCATAACTTTCCTTCCAAGGAGTAAGTGTCTTTTAATTTCATGGCTGCAGTCACCATCTGCAGTGATTTTGGAGCCCTCCAGATACAGTCATGCATTGTTTCCACATTTATTTGTCATGAAGTGATGAGACCAGATGCCATGATCTTAGTTTTCTGAATGTTGAGCTCCAAGCCAACTTTTTCACTCTCCTCTTTCACTTTCATCAAGAGGCTCTTTAGTTCTTCACTTTTTATCATAAGGGTGGTGTCATCTTCATATCTGAGGTTATTGATATTTCTCCCAGCAATCTTGATTCCAGCTTGTGCTTCATCCAGCCTGGCATTCCGCATGATGTACTCTGCATAGAAGTTAAATAAGCAGGGTGACAATATACAGCCTTGACAAACTCCTTTTCCTATTTGGAACCAGTCTGTTGTTCCATGTCAAGTTCTAACTATTGCTTCCTGATCTGCATACAGATTTCTCAGGGGGTAGGTCAGGTGGTCTGGCATTCCCATCTCCTTCAGAATTTTTCACAGTTTATTTCAATCCACATTGTCAAAGACTTTGGCATAGTCAATAAAGCAGAAATAGATGTTTTCCTGGAACTCTCTTGCTTTTTTCATGATCCAGCGGATGTTGGCAATTTGATCTCTGGTTCCTTTGACTTTTCTAAAACCAGCTGAACACCTTGAAGTTCACAGTTCAGTGTCATCCACACAGTCAAAGGCTTTGGCATAGTCAATAAAGCAGAAATAATCCAGCATAATTTCATCTCAGTATGCTTAACTTGATTAAATCTGCAAAGTCCCTTTTGACACGTAAGGTAGCATAATCATAGGTTACAGGAAATAGGACATAGATATCTTTAGAGGGACTATATTCTGTCTTCCATAGTCATGACACATAATCCCTTACTAAAATAAACTGTTTCTCAATTTCCCTATTTGTAAGGTAGATACAATTATACTGATGACAGTGGGCTGTAGAAATATTTCATTTAAATTAAATTGAACTTGATTCAAAGTAGGTGGTAATTGATAAACAGTGGTTACAATTTATTTTTAATCTATCTGCTACTAGTGAGGCAGCACTTGCAGAAGGGGTGTACATTAGGGCACATGTCAAGGCAATCACTGGGCATAGGAGGTAGTAGCTGTGTTCAGGGTAGGGTTCCTCAGCAGCTGAGGAAAAAGAAATATTTATGATCTGAAAAAGGAGCCAAATATTCCCTAGCAACAGCCCAAATTTCTCTCAACAAACTGTTCCCCAAGAAAGGAAATTAGAAAAAACCAACCTAAAGGGAATAAAATGAGAGAGGGAAAAATGAACCTGTACATAATCACCTGGGAACCTGTCATCCTCTGATACCCAGAGGCCATGCCTTCCAAGATGAACCTGAGAACTGCTGTGCAGAAAATTATTAAAAATAAGGAAGACAATATTCTCTTCCTGTACAGGATTTTGGTTTCCATTTCAAGTTCCAATTTCACCTGAGCAACTACATTTCTCTATTGTAGAACACCTAAATTGGTTAAAATAAGTATTAGTGGAAGAAAATGGGGGCTGCAGAGTGGAAGATAAGAGACCCAAGCTCTAGTTCCAACTCTGCTACTGACTTACTAATTTTAAGCAAGTTTCTTATTTCTGGGCCTCAGTTCTCCCCATGTATAAACAAGAATTAGACTGAGCTGACAGGTCATCAACTCTTTTATCATCAAATCTTAAGGTTTTTGCTCTTGCCTTCTGTCTTTCCCTTCAGTTCAGTTGCTCAGTCATGTCTAACTCTTTGCAACCCCATGGACTGTGGCACACCAGGCTTCTCTGTCCATCACCAACTCCCAGAGCTTACTCAAACTCATGTTCATCAAGTCAGTGATACCATCCAACCATCTCATCCTCTGGTGTCCCCTTCCCCTCCTGCCTTCAAACTTTCCCAGCATCAGGGTTTTTCCAATGAGTCAGTTCTTCCCATCAGGTAGCCAAAGTATTGGAGTATCAGCTTCAGCATTAGTCCTTCCAAAAAATATGCGTGACTGATTTCCTTTAGGATTAACTGGTTTGATCTCGTTGCAGTCCAAGGGACTCTCAAGAGTCTTTCCCTTGGAGATTTCATTTTTTTTAGCTCTGGTATCACTTCTATGCTAATAAATCCCAAATTATATTGTCCTCTTATTAGGAATCAGAGATGTAGCTTCATCTATCCACTAGTCATTTCTACTTCATCATTTTGTCATATCTCATATTCAACATGGCAAAAACGCCATTATTCTAACATTCAATATCCTTCTTAATTCAGTGTGCTATATAATTTTAATTACAACTAGTCCCCAGTACCTTCCATTTCATGGCAGGTGGATAAGCATTCACCCAATCCCACCCACTCCTGCTACCCACCTTAATATTCCAAGAATATTTACTTTGTGTATATTACTTTTGCTTATATTCAGTGCCGTCTTCCCCTTGGATCACCTTAGTGTAGGACCTCAAATTTCCATAGCAAACACATTAAAAATTATAATAAAATGATGTTTAGTAAAAGTGCCTTTACTATTAATGAGCACAGTTAATTCAATGAACTAAATAGAATAGAAATCAGAGCAGAATAGAAATCAGGAAAGTTGGGTCTTATATCTGTCTCAGGAATTGATTCAGTGTGGGACCTCAGATCATATGACCTATAGTTCTACCATCTAAAAAATGCATATTTGAACTTTCCTCATGCTATTTCCTCTATCAGAATTAATCTTTCAAGAATACCCACATTAATATCATTTATATAGAATCTTCCTGAGTTTCCCATTTACCATGGAAATTCAGAAATAATTAAAATGTGACCAATCTCTCCCCTTGCATAGTGTCACCAACTCTATCTTCTGTTGCATTTACTTGAGAGGATATGTGTCTATCTCTCCTACAGGTCAGAGACCATGACAGTATCTGCAGTACCTTGCTTGCTACTTGTCAACAAGGAAGCAACCAGGAAATATGTATTGAATGAATATGTGATCCTATAGAGAAATTGACATATTGCATAGGAACCTGGAATGTCAGGTCCATGAATCAAGGCAAATTAGAAGTGGTCAAACAAGAGATGGCAAGAGTGAATGTCGACATTCTAGGAATTAGCGAACTAAAATGGACTGGAATGGGTGAATTTAACTCAGAGGACCATTATATCTACTACTGTGGGCAGGAATCCCTCAGGAGAAATGGAGTGGCCATCATGGTCAACAAAAGAGTCCAAAATGCAGTACTTGGATGCAATCTCAAAAACAACAGAATGATCTCTGTTCGTTTCCAAGGCAAACCATTCAATGTCACAGTAATCCAAGTCTATGTCCCAGCCAGTAACGCTGAAGAAGCTGAAGTTGAAAGGTTCTATGAAGACCTACAAGACCTTTTAGAACTAACACCCAAAAAAGATGTCCTTTTCATTATAGGGGACTGGAATGCAAAAGTAGGAAGTCAAGAAACACCTGGAGTAACAGGCAAATTTGGCCTTGGAATACGGAATGAAGCAGGGCAAAGACTAACAGAGTTTTGCCAAGAAAATGCACTGGTCATAGCAAATACCCTCTTCCAACAACACAAGAGAAGACTCTATACATGGACATCACCAGATGGTCAACACCGAAATCAGATCGATTATATTCTTTGCAGCCAAAGATGGAGAAGCTCTTTACGATCAGCAAAAACAAGACCAGGAGCTGACTGTGGCTCAGACCATGAACTCCTTATTGCCAAATTCAGACTGAAATTGAAGAAAGTAGGGAAAGCCACTAGACCATTCAGGTATGACCTAAATCAAATCCCTTATGATTATACAGTGGAAGTGAGAAATAGATTTAAGGGCCTAGATCTGACAGCTAGAGTGCCTGATGAACTATGGAATGAGGTTTGTGACATTGTACAGGAGACAGGGATCAAGACCATCCCCATGGAAGAGAAATGCAAAAAAGCAAAATGGCTGTCTGGGGAGGCCTTGCAAATAGCTGCGAAAACAAGAGAAGCTAAAAGCAAAGGAGAAAAGGAAAGATATAAACATCTGAATGCAGAGTTCCAAAGAATAGCAAGAAGAGATAAGAAAGCCTTCTTCAGCGATCAATGCAAAGAAATAGAGGAAAACAACAGAATGGGAAAGACTAAGGATCTATTCAAGAAAATCAGAGATACCAAAGGAATATTTCATGCAAAAATGGGCTCGATAAAGGACAGAAATGGTACGGACCTAACAGAAGCAGAAGATGTTAAGAAGAGGTGGAAAGAATACACAGAAGAACTGTACAAAAAAGAGCTTCACGACCCAGATAATCATGATGGTGTGATCACTGACCTAGAGCCAGACATCCTGGAATGTGAAGTCAAGTGGGCCTTAGAAAGCATCACTAGGAACAAAGCTAGTGGAGGTGATGGAATTCCAGTGGAGCTATTCCAAATCCTGAAAGATGATGCTGTGAAAGTGCTGCACTCAATATGCCAGCACATTTGGAAAACTCAGCACTGGCCACAAGATTGGAAAAGGTCAGTTTTCATCCCAATCCCAAAGAAAGGCAATGCCAAAGAATGCTCAAACTACCGCACAATTGCACTCATCTCACACGCTAGTAAAGTAATGCTCAAAATTCTCCAAGCCAGGCTTCAGCAATATGTGAACCGTGAACTTCCTGATGTTCAAGCTGGATTTAGAAAAGGCAGAGGAACCAGAGATCAAATTGCCAACATCCGCTGGATCATCGAAAAAGCAAGAGAATTCCAGAAAAACATCTATTTCTGCTTTATTGACTATGCCAAAGCCTTTGACTGTGTAGATCACAATAAACTGTGGAAAATTCTGAGAGAGATGGGAATACCAGACCACCTGATCTTCCTCTTGAGAAATCTGTATGCAGGTCAGGAAGCAACAGTTAGAACTGGTCATGGAACAACAGACTGGTTCCAAATAGGAAAAGGAGTACGTCAAGGCTGTATATTGTCACCATGTTTATTTAGCTTATATGCAGAGTACATCATGAGAAATGCTGGACTGGAAGAAACACAAGCTGGAATCAAGATTGCCGGGAGAAATATCAATAACCTCAGATATGCAGATGATACCACCCTTATGGCAGAAAGTGAAGAGGAACTCAAAAGCCTCTTGATGAAAGTGAAAGTGGAGAGTGAAAAGGTTGGCTTAAAGCTCAACATTCAGAAAACGAAGATCATGGCATCTGGTCCCATCACTACATGGGAAACAGATGGAGAAACAGTGGAAACAGTGTCAGACTTTTTTTTCTGGGCTCCAAAATCACTGCAGATGGTGGCTGCAGCCATGAAATTAAAAGACTCTTACTCCTTGGAAGGAAAGTTATGACCAACCTAGATAGCATATTCAAAAGCAGAGACATCACTTTGCCAACAAAGGTTTGCCTAGTCAAGGCTATGGTCTTTCCTGTGGTCATGTATGGATGTGAGAGCTGGACTGTGAAGAAGGCTGAGCGCCGAAGAATTGATGCTTTTTAACTGTGGTGTTGGAGAAGACTCTTGAGAGTCCCTTGGACTGCAAGGAGATCCAACGGGTGCATTCTGAAGGAGATCAGCCCTGGGATTTCTTTGGAAGGAATGATGCTAAAGCTGAAACTCCAGTATTTTGGCCACCTCATGCGAAGAGTTGACTCATTGGAGAAGACTCTGATGCTGAGAGGATTGGGGGCAGGAGGAGAAGGGGACAACAGAGGATGAGATGGCTGGATGGCATCACTGACTCAATGGATGTGAGTCTGAGTGACCTCCGAGAGCTGGTGATGGATAGGGAGGCCTGGCGTGCTGCAGTTCATGCGGTCGCAAAGAGTCGAACACGACTGAGCGACTGATCTGATCTGATCTGATCTGATAGAGAAATTGAGATTAAAAAGAAAGGTGGGAAAATTAGACATCTATATTTTACACTCACTGTGACATTTTCTCTTTAGAACCAGGAATATAGCTATATAATCTTCTTTAAAGCTCTTTTTGGGAGGGGGTACCCATAATATAAAAGCATTTAAATGAAGTTTCATTTGCCTTTTCGACTCCAAGTCTGTTAAAGCTGTTTAGCATTTATATCGTATTTAACATTTCCAAAGTACTATTCAGTGTTAATTAGTTAATCTTAATGCTCTGTAATACAGGTCAATATTATGATTCTCTCTGAAAAGTTAAGAAAATGAAAATTCAAAGGTATCTTGGCTTCCCCTTTCAGGATGTGAGAAAATGCTGAACATTATTACAAAATAGTATTCTGGAATAGAAACTAGCAAAGTTTAGAAATGAAGAAAAGGAAATTGAATGGACCAATGTATAAAAGGTCAAAAAGGACAGGGTCAGATCAGATCAGATCAGTCGCTCAGTTGTGTCCGACTCTTTGCGACCCCATGAATTGCAGTACACCAGGCCTCCCTGTCCATCACCAACTCCCGGAGGTCACCCGGACTCACGTCCATCGAGTCAGTGATGCCATCCAGCCATCTCATCCTCTGTTGTCCCCTTCTCCTCCTGCCCCAATCCCTCTCAGCATCAGAGTCTTTTCCAATGAGTCAACTCTTCGCATGAGGTGGCCAAAATACTGGAGTTTCAGCTTTAGCATCATTCCTTCCAAAGAAATCCCAGGGCTGATCTCCTTCAGAATGGACCGGTTGGATCTCCTTGCAGTCCAAGGGACTCTCAAGAGTCTTCTCCAACACCACAGTTAATTGGAAGTGGTCAAACAAGAGACGGCAAGAGTGAATGTCGACATTCTAGGAATTAGCGAACTAAAATGGACTGGAATGGGTGAATTTAACTCAGGGGACCATTATATCTACTACTGTGGGCAGGAATCCCTCAGAAGAAATGGAGTGGCCATCATGGTCAACAAAAGAGTCCAAAATGCAGTACTTGGATGCAATCTCAAAAACAACAGAATGATCTCTGTTCGTTTCCAAGGCAAACCATTCAATATCACAGTAATCCAAGTCTATGTCCCAACCAGTAACGCTGAAGAAGCTGAAGTTGAACGGTTCTATGAAGACCTACAAGACCTTTTAGAACTAACACCCAAAAAAGATGTCCTTTTCATTATAGGGGACTGGAATGCAAAAGTAGGAAGTCAAGAAACACCTGGAGTAACAGGCAAATTTGGCCTTGGAATACGGAATGAAGCAGGGCAAAGACTAACAGAGTTTTGCCAAGAAAATGCACTGGTCATAGCAAATACCCTCTTCCAACAACACAAGAGAAGACTCTATACATGGACATCACCAGATGGTCAACACCGAAATCAGATCGATTATATTCTTTGCAGCCAAAGATGGAGAAGCTCTTTACGATCAGCAAAAACAAGACCAGGAGCTGACTGTGGCTCAGACCATGAACTCCTTATTGCCAAATTCAGACTGAAATTGAAGAAAGTAGGGAAAACCACTAGACCATTCAGGTATGACCTAAATCAAATTCCTTATGATTATACAGTGGAAGTGAGAAATAGATTTAAGGGCCTAGATCTGATAGCTAGAGTGCCTGATGAACTATGGAATGAGGTTCGTGACATTGTACAGGAGACAGGGATCAAGACCATCCCCATGGAAAAGAAATGCAAAAAAGCAAAATGGCTGTCTGGGGAGGCCTTACAAATAGCTGTGAAAAGAAGAGAAGCTAAAAGCAAAGGAGAAAAGGACAGATATAGACATCTGAATGCAGAGTTCCAAAGAATAGCAAGAAGAGATAAGAAAGCCTTCTTCAGTGATCAATGCAAAGGACAGTGTATAAGTCCTCAATTTTCAGGTCTTATTCAGAAGTTTAGGCAGAGAAACTGGCCAAGAAACTTAAGTACATTGCCTACCAGATTTATGGCAACAAGATGATTTCAGAGCCCACTTATCTGTAGATGCATTGAGTTAGATGGCAGACACCTTGACATGATCAGGATTAACTCAGGGACTGAAGACAAGTAGAAGTTTGAAGCTTATAACTCAAAGTCTCAGTGACTGTAGCTGAAAGACTTGAGGTAGCAATTGCCGTGCTTTTATCCCCAAGGGTTATACCCTAAGACTATAGTTTCACTTAGCAAATGGAGAGCAGAGCTGGCAAAGTTACATTTGGTCAGCTCTCTATGCTTCTGCCCTCCTATCCAGCAACTTTCTCACAAATCTTGGTGTGGAACATGCAGATAGAATGGTGGATGACATTTAAAATGACAGGAAATTTTTTTCTCTCCTAGAGCTGAGTTTGATGTACAGGCAGCAGGGAAAGGCTATTCACCCCATGGAGCATAATAAGCACAAATAGAGAGGGAAACATAAACACCAAAGACTGGTAACTAGGTCAAAGAAGATCTTTTCAATTAGAGGGAGTAAGTCTTTGACAACTAAATGTAACTAAATCCATTCCTTGCTTCATTTATTCACTCACTTCTACAGCAAAATGTTGAGTTCTTCCCCCTAAAGGAATGAAATAAATAAGACACCATTTCCACACCCAAAAGTGAAGTGAAAGCTGCTCAGTTACGTTTGACTCTTTGAGACCCCATGGAATTCTCCAGGCAAGAATACTGGAGTGGGTAGCCTTTCTTTCCCTTCATTCACAATCAAGTTAAAGGTTCTTCAAAATATGATATGAAGGCCCGACTGTATCAAAAGTACCAGAGATGCTTTTCTAAAATGCAGATTCCCAGGTCCTACTACAGACCTAATAAATGTATCTAAATATTTCTGGTGAGCCCCGAATATCTTTTTTTTTTTCTTTTTTAATCAGGCATCTAAGGTCACCCCTAGGTACATTAAAGTTTGATACCACTGGAAGTAGAAAAGCCAAATTGGGAGAAAGGAACTCAAGCTTTAGGGTCAATCAAACATGCTTTCAAATTGACCATTTCCTTTCTACTTACCCTTTTTGAGCTCTACTTCCCTCATCTGAAGACATGAAAACACAACATACGCTTTCAAGAGTATGATATAAATTAAATGAGAGAACACATATGAAGTGTATAGAATGTAATAGTCAATGAAAAGAAGGAGCAAAGAAGGAGGGACAGAGGTTAATTAATTAGCTGATAGGTTGGTTGTCTTCATTTTTCTGACCACATTCAAAAGCCCTTTTGAAAATGCCCACTTATACAACATGAAAGCAAGTTCTACAGATGAGAATTTTTCAGTAACATATCCAATTGACAACACTGATTGAGAAAATGGACAAATTCTTTAAAATATATAACTAAATTTAGCTCTTTAATCCATTTTGAGTTTATTTTTGTGTATGGTGTTAGACAGTGTTCTAGTTTCATTCTTTTACAAGTGTTCAACCAGTTTTCCCAGCACCACTTGTTAAAAAGATTGTCTTTAATCCATTGTATATTCTTGCCGCCTTTGTCAAAGATTAGGTGACCATATGTGCGTGGATTTATCTCTGGACTTTCTATTTTGTTCCATTGATCTATGTTTCTGTCTTTGTGCCAGTACCATACTGTCTTAATGACTGTAGCTTTATAGTAGAGCCTGAAGTCAGGCAGGTTGATTCCTCCAGTTCCGTTCTTCTTTCTCAAGATAGCTTTGGCTATTCGAGGTTTTTTGTATTTCCATACATTAAAGAGCTAAATATAAGACCAGAAACCATAAAACTCCTAGAGGAAAACATAGGCAAAACACTCTCTGATTTACATCACAGCAGGATCCTCTATGACCCACCTCCCAGAATATCGGAAATAAAATCAAAAATGAACAAATGGGACCTAATCAAACTTAAAAGCTTCTGCACAACAAAGGAAACTATAGGCAAGCTGAAAAGACAGCCTTCAGAATGGGAGAAAATAATAGCAAATGAAGCAACAGACAAACAACTAATCTTAAAAATATACAAGCAACTTCTACAGCTCAATTCCAGAAAAATAAACGACCCAATCAAAAAATGGGCCAAAGAACTTAATAGACATTTCTCCAAAGAAGACATATAGATGGCTAACAAACACATGAAAAGATGCTCAACATCACTCATTATCAGAGAAATGCAAATCAAAACCACTATGAGATACCATTACACGCCAGTCAGAATGGCTGCGATCCAAAAATCCACAAGCAATAAATGCTGGAGAGGGTGCGGAGAGAAGGGAACCCTCTTACACTGTTGGTGGGAATGCAAACTAGTACAGCCACTATGGAGAACAGTATGGAGATTCCTCAAAAAACTGGGAATAGAACTGCCTTATGACCCAGCAATCCCACTGCTGGGCATACACACTGAGAAAACCAGAATTGAAAGAGGCACGTGTACCCCAATGTTCATAGCAGCACTGTTTACAATAGCCAGGACGTGGAAGCAACCTAGATGTCCATCCACAGATGAATGGATAAGCAAGCTGTGGTACATATACACGATGGAGTATTACTCAGCCATTAAAAATAATACATTTGAATCAGTTCTAATGAGGTGGATGGAACTGGAGCCTATTATACAGACTGAAGTAAGCCAGAAAGAAAAACACAAATACAGTATACTAACGCATATATATGGAATTTAGAAAGATGGTAACAATCACCCTGCTTATGAGACAGCAAAAGAGACACTGTTGTATAGAACAGACTTTTGGACTCTGGGACTGGGAGAGGGTGGGACGATTGGGGAGAATAGCATTGAAATATGTATAATATCATATCTGAAACGAGTCAGTCCAGGTACGATGCCCTATAACAGATGCCTGGGACTGGAGCACTGGGATGACCTGGAGGGATGGTGTGGGAAGGGGGGAGGGAGGAGGGTTCAGGATGGGGAGCACGTGTATTCTGGTGGCGGATCCATCTCGATGTATAGTAAAAGTAATACAATATTGTAAAGTTAAGAAAAATTAAAAAAATAATAATAATAAAATATATATATATATAACTAAACAAAATGAATTTTTAAAACTAGGAAGCCTGGTGAATTGAAATAGACATTACATATAAAGGTATGAAGGTTTCTTAAGAAACTGAAAATAGAGCTACAATATGAGTTAGCAATCCCAGTCCTAGGCATATATCTGGAGAAAAACATGTTTCAAAGGGCTACATGTACTCCAATGTTCATTGTAGTGCTGCTTACAATAGCCAAGACAAGGAGGTAACCTAAACATCCATTACAAGAGGAATGAACAAAAAAATATGTTACTTATATACAATGGAATATTCAGTTCAGTTCAGTCGCTCAGCCATGTCCGACTCTTTGCGACCTCATGAACCACACAGCATGCCAGGCCTCCTTGTCCATCACCAACTTTCGGAGTCTAGCCAAACCCATTTCAACTGAGTCAGTGATGCCATCCAGCCATCTAATCCTCTGTCATCCCACTCTCCACCTGCCCTCAATCTTTTCCAGCATCAGGGTCTTTTCAAATGAGTCATCTCTTCATATCAGGTGGCCAAACTATTAGAGTTTCAGCTTCAACATCAGTCCTTCCAATGAACTCCCAGGACTGATCTCCTTTAGGATGGACTGGTTGGATCTCCTTGCAGTTTATGGGACTCAGAGTCATCTCCAACATCACAGTTCAAAAGTATCGATTTTTTGGTGCTCAGCTTTCTTTATAGTCCAACTCTCGCATCCATACATGACCACTGGAAAAACCTTAGCCTTGACTAGACAGACCTTTGTTGACCAACTAATGTCTCTGCTTTTTAATATGCTGTCTAGGTTGGTCATAACTTTGTAAGCGTTCTTTAATTTCATGGCTGTACTCACCATCTGCAGTGATTTTTGAGCCCCCCCCCCCAAAATAAAGTCAGCCAGTGTTTCCACTGTTTCCCCATCTATTTGCCATGAAGTAATGGGACCAGATGCCATGATCTTAATTTTCTGAATGTTGAGCTATAAGCCAGCTTTTTCACTCTGCTCTTTAACCTTCATCAAGAGGCTCTTTAGTTCTTCTTCACTGTTTGCCATAAGGGTGGTGAAATCTGCATATCTAAGGTTATTGATATTTCTCCTGGCAATCTTGATTCCAGCTTGTGCTTCCTCCAGCCCAGCATTTCTCAAGATGTATATAAGTTAAATACATATACATCTGCATATAAGTTAAATAAGCAGGGTGACAATAAACAGCCTTGATGTACTCCTTTTCCTATTTGGAACCAGTCTGTTGTTCCATGTCCAGTTCTAACTGTTGCTTCTTGACCTGCATACAAGTTTCTCAAGAGGCAGGTCAGGTGGTCTGGCATTCCCATCTCCTTCAGAATTTTCTAGTTTATTGTGATCCACGCAGTCAAAGGCTTTGGCATAGTCAGTAAAGCAGAAATAGATGTTTTTCTGGAACTCTCTTGCTTTTTCGATGATTCAGCAGATGTTAGCAATTTGATCTCTGGTTCCTCTGCCTTTTCTAAAACCAGCTTGAACATCTGGAAGTTCATGGTTCATGTATTGCTGAAGCCTGGCTTGGAGAATTTTGAGTATTACTTTACTAGCGTGTGAGATGAGTGCAATTGTGGGTAGTTTGAGCATTCTTTGGCATTGCCTTTCTTTGGGATTGAAATGAAAACTGACTTTTTCCAGTCCTGTAGCCACTGCTGAGTTTTCCAAATTTGCTGACATATTGAGTGCAGCACTTACACTCTTCTGTATAGTGCAGCACTATACAGAATCATCTTAAAGGATTTGAAATAGATCAACTGGAATTTCATCACTTCCATTAGCTTTGTTCGTAGTGATGCTTCCTAAGGCCCACTTGACTTCACATTACAGGATGTCTGGCTCTAGCTGAGTGTG
This sequence comes from Tragelaphus eurycerus, assembly GCA_935064755.1. Lineage (NCBI taxonomy): Eukaryota > Metazoa > Chordata > Mammalia > Artiodactyla > Bovidae > Tragelaphus > Tragelaphus eurycerus. The sequence continues at coordinate 23,612,507 of CAKXYN010000032.1, forward strand.
AGTGATAACACCATTGTGATTATCTGGTTCATGAAGATCTTTATTGTACAGTTCTTCTGTGTATCCTTGCTACCTCTTCTTAATATCTTCTGCTTCTGTTAGGCCCATACCATTTCTGTCCTTTATTGAGCCCATCTTTGCATGAAATGTTCCCTTGGTATCTCTAATTTTCTTGAAGAGATCTCTAATATTTCCAAAATGCAGTACTTGGATGCAATCTCAAAAACGACAGAATGATCTCTGTTCATTTCCAAGGCAAACCATTCAATATCATGGTAACCCAAGTCTATACCCTAACCAGTAACAATGAAGAAGCTGAAGTTGAATGGTTTTATAAAGACATATAGGACCTTCTAGAACTAATACCCAAAAAGATGTCCTTTTCATTATAGGGGACTGGAATGTAAAAGTAGGAAGTCAAGAAACACCTGGAGTAACATGCAAATTTGGCCTTGGAGTATAGAATGAAGCAGGGCAAAGGCTAATAGAGTTTTGCCAAGACAGCGCATTGATCATAGCAAACACCCTCTTCCAACAACACAAGAGAAGACTCTATACATGGACATCACCAGATGTCAACACCGAAATCAGATTGATTATATTCTTTGTAGCCAAAGATGGAGAAGCTCTATATAGTCAGCAAAAACAAGACCAGGAGCTGACTGTGGCTCAGATCATGAACTCCTTATTGCCAAACTCAGACGTAAATTAAACAAAGTGTGAAAACCACTAGACCATTCAGGTATGACCTAAATCAAATCCCTTATGATTATACTGTGGAAGTGAGAAATAGATTTAAGGGATTAGATCCGATAGAGTTCCTGATGAACTATGGATGGAGGTTCATGACATTGTACAGGATACAGGAATCAAGACCATCCTCAATAAAAACAAATCCAAAAAAGCCAAATGGCTATCTGAGGAGGCCTTACAAATAGCTGTGAAGAGAAGAGAAGTGAAAAGCAAAGGGGAAATGGAAAGATATACCTATTTGAATGCATATTTCCAAAGAATAGTAAGGAGAGATAAGAAAGCCTACGTCAGTGATCAGGGCAAAGAATTAGAAACCAGTGGAATATTGATTAGCCATTAAAAAGAATGAAATAATGCCATTTACAGTAACATCAATGAACCTGGAGATTATCATACTAAATGTAGTAAGTCAGACAAAGACAAATATCTTATGATATTGCTTATATATGGAATCTAAGAAAACAAATTATACAAATGTAGTTATTTACAAAACAGAAAGACTTACAACTTAGAGAATAATCTTATGATTACCAGGGTGGGAAGAGGAAAGAGAAGGGATAGATTGGGAGTTTGGGATTGACATGTACACACTGCTATATTTAAAATAGATAACCAACAAGGCCCTACTGTATAACATAGCGAATGTTGCTTAATATTCTATAGTAGCCTAAATGGGAAAATAATCTGAAAAAGAATAGATACATGTGTGTGTGTGTATATATATATATATATATATATAACTGAACCACTTTGCTGTACACCTGAAACCAACACAACATTGTTAATCAACTATTTTTTGCTTTCAATCTCTTAAGTCATGTGTCCAGCTCTTTTCTAACCCCACGGACTGTAACCCACCAGCCTCCTCTGTCCATGGCTTCAGGCAAGAATACTGGAGTGTGTTGCCATTTCCTTCTTCTGGGGATCTTCCCCACCCAAGGATCAAATTCATGTCTCTTGCATCGGCAGGTGGATTCTTTATCACTGAGCCACCAGAAAAGCCCAGCATATTCTTACTGTGGTATAATATACAGTAGGAAAAGTAAATGAATAAAAATACAACTCAGTGATATAAATACATCTTAATAACATATCATCTAATGTAAAAAGCAATTCTCAGAAGATTATATACTACATTATATCCCTTTTGTGAAGCTTCAAAACAATGAAAATTAAATAATATTTTAACTATGCATATGTATTTGATAAAACTATTGTAAAATTCAGGATATTAATTATCTTTGAGGTGGAGGCACAAGATTAAGAGGCAAAAGGAAGATATAAGTTATTGTTTATATTATTTTCCTTGCATTGGATGTGGGTTTTTGAGTATTCATAAGGTTATTTAAAATGATAAAGAATCAAAGGGGCATGCATAGATCAATAATGACAGCTTATATAAAAAAAGAATTATGATTAACAGCATATCTAAAGTCATCTTTTATAAATTAAAATTAAAAATGATTGAGGTTTTCAAGGCTAGAAATACTAGGGGCAAGATAGAGCTGAGACTTAGGCCAAACTTCCTAGTTCAATTTGGCCATGGTCCACTCAGTCAAGCTGGATAGATACCACTGGTGAAATTTGTTGGAGCTCATTTAAGAATATCTACATTAAGATGTGGCCCAGAGATTTTTGGTCAAGTCTGTATTCCCACAGGCCACCAAGACTGAGGGCAGATTCAGTGTCCAGCAATGGGCCAGGTATCAGGATGTAGTGAAATAGGCTAAGTAATTCATATAGGCTAGATTCTGTCTAGCCATTCTCATCTACTAATTGGGTATGCATATAACAATTATTAATACAATAATACCTGAAAATTTTCACAGGATATTAGTCATTATTCTGAATTTATGCTTTCAAAATGTGGTACTGGAGAAGACTCTTGAGAGTTCCTTGGACTGCAAGGAAATCAAACCAGTCAATGGTAAAGAAGATCAACCCTGAATATTCATTAGACAGACTTATGCTGAAGCTGAAGCTTTAATACTTTGGCTACCTAATGCAAAGAGCTGACTCACTGGAAAAGACCCTGATGCTGGGAAAGATTGAGAGCAGGAGGAGAAGGGGATGACAGAGGATGAAATGGTTGGATGGCATCATCAACTCAATGGACATAAGTCTGAGGAAACCTGGGAGATAGTGAAAAACAGGAAAGCCTGGCATGTTGCAGTCCATGGGGTTGCAAAGAGTTGGACATGACTGAGCGACAGAATAGCAACAGTACTTTCATACATGTTATTTCCTTTCCATACTCAGAAGTCTGTGCAGTAAGTATGAAAGCAGACATGGTGAGTACTGTTATTCAAGTACATATAGTTACAAAAACTGAAGCACAAAGAAGTGAAGGGGGAAGAGGTAAAACAAGAACTGAAATCCAGTTCTGTGTGAGTCCAGGTCTAGTCATCTTCTGCCATGTCAAGATACCTTTTATCTTCTTTTTTCTCAAACTGAAAATTTGGAGGGTGCTTTGGCTATTTATATCCTAGAAAACAGTCATAATTCATTAATCACACTTCTAGAAATCATACACAAGCATTTAACCTAAAAGGTAACTACAAAATATTACTATCACCATCATTACTATTAATGATGGTTATCATCCATGCTTTCCAAATGGCTGCTCTAAGCACTACAGAGGCTATCCTAGCTAATCCAAGTGTTAGCATTACCACTTTATAAATGAGGAAATATGTGCAGAGAGTTTTAAGTTAAAGATTTGATAAAGATCACATGACTAGGATTTAACTCTATGGGCTGAACCTGAAGTCAATGTTCTTCAATATTGTGCATAGTTACGTGGAACCTTCATAGCTTCAGGTGACTCGACTCCATTGTTTCCCCACTGACTCCTAGATAATAAAGTAAGCCTGACAGCTAGGGAAAGTGTTAAAATAACTCAATGTCTAACCATGTTTATAGTTGGTAAAGAATCTGCCTGCAATGCAGGAGACCTGAATTCAGTTCCTGGGTTGGGAAGATCCTCTAGAGAAGAAAATGGCAACCCACTCCAGTATTCTTGCCTGGAGAATCCCATGGACAGAGGAGCCTGGCAGGCTACAGTCCACGGGGTTCAAAGAGTCAGACATGACTTAGTGACTGAACTACCACCATCAACCATGTTTATAGGGAGGGACAAAGATGATATTGGTAAAGTATGGCAAGGGATACTTTGGGTGTGAGCAAAATATGGCAAAAGAGAATTTCTACCACAGACAGATTTTCTTGCTGAACTTGATTTTATGTCCAATTGAGAGTCAATTCCAGCTTGGGGTTAGAGAATGGTTGAGCTCCACCAATTTTTCTGGGTTACATTTGACAAGCTCTTTGATCTCTGAATGTCTATAACCTGTGATTTCCAGACATACTCAACTGCCTGCTTGTTCAGTACAATTTATTATCTGATAGGCATCTCAAACAACGTAGCCCAAACAGAACTTTTGATATTTCACTACCAAAACTGGCTCTGCTCTCAGCCTTCTTCATTTCAATAAGTGACCATGCATTCACTCAGTTGCTCAGGATAAAAGCCTAGGGGTCATTGATTCCTGTCCTTTTCTCAAACCACACCTAAACAAGTCATTTGACACAACTTCAGAGTATTTTAAAAATCTGTTCATTTTGATCTACCTTTATTATTACCAAGCCACCACCATCTCTCATTGGACCTCTGCAATCATCTCCTGCTTATTTAACTTATATGCAGAGTACATCATGAGAAAAGCTGAGCTGGATGAAGCAAAAACTGGAATAAAGACTGTCAGGAGAAATATAAATAACCTCAAATATGCAGATGACACCACCCTTATGGCAGAAAGTGAAGAGGAATTAAAAAGTCTCTTGATGAAACTGAAAGAGCAGAGTGAAAAAGTTGGCTTAAAGCTCAACATTCAGAAAACGAAGATCATGGCATCTGGTCCCATCACTTCATCTCAAATAGATGGGTAAACAATGGAATGACACTCACAGACTTTATTTTTGGGGGCTCCAAAATCACTGTAGATGGTGATTGCAGCCATGAAATTAAAAGACACTTACTCCTTGGAAGGAAAGTTATGACCAACCTAGACAGCATATTAAAAAGCAGAGACATTACTTGGTCAACAAAGTTCCGTCTAGTCAAGGCTATGGTTTTTCCAGTGGTCATGTATGGATGTGAGAGTTGGACTATAAAGAAGGCTGAGCACCAAAGAATTGATGCTTTTTAACTGTGGTGTTGGAGAAGACTCTTGAGAGTCCCTTGGACTGCAAGGAGATCCAACCAGTCTATCCTAAAGGAAATCAGTCCTGAATATTCATTGGAAGGACTGATGCTGAAGCTGAAACTTCAATACTTTGGCCACCTGATGTGAAGAGATGACTCATTTGAAAAGACCCTGATGCTGGGAAGAGAGACTGAAGGTGGGAGGAGAAGGGGATGACAGAAGATGAGATGGTTGGATGGCATCACTGACTCAATGGACATGAATTTGAATGGACTCTGGGAGTTTGGTGACTGACAGGGAGGCCTGGCGTGCTGCAGTCTATGGGGTCGCAAAGAATCAGACATGACTGAGCAACTGAACTGAACTGAATCATCTCCTAACTAGTCTCTCAGTCTTTCCTGTATATAATCTATTCCCCACACATCATCTGGAGTGACTATTTTGTAAACATGGTGTTTTTTCCTAGCTTTAAATCCTCTGGAGGCTTCCTATCACACATACAATAAAGCCAGAACTGTAAGGCCTATGAGCTCTGACCTTTCCCTAACTGTGTAACCTTATTTCAGATCTCTCTTCCCATCATCCACTACTCTCCTACGACTTTGCACACTCTTTTTTTCTGAAATGCACAAAGCTTATTTTTCCTGTGAAAGTGAAAGTGAAGTCACTCGGTCGTGTCTGACTCTTTGTGACCTCCATGGACGGTAGCCTATCAGGCTCCTCTGTCCATGGGATCTTCCAGGCAAGAGTGCTGGAGCGGATTGCCATTTTCTTCTCCAGGGGATCTTCCCGACCCAGGAAGAGAACCCGGGTCTCCCGCATTGCAGGCAGATGCTTTACTGTCTGAGCCACCAGGGTAGTGTCTATTTATTTGCTCTTCTCTTTGCTTGTAATAATAATCCAGATCTTTCTAAGACTGGCTCTTTCTTGACATTTGGGTCTTAATTTAAATGTTTCTTTCCTAATGAGTCCTTCCATGATCACGCAATTTAAAATAGAGCCTTGGGAGGGGTCGGGTAGCAGTCCCAAGATGGTGGAGGAATAGGACGGGGAGACCACTTTCTCCCCAAAAAATTCATCAAAAGATCATTTGAATGCTGAGCAACTTTCACAAAACAATTTCTAAATGCTGGCAGAGGACACCAGGCACCCAGAAAGGCAGCCCATTCTCATCGAAAGGATGTAGGACAAAATATAAAAGATAAAAAGAGACACAAAAGAGTTAGGGAGGGAGTCCTGAAGAAGGAGAAGTTTCCAAACAGTAGGAAACCCTCTCATAGGCAGGTATGTGGGGAGTTCTGTAATCTCAGAGGGCAATGTAATTGCGAGAAAAATCAACAACAACAGCAACAACACAGAACATGCACCTAACTGCAACTGCCAGTGGAGAAGTAGCCCACAGATGCTTATGTCCATCACCAGCGAGCAGGGGCTGGTCAGGGAGGCGCGGGCTGCATAACCAGTGCTTAGGGTAAGAACCGGGCCTGCATGCCCTGAGGATAACCCGAGGAAGCTAACATGAGATTGCACCCCAAACTGTGGGATCACCAAAGAGAGAGGAAAAAAGAGAGAGAATTTTGCTGTGAAAGGCTCTAACGCACAGCCTGACATGCTCACAGTACAAAGGATTGAGCGAATACCAAAGGAGAGCTAGCCAGCTGCATAGAGGCTCCTCCTCCCCACCAGAGGCAGAGAGGCAGGCAGGCGACAGCCAGAGCTGCAAGGCAAGGGTCTGTTCCAATCTCAACCCTAGAGACCAGCTTCCTCCACCAACCTGTGAGCAGGCTCCTAGGGTTGTGATTACTGGCTTGATTGCTCTCTTCCCTTATGACCCTCCCTTTTCTCCCCCAGGTCACCTCTATCTCCTCCCTCCCCCTTCTCTTCTCTACATAACTCTGTGATTCTCTCTGGGTATTCTGGGCTATGGAGAATACTTAGGGAACTGATTACTTGCTAGACTGGTCTCTCCCCCTTTTGATTCCCACTATTCTCCTCCTGGTCACCTCTATCTCCCTCCTCCCTTTTCTCTTCTCCATGTAACTCTGTGAACCTTTCTGGGTGTCACTCGCTGTGGAGAATTGTTTCATCATTAACCTAGATGTTTTATCATCTGTGTTGTATGATTGATAAGTCTTGAGGCTATGGTAAGAATAAGACTGAAAGCCAGATGCAGGAGGCTTAACTCCAAAACTTGAGAACATCAGAGAACTCCTGATTCCAGGGAACATTAATAAACAAAAGCTCACCCCAAAGCCTCCATACCTACACTGAAACCAAGCTCCACCCAAGAGCCAACAAGTTCCAGAGCAAGAGAATTAGCAATGCTAATTCTCCAGCAAAGCAGGAACACAGCCCTGAGCATTAAAAAACAGGCTGCCCAAAGCCGTGCCAAACCCATAGACACCCCAGAAGTCACTACTGGACTCTTCATTGCACTCCAGAGAGAAGTGATACAGCTCCACCCACTAGAACACAGACACAAGCTCTCCTAATGAGGAAACCTTGACAAGCCACTACTCTAATCCTACCCACAAGGAGCAGGCCTCACAATAAAGAGGAATCACAAACTTCCAGCCTACAGAAAAGGCACCCCAAACACAGCAATTTAAACCAAATGAAAAGGCAGAGAAATATTCAGCAGGAAAAGGAACTTCCAGATGTTCAAGCTGGTTTTACAAAAGGCAGAGGAACCAGAGATCAAATTGCCAACATCTGCTGGACCATCGAAAAAGCAAAAGAGTTCCAGAAAAATATCTATTTCTGCTTTTTGACTATGCCAAAGCCTTTGACTGTATGGATCACAAGAAACTGTGGAAACTTCTGAAAGAGATGGGAATACCAGAACACCTGACCTGCCTCTTGAGAAACCTATATGCAGGTCAGGAAGCAACAGTTAGAACTGGACATGGAACAACAGACTGGTTCTAAATAGGAAAAGGAGTACATCAAGGCTGTATATTGTCACCTTGCTTATTTAACTTCTATGCAGAGTACATCATGAGAAATGCTGGGCTGGAAGAAGCACAAGCTGGAATCAAGATTGCTGGGAGAAATATCAATAACCTCAGATATGCAGATGACACCACACTTATGGCAGAAAGTGAAGAGGAACTAAAAAGCCTCTTGATGAAAGTGAAAGAGGAGAGTGAAAAATTTGGCTTAAACTTCAACATTCAGAAAACAAAGATCATGGCACCTGGTCCCATCACTTCATGAGAAATAGATGGGGAAGCAGTGGAAACAGTGTTAAACAGTAGAAACAGTGATCTCCAAAATCACTGCAGATAGTGACTGCAGTCATGAAATTGAAAGACGCTTACTTCTTGGATGAAAAGTTATGACCAACCTAGACAGCATATTCAAAAGCAGAGACTTTACTTTGCCAACAAAGGTCCATCTAGTCAAGTCAAGGCTACGGTTTTTCCAGTCAAAGTTATGGTTTTTCCAGTGGTCATGTATGGATGTGAGAGTTGGACAGTGAAGAAAGCTGAGCGCTGAAGAATTGATGCTTTTGAACTGTGGTGTTGGAGAAGGCTCTTGAGAGTCCCTTGGACAGCAAGGAGAGCCAGCCAGTCCACCTAAGGGAGATCAGTCCTGGGTGTTCTTTGGAAGGAATGATGCTAAAGCTGAAACTCCTGTACTCTGGCCACCTCATGTGAAGAGCTGACTCATTGGAAAAAACTCTGATGCTGGGAGGGATTGGGAGCAGGAGGAAAAGGGGACGACAGACGATGAAATGGCTGGATGGCATCACCGACTTGATGGACGTGACTTTGAGTGAACTCCGGGAGTTGGTGATGGACATGGAGGCCTGACGTGCTGCAATTCATGGGGTCACAAAGAGTTGGACATGACTGAGCAACTGAACTGAACTGAACTGAAAGGAACATGATACATTAAACCAAACAAAAGAAGAGGAGATCGGGAATCTGTCTGAAAATGAATTCAGAATGATGATAGTACAGTTGATCGAAAATCTTGAAAACAAAATGGAGTTACAGATAAATAGTCTAGAGACAACGATTGAGAAGATGCAAGAAATGTTTAACAAGGACCTAGAAGAAATAAAGAAAAGTCAATCAATAATGAATGATGTAATAAGTGAGATCAAAAGCACTCTGGAGGGAAGCAACAGTAGAATGACTGGAGCAGAAGATAGCATAAGTAAGGTGGAAGATAGAATGGTGGAAATAAATGAAGCAGAGAGTAAAAAAGAATTAAAAGAAATGAGGACAACTTCAGAGACCTCTAGGACAATGTTGAACACCTCTAGGACAGGAGACCCAGAAGAAGGAGACAAAAGAAAGGGCATAAGAAAATACTTGAGGGGATAATAGTTGAAGAATTCCCCTAAATGGGGAAGGAAATAGCCACCCATGTCCAAGAAACCCAGAGCATCCCAAAAAGGATAAACTCAAGGCAAAACACCCCAAGACACATATTAATCAAACTAATGAAGATCAAACACAAAGAGCAGATATTAAAAGCAGCAAGGGAAAAGCAACAAATAACACACAAGGGGATCCCCATAAGGATAACAGCTGATCTTTCAATAGAAACTCTTCAGATCAGAAGGAAATGGCAGGACATACTTAAAGTGATGAAAGAAAAACCTACAATCCAGATTACTATACCCAGCAAGGATCTCATTCAAATATGAAGGAGAAATCAAAAGCTTTACAGACAAGCAAAAGCTGAGAGAATTCAGGGCTACCAAACCAGCTCTTCAACAAATGCTAAAGGGTCTTCTCTAGACAGGAAACACAGAAAAGGTGTATAAACTCGAACCTAAAACAACAAAGTAAATGGCAATGGGATCATACTTATGAATAATTACCTTAAATGTAAATGGGTTGAATGCCCCAACCATAAGACAAAGACTGGCTGAATGGATACAAAAATAAGACCCCTATATATGCTGTCTACAAGAGACCCATGTTAAACCAAGGGACACATACAGACTGAAATTGAAGGGCTGAAAAGATATGTTTTATGCAAATAGAGACCAAAACAAAGCGGGAGTAGCAATACTCATATAAGATAAAATAGACTTTGAAATAAAGACCATGAAAAGAGACAAAGAAAGTCACTATATAATGATCAAAGGATCAATCCAATAAGATGTAACAATTATAAATATTCATGCACCCAACATAGGAGCACCTCAATACATTGGGCAAATGCTAACAAGTATGAAAGTGGAAATTAACAGTAACACAATAATAGTGAGAGACTTTAATACCCACTCACACCTATGGATAGATGAACCAAATAGAAAATTAGCAAGGAAATGCAAAATTTAATTGATACAATGGACCAGCTAGACCTAATTGATATCTATAGGATGTTTCACCCCCAAACAATGAATTTCACCTATTTCTAAAGTGCACATAGAACATTCTCCAGGATAGATTACATCCTGGGCCATAAATCTAGCCTTGGTAAATCCAAAAAAATTGAAATCATTTCAAGCATCTTTTCTGATCACAATGCAGTAAGATTAGATGTCAACTACAGGAAAAAAAAAAAAAATGGAGGTTAAGCATCACACTTCTGAACAACTGGCAAATCATGGAAGAAATAAAAAAGGAAATCAAAATGTGCACAGAAGCAAATGAAAATGAAAACACAACAACCCAAAACCTATGGGATTCAATAAAAGCAGTGCTAAGGGGGAAGTTCATAGCAATACAAGCCTACCTCAAGAAACAAGAGAAAGATCAAATAAATAACCTAACTTTACACCTAAAACAATTTGAGAAAGAAGAAATGAAGAACTCCAGGGTTAGTAGAAGGAAAGAGATTATAAAAATTGTAGCAGAAATAAATGAAAAAGAAACAAAGGATACTATAGCAAAAATCAGCAAAACCAAAGGCTAGTTCTTTGAGAAGATAAAGAAAATAGACAAACCATTAGCCAGATTCATCAAGAAAAAAAGGGAGAAAAATCAAATTAAAATTAGAAATGAAAATGGAGAATTCACAACAGACAACACAGAAATACAAAGGATCATAAGAGACTGCTATCAGCAACTATATGCCAATAAAATGGAAAACTTGGAAGAAATGGACAAATTCTTATAAAATTATAACCTTCCAAAACTGAACAAGGAAGAAACAGAAAATCTTAACAGACCCATCACAAACACAGAAATAGAAACTATAATAAAAAATCTTCCAACATACAAACACCCAGGACCAGACATGGCTTCAGAGGTGAATTCTACCAGAAATTCAGAGAAGAACTAACACCTATCCTACTCAAAATTTCCCAGAAAATTGCAGAGGAAGATAAACTCCCAAGCTCATTCTATGAGGCCACCATCACTCTAATACCAAAACCAGACAAAGATGCCACAAAAAAAGGAAACTACAGGCCAATATCACTGATGAACATAGATGCAAAAATCCTCAACAAAATTCTAGCAAACAGAATCCCAACAATATATTAAAAAGATCACACATCATGACCAAATGGGATTTATCCCAGGGAAGCAAGGATTCTTAAATATTTCCAAATCAATCAATGTGATACAACACATTAACAAACTGAAAGATAAAAACCATATGATTATCTCAATAGATGCAGAGAAAGCCTTTGACAAAATTCAACATCCATTTGTGATAAAAACTCTCCAGAAAGCAGGTATAGAAGGAACATGCCTCAATATAATAAAAGCCACAGCAAACATTATCCTCAATGGTAAAAAATTGAAAGCATTTCCCTCAAAGTCAGGAACAAGACAAGGGTTCCCACTCTCACCACTACTATTCAACATAGTTTTGGAAGTTTTAGCCAAAGCAATCAGAGAAGAAAAAGAAATAAAAGGAATCAATATGAGAAAAGAAGAAGTAAAACTCTCACTGTTTGTAGATGACATGATCTTCTACATGAAAAACCCTAAAGACTCCACCAGAAAATTACTAGAGCTAATCAATGAATATAGTAAAGTTGCAAGATATAAAATTAACACACAGAAATCCTTTGCATTCCTATACACTAACAATGAGAAAACAGAAATAGAAATTAAAGAAACAATCCCATTTACCATTGCAACAAAAAGAATAAAACACTTAGCAATAAATCTACTTAAAGAAACAAAAGACCTATATATGGAAAACTATATGAGAGCTGGACTGTGAAGAAGGCTGAGTGCCGAAGAATTGATGCTTTTGAACTGTGGTGTTGGAGAAGACTCTTGAGAGTCCCTTGGACTGCAAGAAGATCCAACCGGTCCATTCTGAAGAAGATCAGCCCTGGAATTTCTTTGGAAGGAATGATGCTAAAGCTGAAACTCCAGTATTTTGGCCACCTCATGCGAAGAGTTGACTCATTGGAGAAGACTCTGATGCTGGGAGCAATTGAGGGCAGGAGGAGAAGGGGACGACAGAGGATGAGATGGCTGGGTGGCATCACTGACTCGATGGATGTGAGTCTGAGTGACCTCCGGGAGCTGGTGATGGACAGGGAGGCCTGGCGTGCTGCGGTTCATGGGGTCGCAAAGAGTCGGACACGACTGAGCGACTGATCTGATCTGATCTGATCTGATAAAACACTGATGAAAGAAATCAAAGAGAACACAAATAGATGAAGAAATATACCATGTTCATGGATTGGAAGAATCAATATAGTGAAAATGAGTATGCTATGCTAAGTCGCTTCAGTCGTGTCCGACTCTGTGCGACCCCATAGACGGCAGCCCATTAGGCTCCTCCGTCCCTGGGATTCTCCAGGCAAGAATACTGGAGTGGGTTGCCATTTCCTTCTCCAATGCAGGAAAGTGAAAAGTGAAAGTGAAGTCGCTCAGTCGTGTCCAACTCTTAGCGACCCCATGGACTAGAGCCTACCAGGCTCCTCTGTCCATGGGATTTTCCAGGCAAGAGTACTGGGGTGGGGTGCCATTGCCTTCCCCGGAAAATGAGTATACGACTCAAAAAAATCTACAGATTCAATGCAACCCCTATCAAGTTACTAATGGTATTTTTCACAGAAATAGAACAAATAATTTCACAATTTGTATGGAAATACAATAATCCTTGAATACCCAAAGCAATCTTGAGAAAGAAGAAGAACTGGAGGAATCAACCTGCCTGGCTTCAGACTATACTACAAAGCCACAGTCATAAAGACAGTACAGTATTGGCACAAAGACAGAAATATAGATCAATGGAACAAAATAGAAAGCACAGAGATAAATCTATGCACCTCTGGACACCTTATCTTTGACAAAGGAGGCAAAAATATACAATGGAGAAAAGATAATCTCTTTAACAAGTGGTGCTGGGAAAACTGCTCAACCAGCTGTAAAAGAATGAAACTAGAACACTTTCTAACACCATGTGCAAAAATAAACTCAAAATGGATTAAAGATCTAAATGTAAGAACAGAAACTATAAAACCCCTAGAGGAAAACATAGGCAAAACACTCTCTGACATAAATCACAGCAAGATCCTCTATGACCCACCTCCCAGAGTAACAGAAATAAAAGCAAAAATAAACAAGTGGGACCTAATTAAACTTAAAAGCTTTTGCACAACAAAGGAGACTATAAGCAAGGTAAAAAGACAGCCTTCAGAATGGGAGGAAATAATAGCAAATGAAGCAAATGACAAAGCATTAATCTCAAAAATATAAAAGCAATTTCTTAGCTCAATACCAGAAAAATAAATGACCCAATCAAAAAATGGGCCAAAGAACTAAACAGACATTTCTCCAAAGAAAACATACAGATGGCTAACAAGCACCTGAAAAGATGTTCAACATCACTCATTATCAGAGAAATGCAAATCAAAACAACAGTGAGGTACCATTTCACGCCAGTCAAAATGGCTGCTATCAAAAAGACTACAAATGATAAATGCTGGAGAGGGTGTGGAGAAAAGGGAATCCTCTTACACTGTTTGGTGGGAATGCAAACTAGTACAGCCACTATGGAAAAGAGTGTGGAGATTCCTTAAAAAACTGGAAATATAACTGCCAAAGGATCCAGCAATCACCCTGCTGGGCATGCACACTGAGGAAACCAGAATTGAAAGAGACACGTGTACCCCACATTCATCGTAGCACTGTTTACAATAACTAGGACATGGAAGCAACCTAGATGTCTACTGGCAGACGAATGGATAATAAAGCTGTGCTACATATACACAATGGAATATTACTCAGCTATTAAAAAGAATGCATTTGAATCAGTTCAAATGAGGTGGATGAAACTGGAGCCTATTATACAGAGCTAAGTAAGTCAGAAAGAAAAACACCAATACAGTATATTAACGTATATAAATGGAATTGAGAGAGATGGTAATGGTGACCCTATAAGCAAGACAGCAAAAGAGGCACAGATATAAAGAACAGACTTTTGGACTCTGTGGAAGAAGGTAAGGGTGTGATTATTTGAGAGAATAGCATTGAAAAATGTATATTACCATATGTGAAATAGATCACCAGTCCAAGTTCGATGCATGAAAGAGGGCACTCAAAGCTGGTGCACTGGGACAACTCTGAGGGATGGGATTGGGAGGGAGGTGGGAGGGGGTTTGGGATGGGGGACACATGTATACCCTTTGCTGATTCATGTGAATGTATGGCAAAAACCACCAAAATATTGCAAAGTAATTAGCCTCCAATTAAAATAAATTAATTTAAAAACAAAAGAAAACATAGGTACACTTAGCTGTAAACCAGGAAGACCCACATCCATGGGAGGTGCTATGTGTGTGCCCTTCTGCCGCCAGTCCTAAGGGTGACTCTTCTCAGGCCCAAACAATATCCATAACCCGGGCCAGAGCCCATGTGTCCCCAGGGGGAGGGGCTTATTCCACCTCAGAAATGGCCCACATTTCAACTTATACCACTAGTGCCAGGTTTTTGTGTTTTCATTGAGAAAGTTTTCCTTCTTGATGAGATGCTTCTTTTTAAAACAAAACAGAATAGAAAATATGACAACCTCCCAAACAGTGTTTGTTCTGGAAGTCCCCAGGTGGCTCATGTTTTGCCTATCTGGGCCTCGCCTTCTGAAACACAGATCCCTGACTAGAAGAACTTGGAAGCAGTCAGAATCAAAAGATACCCCAACAATTTCCCTTTCTCAGAAGCACCTGACTGAAGGTATTCTTGTCACAGGAAGCTTCCAAGGTTCTGAACAGAAAGTAGCCAAATGGTGAGACTGCAAGGCAGGGCAGGGAATGGAGAAAAAGGCTGTGAATTTGCTAAAAACCACTGAGCTGTACAATAATGAAAGTGATATTTATGGTATGTCAGTCAGTTCAGTTCAGTCACTCAGTCGTGTCCAACTCTTTGCAATCCCATGAACCGCAGCATGCCAGGCCTCCCTGTCCATCAACAACTCCCAGAGTTCACCCAGACTCACATCCATCGAGTCAGTGATGCCATCCAGCCATCTCATCCTCTGTCGTCCCCTTCTCCTTCTCCCCCAAATCCCTCCCAGCATCAGAGTCTTTTCCAATGAATCAACTCTTCGCATGAGATGGCCAAAGTACTAGAGTTTCAGCTTTCTCATCATTCATTTCAAAGAAATCCCAGGGCTGATCTCCTTCAGAATGGACTGGTTGGATCTCCTTGCTGTCCAAGGGACTCTCAAGAGTCTTCTCCAATACCACAGTTCAAAAGCATCAGTTCTTCGGCACTCAGCCTTACCTTAATAAAGCTTATGAAGGGGAAAGGCAGGGGCAGTGAGAAGAAGGGACTCCAGGTGATGGGACCAGATGTGGTCACTGACAAATTACGTGTTATCCCCTATGGCCCTCATCAAGTCTTTATAATACCTTCACACTCATTTAATTGGACAAATAAATAATTAACTGCCTAGTACAGGGTTTCCCAGGTGGTACAGTGGTAAAGAATTTGCTTGCTAATGCAGGAGACTCCAGAGACATGTGCTTGATCCCTGGACTGAGATCTCCTGGAGAAGGAAATGGCAACCCACTCTAGTATTCTTGCCTGGAAAATTCCATAGACAGAGGAGACTGGCAGGTTATAGTCCATGCATGCAAAGAGTTGGACACAACTGAGTACACACACACGCACAAGCCAGGGACCAGGGTGGGAAGGAAGGCCTGGGGGCTGGGGAAAGTGATGTGAGATTGTGGGTAAGAGCCTTGGGTCCTGGAGGAGGCCTGTTCTCTGTAAACTGAAGTGGTCAGATGGCTCTAAAGCTTCTGACCCTGTGAAAGGTGGACCATTTTCTTTGCTGAAGTTTCAGAACAAGTGACAGGCTTCTCTCTGCAAACACCAAATCATTCTTGGCTTCAGGGTCAAACTTCTCAGTCAGTGAAGATCAAAACCTACAGAAGGCCTGGCCATGGCCCCTACACATTCCAGGTTCTAGGACAGCCCTGGTCTCATGTCATTTTATTCTTTTCAAGAAAAATGACTTATTCAATGAACTTAAGACCTTTCATAAAATAAATGCATATAAGTAAGTATCCATCAACAGATGAATGGATGAAGAAGTGGTATATATAGATAGACGATGGAATATTAGTCATAAGGAAAGAATGAAATAATGCCATTTGCAGCAACATGGATGGACCTAGAGATTTTCATACTAAGTGAAGTAGGTATGAAAGAGAACAACAAATACCATATGATATCACTTATATATGGAATCTAAAATATACGACAAATGAACATATCCACCAGACAGAGAAGACACCTGTGGTTTCCTGGAGTGTGTGTGGAGGATTGGGAGTTTGGAATTGACAGGAAAAAAACTATAAAATATAGGATGGCTAAACAACAAGGTCCTACTGTACAGCACAGGGAACTACCTTCAACATCTTCTGATAAATCATAATGGAAAAGAAGGTGAAGAAAGAATACATATTTATATATAACTGAATCATTTTGCTGTACAGCATAAATTAACACAACATTGTAAACCAGTTATACTTCAATAAAATTAATTTTAAAAATGAAAAAAAAATAAATTGAGCCTTATTTTCTCATTTTCTCATTTTCTCTAAGGCTGATTTACTTGATCAGCCTTAAATACTTGTATTTGTTTGTTATCTCTCCCCATTAGAATGTAAGGTTCATGAGAGGAAGAGCTATGCTTGTTGTATTCAAAGGTCAATATCCTGGCATATAATAGGTGCTCAATAAATGTTTAACTGAATAACCAAATCTGTAAAATTGAGAGAATAAGTTTCCCTGGTGGCCTAGACGGTAAAGCATATGCCTGCAATGTGGGAGACCCAGGTTCGATCCCCGGATCTGGAAGATCCCCTCTGGAGAAGGGAATGGCTACCCACTCCAATATTCTTGCCTGGAGAATTCCATGCACAGAGGAGCCTAGTGGGCTACAGTCCACGGGGTCGCAAAGAGTTGGATACGATTGAGTGACTAAAACACACAATACAGCCTTCACAAGATGGTTTAAAAAGACTGTCACACTCAGTGAAGTAAGTGAGACAGTGTGTGCGTGTGCTCAATTGTTTCAGTCATGTCTGACTCTTTGCCCACCAGACTCCTCTGTCCATGCGATTTTATAGTCAAGATTATTGGAGTTGGTGTCCCCCTTCAGAGCGTTGTGCCAACCCAGAGATCGAACCCACATCTTCTGCATCTGCTGCATTGTAGGCAGATTCTTTAGCTCTGAGCCACCAGGGAAGCCCCAAGTCAGACAGAGAAAGATAAATATCATATGGTATCACTTATATGCTATGCTATGCTAAGTCACTTCGGTCGTGTCCGACTCTGTGTGACCCCATAGACGGCAGCACACCAGGCTTCCCCGTCCCTGGGATTCTCCAGGCAAGAACACTGGAGTGGGTTGCCATTTCCTTCTCCAATGCATGAAAGTGAAAAGAGGAAGTGAAGTCGCTCAGTCATGTCCGACTCTTAGCGACCCCATAGACTGCAGCCTACTAGGCTCCTCCATCCGTGGGATTTTCCAGGCAAGAGTACTGGAGTGGGGTGCCATTGCCTTCTCCATCACTTATATGTTGAGTCTTAAAAAATGATACAAATTTACTTATTTACAAAACAGAAACAGATTCACAGATGTAGATAATAAACTTATGGTTGCAAAGTGGAAAAGGGGGAGAGGGATAAATCAGGAGATTGAGACTGACATATATGCATTACTATATATATATAATAGACAATTAATAAGAACCTGCTACATAGTACAGGGGACTGTACTCAATACTCTGTAATGACCTATATGGGAAAAGAACCTTAAAAATATAAGTATTTATACCTATATGTCATATATATATATGTATAAACCTAAAAAAGTATAGGTATATATAATTATATGTGTTTTATATATATATATATATATATATATATATATATATAGCCATACAGCAGAAATGAACATAATATTGTAAACCAACTATACTTCAATAGAAATTAATTTTAAAAGATGGTTTAAAGACTGAATAACATGTAGAAATAAATGCTTAGTGTAAAGTAGGTGCTCAATAGATATGGCTCCCAATAATGATATTGTGATACACTTGAACTCAAGATTAATATCTGTTCCACTTGCTTTTCCTACTCATCTCAAGCATACATTAGAACAAGTGTTTTGCTTCTCAATGACCTGGATCTTCATCTGTAAAATCAGGATTTAAAAATCTTACCTTGCAAGACTCCAGAGATTAGATGAGATAGGATGGAAAGCACCTACTGTATTAGGTTCCCTTCTACTCTCATTTGTCATAAAGATCAAATGAGATAGTTGAAGGAAATGTGCTTTATAAACTGTGAGGAGCTATTTTACTGTAGGTTTGATATGCTCAAGCTGAGATCTGTAGACAGACAGATGAAGTCAGATTCATTAGATTCTGGCTGTCAAATAAAATATGTTTTAAAATATAAATTTTGGACTCTTCAGAATCAAACAGGATTCTTGCTGCCAGCAGACAGCACAAGGCTCTGCCCAAAGCCATTAACACCACAAAATCCATGCTTGGCAAAGCTAGTCCTCATATTGGCAGATAGGCTTTCCATTAACAGATGGGAATCTGGCTCTTGGAGCACTTTGGGAGAGGACTTAGAGGTACTCTGGATAAAGCACTTGTATGCCTAGTAATCCACTGGTCATCAAGTCCTTATTTCCTGCACCTGTTCATCTAGGTGGCTACAGTTCCTCAAGCTGGAGGGAAGCTGAATTCCCCCTGGCTGCATGTATGATGTTTAACACTTTCTCCTCTGAATAGACTTCTATGTAGTTAAGAGAACCAGATGATTAGTTAGTTTGTCCTACAAATGCATGCGGATTTCAGTGATGAGAAATGGTGCACAGGCTGTGCCTATTCTGAATTACAACACCTGATTATCAGCAAAGGCACACCTTGTGAGCTTCTGTTTCTATTGCAAAGTGCCAGTCTCCACTGGGTCTTATTTCTACAATTATTTAACATTTATTGAGCACCAATAATGTGCCTGGATCACTCTCTCTCTAATCGTGTCACTAATGATCCATCAGACTTCTCTGGATGATGGGAAGAAAGAAGAGCAAGTTAATTATCAGTGTGGCATTCAATCTCAATCAGTTAAATTGCCTGAATTATTGAAGTTTAGCTACTCAAGTAAAATGGTGACTAAATCTACAATGAAAACAAAAACAACTATCTTATTTCTAGGAGGAGTAGGGAAGAGTTAGAAGGAAAACATAAACTGTTCTGGTTGTTAAAAAGGAAGTGAAAGATACCTAAAATAGGACATAATCAGACGGATTCTGGAATACATAACTTCTAAACTTTTGCTCATGATGTTCCTAAATTTTAAACACATTATTTTTACTTCAGTTCTGCATGTTAAAAATTTATATATTAAGATCAAATTCAAATGCCAACTCCACCAAGTAA
Organism: Tragelaphus eurycerus; assembly: GCA_935064755.1. Lineage (NCBI taxonomy): Eukaryota > Metazoa > Chordata > Mammalia > Artiodactyla > Bovidae > Tragelaphus > Tragelaphus eurycerus. Next base: position 23,632,307 of record CAKXYN010000032.1, read on the forward strand.
TCTAAGGTGACCTTGGTATCTTCCTAGATATCTCCTATGTTCATCTTCAAAAATCTACTTATTGTGCACATCCTGTCAGCTATTCCTCTTAAAAACATTTCACATCTTATATTCTAAGAGTAAAGACTATTTCAGTCAACATAATACCTTTGTCCCACATCCTTTCCAAGGAAAATGGGCTCAGCTCAATGTCTTGGCTCAAGCTGGGTTCTACAGAGGCTGCCCAAGCAGCAAAGTAGTGAGGCTGATCCTTAGTTGTGAACCTAAGTCAAAGAACAACTGTCTAAGACCAGAACAAGGTGGCGTTAAGAAGCAAGGAACTAACTAAATGTCAGTGCTTAGATCTGAAAGGAAGTGTCTGCTCTGGTGATCAGAACTTGTTCAGGCAAATGCGTTCAGGAACACAAGCCTGCCCTTGGGCTGGTAGAGGGAGCCTTTATTGAGCTACCAGCCATGGAGCCAGAGGGCAGGAGAGGTTAAGGGCTCTGAGCCAGTCTCGACGTCTCTAGCATACATCACAATGTCTGACACATATTTAGTCTTCAGTATTATTTTTTTTTTTAATGAATAGTGCCACAGAATTTGTCAGCCCCTAAGGTTAGGAATTTTCTGGAAAAGTATAATCATCATCATCCAGGACCAGAGAATCAAGCATCTTTTACAAAGGACTAACTTGAGCAAATTCAGCAAATTTGCTCTTGTGTGATTTTTCTCCTTGAATTTAAATCTTGTATTTAGAACTGGTAATGGCTGAGAGATAACCCCTCTGAACCACGTAAGGCAGAGCATATTGTTACTGCTGGCCTTTATCTGTATAATCAAATAATAAAGTCAAACTGGCAACCAAAGGCAAGCTCCCAAGCTAACTCTAAAATACTTCCAATGTTATTTGTTCAGTAAACTGCAGAACATTAAATTTCTATATTAAGTAAATTATAAGGAAGAGTGCACTTTGCAAAATTAAAAAGTTCTTGGTTACTTTATCTATTATTCCACTGGGAAAGTTTCCAGAGTGTGCCTTGTACAGTTAGATAACTTTTTGCATGGATGGTGGGTAGTGGGGAAGGGTTCTGAGGCTCAGCACATACAGTGCCAGGATTCATCTGTAATTCCATAGCTCATTTCTGGGCCCTGAGGCAGAAATCTTTAATGACAAGCACCCAGCTCAGAAATGTATTCATAACTCTAACCTTCTGCCTCACATTAGGAATATTATGAAATCAAGAGATTAAACGTGTGAGACAGACCTGGAAGGGTTAGTTTGAAATCATTTGGCCCTAAGATTTCCACACTGGGCCTGGAGGGCCTTAAAAGTTTCCCAGAGAATCTTAAGGTTCACAATGCTTCAGAACTCCTGTTGATCTGTTTTACAAGCTGGAATTCTCTATAAAATTCCTATTGGAAAAAGAGTTCTCTAACAAAAAGCAGCGTTGAAAAGCAATAATCTATACAGATATAGAGCAAAGGGCACTATTATTGGCACAAATCTGACATGATTCCTTATTTATATATCTTCACTCCTTCACGTAGTATGGAATCTCAGGCAAGCCACCAGAGAGTTGTTTCATCTATAACATGGTGACAGTATTATAGTAGATACTGGCTAGATATTGACCAATGCCATTTATTCTGTGAAAGAGTTCATATTTCAGTACACCTTGCAGTAAGGTTGTTCCACATGACAGTGTGGATGGAAATTCCAAGGGATAAGAGTATAGATGGGAAATAATGTGTGCCACTTCCAGGCTTAGACTTAAAACCTCCCATGTGTTTATGTTTCTTTTTCCTTTATACAAAGACCTGGAAGACAATGGGTTAAGGGAGCCTTTATTGAAGTACAAGCCATGGGAACAGAGGGCAGGAGAAATTAAGGGCCCGGAGCCAGTATAGATATTTCTATTAATCCATCACAACATCTGGCACATATTTGGGCTGTGCCAATGTGGGCTACAGTCTATGTGGTCACAGAGAGTCAGACACAATTAAGCAACTAACAGAATGGGTTGAGGAGGACGATATCCTAAAATTGAAGGATCTTGAATCCCAGAGTGATCCCTTGAAAAAGAACCATGCATTGGAACTTTCTGACTCAAATCACCTTGTGATGTTTGTTAGAACTAATCCTTTTTTTTTTTTTTTTAATTTTTTTTTATCAAGAATCTCTTTTATTGATTATCAGAAACATTACAAACATCTAATATGAACAAATTGTAACATGACAGTGATTAGTTTGAACAATTAATACATTTCAGATATAATATTATACATATTTCAATGCTATTCTCCCCAATCATCCCACCCTCTCCCGGTCCCTAATCCTTTATTGTGTTAAGCTACTGGAATGTGAGGTTAGTATTAATATGCTGACTACCTGTCCTCAAAATTTGGAGCAAGTTTACATAAAATATATTCAAAAGCAGAATAATGCATGTCATGTAAAAGTTATTCAACAAATCTTAACTGAAACTTTATTAGAAAAGATAAAACTGATTTAAATCAGAGAGAAATTAGGGGCAGAGATAGGATTGGAAATTAAGCTAATAGCCTTCCTCAGATCAGATCAGTCACTCAGTAGTGTCCGACTCTTTGTGACCCATGAATCGCAGCACGCCAGGCCTCCCTGTCCATCACCAACTCTCGGAGATGACCCAGGCTCACGTCCATCGAGTCAGTGATGCCATCCAGCCATCTCATTCTTTGTCGTCCCCTTCTCCTCTTGCCCCCAATCCCTCCCAGCATCAGAGTCTTTTCCACTGAGTCAACTCTTCACATGAGGTGGCCAAAGGACTGGAGTTTCAGCTTGAGCATCAGTCCTTTCAAAGAAATCCCAGGGCTCATCTCCTTCAGAATGGACTGGCTGGATCTCCTTGCAGTCCAAGGGACTCTCAAGAGTCTTCTCCAACACCACAGGTCAAAAGCATCAATTCTTTGGCTCTCAGCCTTCTTCACAGTCCAAGTCTCACATCCATACATGACCACAGGAAAAACCATAGCCTTGACTAGACAGATCTTTGTTGGCAAAGTAATGTCTCTGCTTTTTAATATGTGATCTAGATTAGTCATAACTTTCCTTCAAAGGAGTAAGGGTCTTTTAATTTCATGGCTGCAGTCACCATCTGCAGTGATTTTGGAGCCCAGAAAAATAAAGTCTGACACTGTTTCCACTGTTTCCCCATCTATTTGCCATGAAGTGATGGGACCGGATGCCATGATCTTTGTTTTCTGAATGTTGAGCTTTATGCCAACTTTTTCACTCTCCACTTTCACTTTCATCAAGAGGCTTTTCAGTTCCTCTTCACTTTCTACCATAAGGGTGGTGTCATCTGCATATCTGAGGTTATTGATATTTCTCCCGGCAATCTTGATTCCAGCTTGTGCTTCTTCCAGTCCAGTATTTCTCATGATGTACTCTGCATAGAAGTTAAATAAACAGGGTGAAAATATACAGCCTTGACGAACTCCTTTTCCTATTTGGAACCAGTCTGTTGTTTCATGTCCAGTTCTAACTGTTGCTTCCTGACCTGCATACAGATTTCTCAAGAGGCAGATCAGGTGGTCTGGTATTCCCATCTCTTTCAAAATTTTCAACAGTTCATTGTGATCCACACAGTCAAAAGCTTTGGCATAGTCAATAAAGCAGAAATAGATGTTTTTCTGGAATTCTCTTGCTTTTTCCATGATCCAGCGGATATTGGCAATTTGATCTCTAGTTCCTCTGCCTTTTCTAAAACCAGCTTGAACATCAGGAAGTTCATGGTTCACATATTGCTGAAGCCTGGCTTGGAGAATTTTGAGCATTACTTTACTAGCGTGTGAGATGAGTGCAATTGTGCGATAGTTTGAACATTCTTTGGCATTGCCTTTCTTTGGGATTGGAATGAAAACTGAACTTTTCCAGTCCTGTGGCCACTGCTGAGTTTTCCAGATTTGCTGGCATATTGACTGCAGCACTTTCACAGCATCATCTTTCAGGATTTGGAACAGCTCAACTGGAATTCCATCACCTCCACTAGCTTTGTTCATAGTGATGCTTTCTAAGGCCCACTTGACTTCACATTCCAGGATGTCTGGCTCTAGGTAAGTGATCACGCCATCGTGATTATCTGGGTCGTGAAGATTTTTTTGTACCGTTCTTCTGTGTATTCTTGCCATCTCTTCTTAATATCTTCTGCTTCTGTTAGGTCCATACCATTTCTGTCCTTTATTGAGCCCATCTTTGCATGAAATTTTCCTTTGGTATCTCTGATTTTTGTTTTCCTCTATTTCTTTGCATTGATCACTAAAGAAGGCTTTCTTATCTCTTCTTGCTATTCTTTGGAACTCTGCATTCAGATGTTTATATCTTTCCTTTTCACTTCTCTTCTTTTCACAGCTATTTGTAAGGCTTCCCCAGACAGCCATTTGGCTTTTTTGCATCTCTTTTCCATGGGGATGGTCTTGATCCCTGTCTCCTGTACAATGTCACGAACTTCATTCCGTAGTTCATCAGGCACTCTATCTATCAGATCTAGGCCCTTAAATCTACTTCTCACTTCCACTGTATAATCATAAGGGATTTGATTTAGGTCATACCTGAATGGTCCAGTGGTTTTCCCTACTTTCTTCAATTTAAGTCTGAATTTGGCAATAAGGAGTTCATGGTCTGAGCCATAGTCAGCTCCCGGTCTTGTTTTTGTTGACTGCATAGAGCTTCTCCATCTTTGGCTGCAAAGAATATAATCAATCTGATTTCGGTGTTGACCATCTGGTGATGTCCATGTATAGTGTCTTCTCTTGTGTTGTTGGAAGAGGGTGTTTGTTATGACCAGTGCATTTTCTTGGCAAAACTCTATCAGTCTTTGCCCTGCTTCATTCCGTATTCCAAGGCCAAATTTGCCTGTTACTCCAGGTGTTTCTTGACTTCCTACTTTTGCATTCCAGTCCCCTATAATGAAAAGGACATCTTTTTTGGGTGTTAGTTCACAAAGGTCTTGTAGGTCTTCATAGAACCGTTCAACTTCAGCTTCTTCAGCGTTACTGGTTGGGGCATAGACTTGGATTACTGTGATATTGAATGCTTTGCCTTGGAAATGAACAGAGATCATTCTGTCGTTTTTGAGATTGCATCCAAGTACTGCATTTCAGACTCTTTTGTTGACCATGATGGCCACTCCATTTCTTCTGAGGGATTCCTGCCCACAGTAGTAGATATAACAGTCATCTAAGTTAAATTCACACATTCCAGTCCATTTCAGTTTGCTGATTCCTGGAATGTCGAAGTTCACTCTTGCCATCTCTTGTTTGAGCACTTCCAATTTGCCTTGATTCATGGACCTGACATTCCAGGTTCCTATGCAATATTGCTCTTTACAGCATCCGACCTTGCTTCTATCACCAGTCACATCCACAGCTGGGTATTGTTTTTGTTTTGGCTCCATCCCTTCATTCTTTCTGGAGTTATTTCTCCACTGATCTCCAGTAGCATATTGGGCACCTACTGACCTGGGGAGTTCCTCTTTCAGTATCCTATCATTTTGCCTTTTCATACTGTTCATGGGGTTCTCAAGGCAAGAATACTGAAGTGGTTTGCCATTCTCTTGTCCAGTGGACCATATTCTGTCAGATCTCTCCACCATGACCTGCCCATCTTGGGTTGCCTTGGGCATGGCTTAGTTTCATTGAGTTAGACAAGCCTGTGGTCCTGGTGTGATTAGCCTTCCTACTAACACTCAATCTGCATTCCTTGACTTTGGACAAGTCCATCTCCTTGACTTTGGACAAGTTCTTCCATCCATTACATAGAGAGTTTGTCCATGCATTAATTCAACAAATACTAGTGCCATGTAGTTCTATTCTAGATCCTGAGTGTACAGTGACCAAGATGAAGAAGGTACTGCTTACATGAAGTTTATATTCAAGTGAGGGGAAACAATTAAAAAAATAAAACATATATTAAGAAAATATGACAGTAAGAAGTATCATACAAGAAATTAAAACAAAATGCTATAATGACATATAATGGGTAGCTACTTTTGAGTGGGTGGTCAGAAAAGACTTCAGTGAGAAAGTAACATTTAAGTGGAAACCAGGATAACAAGAATGAGTCTTTATTCCAGGGAGAAGTGTTTTCTGGATGGAAATGCAGCAAAGGCAAAGTCCTAAGGCATTAAAGATTTTAGCTGGCCGATTCTTACTCAGATCAGATCAGATCAGATCAGTCGCTCAGTCGTGTCCGACTCTTTGCGACCCCATGAACTGCAGCACGCCAGGCCTCCCTATCCATCACCAGCTCCCGGAGGTCACTCAGACTCACATCCATCGAGTCAGTGATGCCATCCAGCCATCTCATCCTCTGTTGTCCCCTTCTCCTCCTGCCCCCAATCCCTCTCAGCATCAGAGTCTTCTCCAATGAGTCAATTCTTCGCATGAGGTGGCCAAAATACTGGAGTTTCAGCTTTAGCATCATTCCTTCCAAAGAAATCCCAGGTCTGATCTCCTTCAGAATGGACCAGTTGGATCTCCTTGCAGTAGAAGGGACTCTCAAGAGTCTTCTCCAACACCACAGTTCAAAAGCATCAATTCTTCGGCGCTCAGCCTTCTTCACAGTCCAGCTCTCACATCCATACATGACCTTAGGAAAGACCATAGCCTTGACTAGGCGAACCTTTGTTGGCAAAATGATGTCTCTGCTTTTGAATATGCTATTTAGGTTGGTCACGATCCTTACTAAAAGACCAATTTTTTTCACTGAGGCACAAGCTCACTTTCAGTGGTTCTGAAGACAGAAAGGAATTCGAAAATTTTCTCCCTCAATTTCGTTTACCTATTGCCCTCCAGTAAGGTTGAACTTCGGAGTCTCAATTTACTAACTTAAAAAAGTTCCTTGACTAACAGTGCTGAGTTTCTTCATCTGTAATATGGAGATAATACACATACACCATACAGGATTATTGTGAGATAATACATGTGGCATGCCTGGGACACTGCCTGCCTTTAGCATGGCCAATAGCTGAGAGAGGAAGAGGAGATGTCTCTAAGGTTATAGACATGATGCAGTATGAACTTGCATGGAAGCAAAACTCATTTAGATCAGAAAAAGCACTTAGGAAACACATCATCTAGAAATTGTTTTCCAGCTTGGCCAAGGACTCCTTTATATTAATAGTTTTTTTTTTTTCTCTAGAATAAACAATGTATTAGAAAGAATTTGTTGAGAACACTGACATTTATTTTCATTCATGTTACTGACCCCATCCTCCTATATGACCCTGTGTGTAACCTGAAAGTGAAATTGAAGTCATTCAGTCATGTCTGACTCTTTGCGACCCCATCGACTGTAGCCTATCAGGCTCCTCCATCCATGGGATTTTCCAGGCAAGAGTGCTGGAATGAATTGCCATTTCCTTCTCCAATGCATGCAAGTGAAAAGTGAAAGTGAAGTCATTCAGTCATGTCTGACTCTTAGTGACCCCATGGACTGCAGCCTACCAGGCTCCTCCATCCATGGGATTTTCCAGGCAAAGTACTGGAGTGAGGTGCCACTGCCTTCTCAGAGGGAAGCCCTAGTGAGTCCTTATATCAGTGTTTGATTATTTAGGTATTTTCAGTCTCTCCTCCATGTTCAGTCTGGAAATCTTTCCAGACAAGGAACAAAGATCAGAGAGGAAAGGACTGGTGCCTTCAGAGAGACCATCTCATCTCTCCTTTAGCCAGTTCTCTGTTCTTGCATTCTTGGGTCCCCATTCGATCCGCCCAATACCCTCTCAACACATGAGGTCGATGAGGTACATACCATTACCTCTGTGTGACAGATGAAAAAAGTACAACAGCATGGGCAGAGTGGGGACTACAACTCAGGTCTTTTGACTCTATGTTACTTCTTGATCTAAAATATTTTAAAGGAATGACCCAGTGTTTTCTTAAAATATTCTCCATTTATTTAGGCTTCTCAAACATGCAGCAGGATCTAAATGGTATAACATTTAAGCTATTGTTAAACTGTTTTGACCTCCTGCCTTCACCCCATAGTCAGCAGTAAGTGCTTCCTTTATCTACATTTCCAGAAGTTCAGAACCGCTGCATATAAGTATTAATATAACAATTCTGATCATACTCTGTTGGAAGTATCTGTTTTTGTACCAGTCTCCTCACCAGACCTGGAGCCCATTGTTGTATTCAGAATCTCCTTCTATGTTTAGCGCATAGAAAGTGCTGAATTGTGAGATTTTTAACAAGCTGTTCCTTTCGACTTTGTTCTTCTCCCCTCTCATCACTCTTTCCTAATTAACTCCTCCTATCCATGTTTGAGATCTCAGTTCATATGTTTACATTCTAATGCAACACATTCCTTGCTTCAAGACAGGACATGTCTCCTTACATATGTTTATGACAATGTGTATCTCTCTTTTTTTAAATAACACTTTAACAGAATTTATAATCCTAAATTTATTTGTATAATTATTGGATAAATTTTTTGTGTCCTTTCTGGACTGTGAGCTCATTATAAGCACAGTGTTATGGGCTGAATTATGTACCTCCAAAATTTCAAAAATGAAGTCCTAAGCTCAGTACCTCAGAATATTACTGTGTTTAGAGGTATGGTCTTCAAAGAGGTAAATAGAATAAAGTAAAGTCATTTAGATGAGTCTTAATCCAATATGGCTGGTATCCGTACAAGAAGAGACGTTTAGGATGCAAACATGTATATGTATGGAGAAAAGACCATGTGAAGGCAGAGAGAAGATGGCCATTTATAAACCAAAAAAGAGGCCTCAGAAGAAATCAATTTGCCGATCCCTTGGTATCAGACTTCTAGACTTCAGAAATATGAGAAAATACATTTCTATTGTTTAAGCCACCCAGTGTGTGATAGTTTGTTATGGCAGCCTTAGCAAACTAATACAAACAGGAACCATGCTTGTTTTTATTCACTGATATATCCTCAGTATATGTCACTGTGCTTGGCACATGGCAGTCCCTCAATTATTATTTGTTAATATACGACTGAAATGTTTGTTTAATTGAATTTACTGAAAAGTGTCAGGCAGTTGTTCTTGTCTGTCTGTCTGATTGTTTTGTTCAGGACTACTGAAAAGTATCACAAACACCTGAACTTTATAGTGAACAAGTGTGTGAAGCAGACAGCAACGTCGGGAAATGACCTGAGTAGAACCCAGGTTCTGGCAACTTCAGCTTTCAGCAAAAGTCTAATCCTGGTCTTTTCACCTTCATAAGATGCCTTCCAGAGCAGAATAACCTACTAACCTAAAACCACTTTTATAAATTCTAGCTTTTCCATTTATAGTAGAAAATACTAAGATATAGGGACTGTGCTAATTTATAAGATCAAAGCCATGGATATAATATTATGTAATAATTAAGCTGACCCTTCTAAAGCCAATTTATAGAAAGTCACATCCCAGTTATTTCATGTGGGCATGAGATCAATGAGGTCCCAGTCTCTGCCCACATCCAAATCCTCTGAATCTCAGTTGAGCTCTAGTGGAGAAAGTCTCAGACCTTATGTTGCCTTTTGATACTATCTACTACTGTTCCCTCTTATACATGGAAGTCATGAGCAATGGATAGGAAGGATATTGGCTTGTAAATCTGTAAACTTTGGTTCCAGTCCCAGTTTCTGTCACTAACTTGCTATGGGAGTCTAGCCAAGTTATATCTTCTATCTGAACCTCAATCTTCTCATTTGTGAAATGAGATGTTTATACCCAATAGCCTCTAAGATATCTTATATCTCTTAACATCTTATGCTGAGATGAATCATACCCACATTCCTAAGTCGAGCATCAGAGTTTCAACAAAAAGCTTCTCTTCCCTGTACTCTTTTTAAATCCCTAACTCCCCCTCCCCTAAATCTCCCCTGTACTTGCTGCCTGCATATCTTTACATGAAATGTAGTTTCCCTAGTTATCCATCCACTGATACACTACTTTTCTTTTAAGATCGAGCTTAAACCATACCCATTCCAAGAAGTCTCCTTGCCTTGCCTTCCCCATTTTTACCCCCACAGCATGTTTTCTTGAACCCCTGCTAAGTGGTCAGTTAACTTAGTTGGGAAACAGTTTGTTTCCATGTCTAACTCCCCAGAGTGTAGGGACTAATACAATGCCTGACATGCTGAAGACACTTTATCAAACTGCTAATTTAACCGAAGACGTCTCTATCTTAAAAGTATTTGTCTGTATGAATTTATGCATTTTCTTTGCAAAAAGGAAGCAGTAGGAAGAGCCTTAGGGAAGAAGAGAAACAACCTCAGCTGTGGTTGTCCTAGTGGTGAAAACATGACCTGCACAGGGGCCCTGAAGCAGATAATATTAGCTCCAGGCATTTTTAAAGGCCTTCCTACTAGTCTGCCAGGAGGCACAATAGCCAAAGGTATGGAAGCCACAGGTCTGACAGTAGTGGCCAGAGGCAGGAACAACCAGACTCTGGAGACATGGGCTTGATCTAGGACTACTGGTAGTGACACCCATAGCACTGAAGCAGATGAAAAATGAAGGAAGGTAAAAGAGCAATAAAGAGCAATTATTATTGAATGCCTGCCTTACATCAATAAAAAGCTGAGCACTTTAGATATGTTATTCCTAGTCCTCATAATTTATCAATAGAACCTATATATTGCTCCTATTTTATAGATGAGGCTCAGGAAGGTTAAGAAACTTAACAGAGGTCATACAGGAGAAGTAGATGGAGCTGGGATGCAAACCCAGGAAGGGCTGGTCTTGTCTTTTTAATACTGCCTCTGTCTTCAGGATCGTGTGACTCTCCCACCCAACTTCATCTTCCTCCCCTCAATCTAGGTGACTGTGCAATATTTCTAATAGGTTTGCAAATGAGTTTAAGGGTTATCTCTTTGTATGTTTTCACTTTAATTGTAGTCTAGTAAAGAAAGAAAAGTTTTTAAGACCCAAAGAACTTAATCTTTTATGCTGTAAGAAGCGGCACAGGAGTGTAACACAAACAGCAATTTCCTCTGACCCATGAGGTCTGAGTTCTAGTCCCAACTCTGAAGTTAATCTGCTGTGTTCCCATCAGCAATTCGTGTTCCCTGTAAGAGTCTCAGGTTCTTCATCAAAAAATAAGGACACAGGACTATGTGATCTTTAAGAGCTCTTCTATCTCTGGCATATTAGGGCATTTAATCAAACAGGCTTTTGAATTCCTGAACAGCAATAAGGGTTTTCCAGGTGGATCAGTGGTAAAGAATCTGCCTGCAGTGCAGGTGGACGCAGGAGACATGGGTTCAATCCCTGAGTCAGGAAGGTCCCCTGGAAGGTGGCATTTCCCAGTATTCTTGCCAGGAAAATCCCACGGACAGAAGAGCCTGGCAGGCTACAGTCCATAGGATTGCAGAGAGCTGGATATAACTCAAGCAACTGAGCACAAACAGGAATAAAGTTGCTAAATTTGACATTGTTTCTATAACATTGGGAGTGACTTCCACAAAGAGAGAGAAGGCAACAAATGAGTAATTACAATGAGATAATTAATAAGCATATAATTATCACTCACTCTGTGCCATGTTTCTTTCAAAGCACAAGGAGAACTCCATCATAAGAAAGGATGGATGAGTAAAAGATCCAGTGATCAATAAGCAGTCCTTTTCTCACTCAGTCTTTAAAGAGCATTTGACACAGCTGATCATTCCTGTCTTTGTTGAAAACTGTTTTCACTTGGCGTCATGTCATCATACTTCTCAGCCTTCCTCCCAGATCACTGGTCACTTTCTCAGTTCTATCTGCTGGTTCCTCTTTCTCTTTCAGACTCCTAATGCTGAAAAAACCTAGAGTTCGTCTCTCATCCGTCTCTTGTTCTTTATCCATACTTGTTCCCTAGGTGATTTCATCCATTCACTTTAAGTATGATCTCTATGTTAATGATTCCCTAATTATATTCTAAGCCCCAACTTTCCCTCTATGCTCTAGATAGTTAATCCTACATTTTGCTTTGGATATCTAACAGGTATCCCAAATTGGTAAGTTGTGTATAAAGTTGATCCCCACCTTCCACCTCTATTTTTCCTCAGTACTATTATTAGTCATGGAACCACCACTTACCAAAATGCTTACTAACCAAAGCCAAAACTAAGGTTATCATCTTTGGCTATTCTCTTTCCTTCACCCATTGCACTTATTTATTTTTACACATTTAAAATTAATTTTATTGGAGTATAGTTGCTTTACAATGCTGTGTTTCTACTCTACAGCAAAAAAACAAATGAATCAGCTATATATATAAATGTATATATATGTATGTATGTATATACATACATATATGTGTGTATATGTATGTATATGTATATATGTATGTGTGTATATATATGTATGTATATATAGGCAATGCCAAAAAAATGTTCAAACTACCACACAATTGCCCTCATCTCACATGCTAGTAAAGTAATGCTCAAAATTCTCCAAGCCAGACTTCAGCAATATGTGAACCATGAAATTCCTGATGTTCAAGCTGGTTTTAGAAAAGGCAGAGGAACCAGAGATCAAACTGCCAACATCCGCTGGATCATGGAAAAAGCAAGAGAATTCCAGAAAAACATCTATTTCTGCTTTATTGACTATGCCAAAGCCTTTGAGTGTGTGGATCACAATAAACTGCGGAGAATTCTGAAAGAGATGGGAATACCAGACCACCTGATCTGCCTCTTGAGAAATCTGTATGCAGGTCAGGAAGCAACAGTTAGAACTGGACATGGACCAACAGACTGGTTCCAAATAGGAAAAGGAGTACATCAAGGCTGTATATTGTCACCATGTTTATTTAACTTATATGCAGTGTACATCATGAGAAACGCTGGACTGGAAGAAGCACAAGCTGGAATCAAGATTGCTGGGAGAAATATCGATAACCTCATATATGCAGATGACACCACCCTTATGGCAGAAAGAGAAGAGGAACTAAAAAGCCTCTTGATGAAGGTGAAAGAGGAGAGTGAAAAAGTTGGCTTAAAGCTCAACATTCAGAAAATGAAGATCATGGCATCTGGTCCCATCACTTCATGGGAAATGGATGGGGAAAGGGAAACAGTGTCAGACTTTATTTTTCTGGGCCCCAAAATCCCTGCAGATGGTGACTGCAGCCATGAAATTAAAAGACGCTTGCTCCTTGGAAGGAAAGTTATGACCAACCTAGATAGCATATTCAAAAGCAGAGACATTACTTTGCCAACCAAGTTTCGTCTAGTCACGGCTATGTTTTTTCCTGTGGTCATGTATGGATGTGAGAGTTGGACTGTGAAGAAGGCTGAGCGCCGAAGAATTGATGCTTTTGCACTGTGGTGTTGGAGAAGACTCTTGAGAGTCCCTTGGACTGCAAGGAGATCCAGCCATTCCATTCTGAAGGAGATCAGCCCTGGGATTTCTTTGGACGGAATGATGCTAAAGCTGAAACTCCAGTCCTTTGGCCACGTCATGCAAAGAGTTGACTCATTGGAAAAGACTCTGATGCTGGGAGGGATTGGGGGCAAGAGGAGAAGGGGATGACAGAGGATGAGATGGCTGGATGGCACCACTGACTTGATGGATGTGAGTCTGAGTGAACTCCAGGAGTTGGTGTTGGACAGGGAGGCCTGGCATGCTGTGATTCATGGGGTTGCAAAGAGTTGGACACGACTGAGCAACTGATCTGATATATATATATATATATATATATACACACATACACAGACAGAACACACACACACACACACACATATATCCCCTCCCTTTTGGACTTCCTTCCAATTCAGGCACCATCATGGATTAAGCAGAGTTCCTGCAATGTTCATAGCAGCACTAGTCACAACAGTACAACAGCCGGGACACTGAAGCAACCTAAATGCCCATCAATAGAAGAATCAATAAAGAATATGTGCTATATAAATACAATGGAATATTACTCTTTGAATGGAACACACTTTCCACAGATCTTTACAGGTTGTCCCCCTCATTTTAATTCAGTTCTCCATGAAAAGTTCACCTCTTCAGAAATCAGAAAAAAAAAAAACAAAACAAAAACTGAGCATGTCATTTTCAAAATGAAACAGGTATCAATTGGTGACTGACTCACCTTCCCAGAGAGTTCAACATAAGAGATAGTCCTCTCTGATCACCCTCCCCTCAAAAAGCATGTCCTTTCTTAGGGGAAAGTTCTCACTAAAATGAAGAAATAGGGTCACCTAAGAACATGTCTCTCTGGATGTTAAAGACTGATGGTTGTATCCTCTCAAATTCCTGTGTTGAAATCCTAACTCCCAATGTAATTGTATTATGATGTGGGGTCTTTGGGAGGTGATGAGGTCATTAGGGTACAGCCCTCATGAATGATATTAGGGCTGTTTAAAAGAGACTTCAGAATTCTCCTTCCCTCTTTTCACTGTCTGAGGACACAGTAAGAAGAGAGCAGTCTATTAACTAGGAAGTGATCTCTCACTAGACACCAAATCTACCAGTACCTTGATCTTAGACTTTCCATCCTTCATAACTATAAGAAATAAATGTGGTTTCTTTTTCGTTTATTTGTTTAAGCCACCTAGTCTATGCTCATAGAAGCCAAAATTTTGTTATAGTAGCCCCAAATGACTAAAGTACTAGGTACACTTCTTAAATCTTTGGAAGTATAAAATACTTGTCTCATTTTATAAAAGAGCACATAAGGACAAACATTATGAGTCAACTGCAAGAATCCTTCCAAAGTGCTCCCTCTGAAATTAGGGTGCTAGGGGGCATAGAGGGAACCCATTTTATATCACTGTATTTCATAAAAACTAAGACCTTCCTATTGTTTCCTTCAAATTTCTCCCTCACTTGCCATGAGTGTCTTTCCTAAAGAGCAGAAAATTTGCTTCCTAACTACTGTATCAAATGGATATTCTGACAAATCATGGACACAACAGACATCTATACATGCCTCCAAATGTTCCAGGATACTATTAATCCAATAAACTAGATGCCCAGAAAACAGACTGATTAGCTGGGTTGATTTGTAGATGTGTTTTCTAAAGCATATGAGTATTATTTTCAGCCAAGCAAATGTCTTTCCTATCACCTTACATTTTTCAAATATTCCCCCTTCACTAACTCAAACTGTTTAAAAATAAGATGCTATCAGCACAACAACAAATGCCAAGAATTCCATTTATGGCTTTATTTTCATTTGCATGGCAAATGTAAATTCTGAGCAAAGTGACCTTGGTTATGAAAAATAAGGAGGCAGCACTAGGATTGATGGACCCCTCTATTAGTATTTCATTCTGACAGGCAAGAAAGAAGCGTGTTGATCCTGAAGGTTTGTTGAGATATGATTCTGAATGTGGGCCAAGAGGGAAATACCTTCCTAGGAAGAGTAATTTCCATCTAAACAATGGGAAGTTTGTTGATACCAGACAGCAACCTAAAGAAAGTAACTCTTTTCTGACAAGGTCCTTTAAACTCAGACCTTGAAAATGAACTTCATCTGATTGACCTCAAAGCCATAAGCCCAGTAGACTTTCAACTCAAGTATGGTAATATATGTTGTAGAGACTGCTGACCAGGGCACATGTCCAGGTCATGATGACTAAGTCCAAGATCCAAGTTACAAAATGTGGAGATGTCACCTTCATCCTAAAGGGCAAAGATGGGCCATAAAGCAACTTGGGAGTTAAGGTTAAGCCCAGAAAAAAGTGGTTAAAACAGGAGACACGGTGCCCTTTGTGAACTCTTGGGATGTTTCTCTCCCTCATGCCTTTCTGTGCGCCCCCCACCCCCCTCCCCTTCAAATGCTAAGACTTGCCCTCATCTTGGTCTCAGGTGATAGTCAACAGCTTCACACAGAGACTGCTCCTTAACTGCAAGCCACTGATAGTAACTTGTCAGGACCCTATTTTCCTATTTACTGCAGGTAGTGAAGATACAGCCCAGACCTAGGCCTAGGCCCTGTACTGGGAGAACCAGACCAAGTATAAGTATCAGGAGTCCCATCCTAAAAGTGGGATTGTAGAGGGGCCTGGAACAGACCCTGTTATCCTAAACATATTCTGTGAGAAATAGCATGTATAGCAGGAAAATACAGGTATTAGATTCAGAATATTCCATCTTTATTAGGTGTTTTTTACATGCCACGCTTTGTGAGTTTACCCTCTCAGTTACCCTCTAAGGTAGACACTATAATCCTCACTTGACTAATGACTAATAACCACTTCAAGTCTCACTCTGCTCTCAGTAAATGGAGATAATAACTTCTTTAGAGTGTTGTCAGGAATGATGAGAAATAGTGCGTGGCACACAGTAGAAGTCCTGCTTATCTGTGCAAACAGTATCTTGGTACTAGCGCCATCTCAATTGTACAGAACCATACTCAATTGCATTCCTTCCAACTTGGGAAGCTTACTCCACTTCATTCCTTGCTCAAATTAGGCACATCCTATAGATTCAATGTCCATTTTTTCAGACTCATCTTCCTTTACAATCTTCCCCACTCTTCATTATCTACTCCACCACAATCAGCACTCTACCTATTCCAAAAGTGATGACTATCCTCTGCTTGAACAGTTTTACTGACAAAGAGTCATTTTTCCTAAGAAACAATTCATATGATCTTTGGTTAGCACTATATATTTTTTAAAATAATTACCTATACATAAATAAGAATTGTCACAAAGATTTAACTACAAGGGTGGCCATTGCTTTTAATTAGAAACTTCAGTGTCTGACCATAAAAAGTTTATTATATAAATTATGAAGCATCTCTATAATGGAAAACAGTTCTTAATAATGATATAGATCAACACTTACTGAAATGGAAAGATATTCATTGATCTTGTTTCATTCTAATAAATGAAACAAGCAGATTACAAAGCCTAGCATAGTTTATAGAGCTATAGTATTTCTGCAAATATTCCCCATGTTATAGTTTTATATATGTCTCTCTTCATCATAAGATGAGTTGTTCCTGAGGACAAGGCCTTGTCTTATTACTTCTGTTTTCATTTCACTAGGTTTCCAGTGAGTACTTTGCATGGGTACATATGTTAAGGGCTAGAGGTTCAGATATGATCTGGACATTCAGTCCATCAATGTCTACTTTTAGGCACAAGAACTAACTTTGGTAAGAGGAAGTTAGGCTACACTGAATTAGATTGGAATGGGTTGGATTAAATAGCTTTCTATAATGTTGGCTACCAGGTAGGATTTTAGTAGAAGGGAAAGGAAACTGAATTGGAGGCAGAAGATCAATGTATAAACAGAAACTCTGACACTCCTTACCTATGAGCTTACCGATAAGCCTTTGTTTCTTCATTTATAAAACAAAAACATTACTGTTTACCTCACAGGTCTAAGATAATGAACAGATATCAGATCAGATCAGTCGCTCAGTCGTGTCCGACTCTTTGCGACCCCATGAACCGCAGCACGCCAGGCCTCCCTGCCCATCACCAGCTCCCAGAGGTCACTCAGACTCGCATCCATCGAGTCAGTGATGCCATCCAGCCATCTCATCCTCTGTCGTCCCCTTCTCCTCCTGCCCTCAATCCCTCCCAGCATCAGAGTCTTCTCCAATGAGTCAACTCTTCACATGAGGTGGCCAAAATACTGGAGTTTCAGCTTTAGCATCATTCCTTCTAAAGAAATTCCAGGATTGATCTCCTTCAGAATGGACTGGTTGGATCTTCTTGCAGTCCAAGGGACTCTCAAGAGTCTTCTCCAACACCACAGTTCAAAAGCATCAATTCTTCGGCGCTCAGCCTTCTTCACAGTCCAGCTCTCACATCCATACATGACCACAGGAAAGACCATAGCCTTGACTAGGCGAAACTTTGTTGGTAAAGTAATGTCTCTGCTTTTGAATATGCTATCTAGGTTGGTCATAACTTTCCTTCCAAGGAGCAAGCGTCTTTTAATTTCATGGCTGCAGTCACCATCTGCAGTGACTTTGGAGCCCAGAAAAACAAAGTCTGACACTGTTTCCACTGTTTCCCCATCTATTTCCCATGCAGTGATGGGACCAGATGCCATGATCTTCGTTTTCTGAATGTTGAGCTTTAAGCCAACCTTTTCACTCTCCACTTTCATTTTCATCAAGAGGCTTTTTAGCCCCTCTTCACTTTCTGCCATAAGAGTGGTGTCATCTGCATATCTGAGGTTATTGATATTTCTCCCGGCAATCTTGATTCCAGCTTGTGTTTCTTCCAGTCCAGCATTTCTCATGATGTACTCTGCATATAAGTTAAATAAACATGGTGACAATATACAGCCTTGACGTACTCCTTTTCCTATTTGGAACCAGTCTGTTGTTCCATGACCAGTTCTAACTGTTGCTTCCTGACCTGCGTACAGATTTCTCAAGAGGCAGATCAGGTGGTCTGGTATTCCCATCTCTTTCAGAATTTTCCATAGTTTATTGTGATCCACACAGTCAAAGGCTTTGGCCTAGTCAATAAAGCAGAAATAGATGTTTTTCTGGAACTCTCTTGCTTTTTCCATGATCCAGCGGATGTTGGCAATTTGATCTCTGGTTCCTCTGCCTTTTCTAAAACCAGCTTGAACATCAGGAAGTTCACGGTTCACATATTGCTGAAGCCTGGCTTGGAGAATTTTGAGCATTACTTTACTAGTAATTACTTTTCATTACATTACTTTTCATTTATAAAACAAAAACATTACTGTTTACCTCACAGGTCTAAGATAATGAACAGATATAACAAAGTATAAAAAAGTTATTCATACTGTCCCTGGCATGTAATGCATGTTTAATAAATAGTTTTCAAAAGGACAATAACTCAAAAATCATAGCAAATATACAAAATACTGAAACTGAAGGCCTAGCCTGTGCCAGGAACTGGGCTTGATGTTAGAGATACAGAGATTAAACCATCTTTTCAGCCAATCAAAAGTTGCTCTTTTGCTCTTCCAGGGATTAACTTGCCTTCACTGCATGCGCTGAAAACACTGGGGACAGTAAGTCAGAGTCAAGGCTGACGGCTGCCTCTCCATGTGGTCACAGGACTGATCAGGTGCTAGTATCACCCAGACCAATGCAAAGAGTGTAAGAGAGTACTTTGCTTCCTCACCCTAGGAATGGGTCATGTCTCACAGGCTCTGGCCCCCATGCTCCCACTCCAGTCACTGTCGTGTATTTCTGGTGTGCTCAGGGTGACAAATTGTTCCAGTTTGCCCAGTACTGACAGGTTTCTCAGAACATGGGACTTCCAGTGCTAAAATCGGGGCATCGGGGCAATCAGAGGCAAATGAAGATGACCAGTCATTCTGTGTGCTAACAGCTTCCCAAGAGAGCCTGACAAATGCCAGCATGCACTGTGCTTTTGAGGGGTAGATGCAGTAGAGGTTACAAAATGACTAGCTTATATTAGCCACTTGGAGTAAGCTATAAATCTCCCACCCATCAGATGATTTTTCTCCCAAGACCAACAGCTTTTTTGGTGTCTTGATCTGGAATAATAACCACTTTTTAAGTCACTCTGAAAAGATCCTAGCAAAGTGGAAAGCTGCATAGACTCTGGAGTCAGAGAGCATTGTTTTAGAATCCAGGGTCCACTATTAATTAGTTTAAAACTTTAGAAAAGATAGTTTCTTTAAGACACATAGAAAAGACACATAGCTTCTTTTCTTATTTACAAAACAATTTGATAGAGATGCCAAAAGAATTAAGTGAGCTAACAAACCAAAACACATAGCAGAATGTTGTTGCTGTTTTTGTTCAGTAACTAAGTCATGTCCAACTCTTTGTGGCCCCATGGGCTGTAGCCCATCAGGCTCCTCTGTCCATGGATTCTCCAGACAAGAATACAGCAGTGGGTTGCTGTTTCCTTCTCCAGGGGATCTTTCTGGAACAGAGATCAAACCCACATCTCCTGCATTGGCAGGTAGATTCTTTACCACTGAGTCACCAGGGAAATGGCCATAGTAGAATAGCAGAATTCAAATTAATTCTGTGTATCCAGTAAATTGCTTCTCTCTTGAAGTTGTTCATAATTTTCTGTGTTCATTACAATTATTGATGATGAAAATTATTATTATGGTGACAATTAGGGAGAAAGATGGTGAATTTAATTAAAAATTCTAAGCATATGATGTTTCCAAGAGCACCAGACTATACTGTAGTTTTATTACAAGTTTTTAGAATGTAGCATGTAGGTGTCTGTGTGCACATAAGTGAATGAGAGAACAACTACCAACCAATATCTGAACAGACTCTAGACAGTTCAGTAGGTACCTCCAATTCGGAGTAAAGGCCACCTCTCTATTACACATCAACAATTAATATAGGTCTACATAGTGTGAACAAAGATATTAAGAGAAAATACAGAAAAAAACACTGGAAGCAGATGAATCCACATGTTACTGTGGTTGTATGTGGATGCTGGTTTATTCTTCTAAATGTGTTAATTTACTTTAATGATTTTTTAAAAGATTTTAATTTTCAAAGTCCCGTTAAGAACCATCTTCATTCCTTACTGATCTTCACCTAACTCCCTATCCTTATCTACAACTCTTTCATCACAGAGCCAAACTCAGAATTAAGAAACATTTTTTTACTTGTTTATATTGTAAGGCACTTTCAAATGTGTCAAATCAATTAAACTTAAAGTTATCCTCTAAAAAAGATATACTTATTCAGCATTTTATGGGAAAGGAAATAAAGTATTGAGTCCCCCTACATACACACACACACACACACATCTTATTCACTCCTTTTCTGTATTTCCTTAGTTGATTTCATTCAATCTCATGGTTTTAAATGTCATATTTATGTTGATGATTTTTAAAGTTTATTTCCCACTTTTTTTAGTTTTTATTTTAAAAACTTTAAACTTTATTTTAAAGTTTATTTCCCAATGGCCTCTCTCATTCCTTCTCCATTTTCCTTTATTAGCAGATGATACTACCTATCACTCAAATGCTCAAGAGAAAAAAAAATACAGAAAAATCCTTAACTTTTACCTCTTGACATCCTTTCACATCTAATCTACCCAGGTCCTAACTATCTCACAGAAATGGTTCTGTTGTAATCTGGTTCTCAGATTTCTCACTTGGCTCATGAGGAATTAACGATTTCTTGTCCCACAAAACTACTGGAAGTCAGGAATGCCTTCTGCCTCTCCTCACCCACCTTCACAAGTTACTCTAGCCAGCTTCCCAAATCCATAATTCTGAAGGAGAAAGTAAGCATTAGCATTTATGTTCCCAAACCCTGTATACATGTAAAACTCTCCAAAGAACTCTAACCATATTTTGCTGGTCTAAGAAGAGCTAACTTGTTTGTTTGTTTTTGCAGCCCAGGGAGCTTCTGGCTAGGGAATGAGAAGACTGAATTCCCTTTGTTCAGGCGCTCTTACATGCTCTCTCTCTCACTGAGTATCTTAGGATCTACCTCAGTTGCTTAGGATGCTTCTCCAACAACCTATTACTTCAATGACTGTCCTGAATTCCTATTCTTCTCTTTTTATAGTCTGGAAATAGATGATGAGTTGAAGAACTCAGAATCAATTCAGGCACCATTTATAGGTCCTAAAGGTGTGTATCTAGCAGCTCTTCTTTAGAATGTGGGTATACCTACTACATATGTAGTCACCTTTGGAAATTAGGTGAGTTTTTTTTTTTTTTTTTTTGAAAATGTTTATTGGGGTACAGTTGATTTAAAATATTATATTAATTTTGAGTGTACAGTAAAGTGAATTCCTTTTATATATTCACTCTTTTTAAGATTCTTTTTCCATATAGGCCATTACAGAATATTGAGTAGAATTCCCTGCTTAATGGATGGACCTGGAGACTGTCCTACAGAGTGAAGTTAGACAGAGATGACAAATAACGTATGATATTGCTTATATGTAGAACCTTTATAAAAATGGTACAAATGAACTTATTTACAAACAGAAATACTCACAGATGTAAAAAACAAACTCATGGTTAGTTACCAGGAGAGAAAGGAGGGAGGGATAAATTGGGAGATTGGGATTGACACACACTACAATATATAAAACAGATAACTGATAAGGACTAGGTGAAATTTTGAGACAAGCAAATACCCTTTCAACATCCATTTTAGGATGATCAGGACTGATAGAGGAAGATAACAAGCAAACTTGCTAAATTTGAAGTGTCTGGGACTGTTCCTAGTATATTTGTCTAGACAGGTTACAGCTGTATGTAAGATTCTGGAGCTCAGGAGAGAGAGCCTGCCTGGAGATGGAGATGAAAGTAATTAGCATATAGATGGTATGTGACCCATGAGAGTGGGAAGGAGTACAAAATGAGGAGAGCAGAGGACTAAGACAAGCCTTGGGAAACACCAAAATTCAAGGACTTGTTAAGGCAAACAAAGGTGACAGAGAAATGACAGGTAAGAGGAAAATGAAAACTAAATATGGCACTCATATCCTCATTTCCCGAGAGGCATATATTACTCTGATTTCTTCATAAAGCAGGTTCTTACTGATGCCACATGAGCCTTGTCTAATGAGGGTCTCAACAGTACACAGGGTTGGCTGATCTAGAGAACCCAGCTGATACTATTTAAAATTCCACTGTGTTCTTCAATCGGCAGAGACGTGTGTCATTTCCATCCTTGTAGCAAGCACTAATGATACTTGCACAGATGACAAATGTCTTCTCTGGTGAAAAATTAATGCACCACAATAATTTCCTTACCTGGGGTTAATGAACATGTCAGATGCTGAAAATGAGTTGTTTGAAACTAAATGACTATAATCCATATTTAGAAGACTGCCACTCGTAAGGTGGGGGTAGGGAAGTGCAGAGTTATGGATGTATATAAGTGAATATATTTGAAGTTCTTTTTACCATCAGTCTTAGTTTTTACTAGGTCTTTAAAACACTTACTTGCTGAAAAATCTCATAGGAAGAAAGAACATTTCATCACATAGTCTGTATTGTTGTCTAGAAGTTTCCTGAACAATTATTTTTATTCATTTGTTCATTCATTCACTTAAAATACATACATACACACAAAAACACATATACACACAAATATGTACATATGTGTTTGTTGGACACTGTTATGTAACAGACATTCTATTACGTACTAGAGAAAAAGAGATAATAAGACATGATAATCCTTGCCCTCAAAGAGCTCACAGCTGTGCATAAAAATATAAAATTACAATTAACTACAGTACAATACTTGAGGCAAACATGTAGGAGAGCGGGCTATGAATATAAAGAGACAAACTCCCTAATCCACCTGGAATCCTACCTGGAGGTTATGATGCTTCACACTGAATCCTGAAGAACAAATAAATTAGACAAGTAGGGGGATGGAGAAGGCAATGGCATCTCATTCCTGTACTCTTGCCTGGAAAATCCCATGGATGGAGGAGCCTGGTAGGCTGCAGTCCATGGGGTCACTAAGAGTCGGACACGACTGAGCGACTTCACTTTCACTTTTCACTTTCCTGCATTGGAGAAGGAAATGGCAACCCACTCCAGTGTTCTTGCCTGGAGAATCCCAGGGACGGGGGAGCCTGGTGGGCTGCCGTCTATGGGGTTGCACAGAGTCAGACACGACTGAAGTGACTCAGTAGCAGCAGTAGCAGGGGGAAACCAATGCAGGCAGAGAAAAACAGTTGAGCAAAGGCAGAGCCTGTGGCTCAGGGGTTTCCCTGGTGGCTCAGCGGTAAAGAATCCACCTGCAATGCAGGAGACGCAAGATATGTGGGTTTCATCCCTGGGTCTGGAAGATATCCTAGAGGAGGAAAATGGCAACCCACTCTAGTATTCTTGCTGGGAAAATCCCATGGACAGAAGATCCTGGTGGGCTACAGTCTGTAGGGTTAAAAAGAGCTGGACACAACTGAGCATGCACACACCAAACATCAGAAAGGCAGAAAGTTGTAAGTTGGTGAGGCTTTATGAGAAACTTAATGCTTTTATAATGTATAACAGATTGGCTAATGGGAGACCACTCACATTAAAAAGGATTCCCAATTTAAAACACACATAATGAATCTACTTAATGCTTGCTGACAATAGACTACAGGGTTAAGAAGAGAAATTACGGATCAGGCTGAGTTGCATTCTAATTCAAGTTATATCATTTTGAGATTTAGGGAAATTTCTCTGATTCTTATAATCTCTCTAATCCTCAATTTTCTCATCTGTGAAATAGAAATAATTCTTATTTATAATTTACTTATTATGTGCTAGGCACTTTAGAATTATCTAATTTAATCTTCAAAACCACCCTGTAATACCATTATTTGACCCAAGTGCTAAGGCAGATATATCACATAATATCTCAATATCTCAAGCTCAAATAGGCAACAAGTAGAGTCAGGATTCTAACCCAGTACCCTGATACCAGTTCATGTGTTCTTAACTACCATACTGCACCTATTGTGCTGCTGCTGCTGCTAAGTCACTTCAGTCGTGTCCAACTCTGTGTGACCCCATCCTACCATCTGTGGGACCCCACCCTTCTGTGCGACAGCAGCCCACCAGGCTCCCCCGTCCCTGGGATTCTCCAGGCAAGAACAATGGAGTGGGTTGCCATTTCCTTCTCCAATGCAGGAAAGTGAAAAGTGAAAGTGAAGTCGCTCAGTCATGTCTGACTCTTCACGACCCCATGGACTGCAGCCTACCAGACTCCTCCGTCCATGGGATTTTCTAGGCAAAAGTACTGGAGTGGGTTGCCACTGCCTTTCCCGATGGTTGTAAACTCAAGCACGTAATATGGTTAGCACAAGCTCTGGCATCTAGGAAGTACTGTATAAATGAAAAGCATAAATGATACTTGTTTCATTATTATTATTTTAATATGAATGATAAGAATTATAACCAGTAATTATTATTAGTTTGTGGTTTCTCTACAGGTCAAATGAGAGAGTACTTAAATCACTTATAAAACTAAACTACTAACAACACAAAAAATTATTTTTCTAACAGTATGTATGAGCTATCAGACCAAAGCTCAGAGATATTAATGAAAAGCACTGCCTTTGAAGTCAGGAAATGCTGAGTCTGAAATTCACCTCCACCACTGAGGAGTAGTTCAAACTTTAATTAAAACTTTTAGGCTTTATCTGTAGGAAATCATAGTAATAATAATAGCATAACAATAATAATATACACTTCACAGTGCAGTTTGAAGGAATCAGTGAGATAACATTGAAAAAAAAAAAAGCCTATTTTAATACCTGTCACAAGGTAGATGTTCAAGCAATAGTAGTCATTTACTTATTATCATTATATTTATAATAATCATTATAATTTTCATTATAACTCAGACCCCCTGTGAAACTGAGTAACTCTTCAATTACAAACATGTGCTTGTTTTTCCTAGAAATTTCTGTGGTTAATAATTATGATTTTCAATGGCTTGTGCCACTACTCTCTATTTCAATTCCTTGATACAACTTTTAAAAATACTGATTGTCATTGTTTTCTCTGTTTTCACCAGCACAGAGAGAGGGCAGGAAATACTAGAACTGGATGCTTAAAATAAGATGCCTGAATGAAGGAGGGGGAAAAAAATTGTCCCTCCATTTTGTCAGATCAAGTAATAATTTTATCTACCATGGGAGAATCTAAACTGCACCAGTACAAGAATCTTAGTGGGTGTAGGAGTTATAACCATTATAAATGACACCTTTTAATTCCTTTGAAAAATCCTCCTGATTTATTACATTTTCTTAGAAATTGTTAAAGCTTCTTTTTTAATGGTTCTTCCCCTGTCCCCTCTAATATTCATTCCATCAAGTGAGCAAGGTGCTGCTATGGTGAGAGCAAACAGATAGAGTACAAACACTCCAAATAAGTTCTATTCAGTCTGGGCTCATGTTGAAAAATAATCTGATTTCTCTCTGTCTACCCACATCTTATTCACAAGAGGTGAGGGCCAAGAGTGGATGAGTAAAACATGTATCTTCTATCTATTAAAAATGGAGAGATATCAGCCCCTATGAAATAATTTACAGATTATACATACACCATGGCAAAATACAAACTATATAAAGCTCTGCGTCTGGTGGCGTTAATGGTAAAGAACCCACCTGCCAATGCAGGAGACGCAGACTCTATCCCTGGGTTGGGAAGATCCCCTGGAGGAGGGCATGGCAACCCACTCCAGTATTCTTGCATAGAGAATCCCATGGACAGAGGAGTCTGGTGGGCTACCATCCATATGGTCCCAAAGAGTCAGACAGGACTGAAGTGACTTAGCATACATTGCCAGACAGCTGTTGATCCCTTCATGACTCATTGTCTTTGTGCTGCATCTACTCTTGGAAACTCACTCTGACCAGCCACACACCGCCCCTGAGCGTGCGCACGCGCACACACACACACACACACACACACACACACACATACTACATTTTGAATAATATCCTTCTCAAGAAGTTTTTTTCAATCACTCTCACTTAGATTGGTTATTCTCTAACACAGAACATTTGTCAAGAGCTGCATGTCTTATAGTTAATTATCACTGTGCTTAATCCCTCAGTCGTGTCTGACTCTTTGAGACCCTATGACTGTAGCCTACCAGGCTCCTCTGTCCATGGGATTCTCCAGGTAAGAATACTAGAGTGGGTCACCATTTCCTTCTCCAGGGGATCTTCCTGACCCAGTGATTGAATCCAGGTCTCCCAAATTGCAGGCAGATTCTTTACTGCCCAGTAATTACTGCATGACACAAATAAATGTGTACTCGCTTTAGAGTAAAATGGAGAGGGATAAGTAAAAAGAACACGGACTTTGGCTTCAGGGAGATCTGGAGTTGAACCCTAGCTCTGTCACTTTGTAGTTAGTAGACCATGAATAAGTTACTGAACCTCATTGATCCTTTTTCTATAAAACAAAGATGATAAAAACACACAGAGATAAGAGAATGAAACAGCAAGCAAAAATACCAAGAGAAAGCATTTTTTGTTAGCTGGAAGTAAATACAGAGATTTTAAGTACTCATAGTTCCCTTTATTTCCCATGCTTAGACTCTTCTATACACCCACTCCCTTCTCCATCAACAGTGGTAATTCAACTCAGCTTGCAATCCTTAACTCAAATATCATTGCCTCTAGGAAATTTTCCCTTAGCCCTCCAGAAAAGATGAATTCCTTCCTTCTCTGGGCTCCTTAAAAACAGAAATTACATGTATCTTGATCACAACTATATCCCTAGGGCCAAAGGCAATTGTATTAGAGCAATAAATATTAGATTAATGAGTCCATGAGTAAATGGTGAGTGAATAAATGGTTAGTTTTCCCTCTTTTCATCTCCTACTGTGCTTAGCACAATTTCTACAAAAAGACGATGCTCAAAATGTCTATTGAATGAATAGCCAACTATATCATTCCTAGCTAGGATCAACCTGAACTCATTCTTCCTGCTGCTTTTCAAATTTACTAGATAATAGTCTTGCCAAGGTTTTCTAGACATGGAAAGGTTCTCATTTGGCTAGAGCTGAGCCAGAGTTTTACTAAAGCAGATGGACTGAGCTATAACAAAAAGCATACTGGAGCCAGGAAGCTCTGAGTGAAAACTGACATCCTACTTGGCATGGCACGAGGGAGACAAGCTGGGTGAGGCATAAAGACAGTCATTTATACCTTTTAGAATGCTGGGCTATGGCAGGCATGATCATTTGAGAAATTTCTCTACCTGGCTAGTGCCCTCTGGGAGCCACCCAGGTCTATCACAGGACAGGACATTTAATGAGTAATAAAAACTCCAGTGGGTGTCACTGAGAGAACCAAGTGTGGGCAGGAGCAAAACACATTCTAAACATCCATCATCACGTACAAGCCAACAGCTTCAAGGAACTATATGGATATGACCCTAGCAGTATGTGTTCTTAAGATAGAGAAACAAATATAAACTTTTATTAATTAACCTTTTATGCTTTTATTGTTATAAAATATAAATAATATAAAGTTTACCATTTTAACAATTTTAAGCTGTACCATTCATGCCATTTAATATATTTATATTTACAACTATACTATCATCATTAGTATCTAGATATTTAATATTTTCATCACCACAAACATAAATCCTATATCTATTAAACAGTGACTCCCCATTCCTTCTACCCCATCCCTTGACAAACATTAATCTGCATTTTGCCTCTCTGGATTTGCCTACTCTGCACATTTCATATACATGAAATCATACAGTATGTGGTCTTTCATATCAGACTCCTTCACTTAGCACAGTGTCCTCAAGGTTCATCCATGTTGCAGCATGTATTAGTCTGTGATTCCTTTTTAAGACTGAATAATATTCCACTGTGAGGGTATGCTATTTTGTTTATCCATTTATCTGCTGATGGGCATTTAGATTTTTTCTACCTTTGGGCTATTGTGAAAGAGCTGCTACAAACATTTATGTATAAGTTTTTGTTCAAACACTTGTTCAATTCTTTTGGGTATCTACCTAGGAGTAGAATTATTGCATCCTGTAACAATTCTATGTTTTGGTTGTCAAGGAACCACCAAACTGTTTTTCATAGTGGCTAACCATTTTACATTTCTACCAAAAATGTATGAGGTTAGTCTCCATTTATAAAACATACAGGTATAAAGTATTTAATACATATCTCACATTTTATCATCCTATCAATTCTGAGGAAGGTGCTAATATTATCTCTGTTTTTTCAAATGAAACTAAGGAATCAGTAACTTTTCAATATCCAGGTCTCCATGACTATAAAGCCTGGACTTTGAGTCACAAAGTTAGGCTACCTTTCAAGCTCACCTTGTCTTGATATTCTTGAGGAAACTGTAATGAGCCCTGGAATATACCTGACTCTGCCTGTCTCCACTCTATCAAACAACTTATGGGGCCTTTTAGTTATGCTAAGATTTTAAAGCATTCTATATACTAGGCATTTTTACAAATAGAATTAGATTTAATTGCCATTATATATATGTAGAAAAATTGAGGTTAAGAGGTGAAAAGTAATTTATTCACAATCTCAGAAATTAGCTCCACAGAAGAGTTTACTAAAGCCAATACTACTGTTTTTTCTCCCAGAAAGATCTGTGATGTGGCAACCAAATTTAATGACTATCCCAGTATCACCATTAAGTATCTTTACAACTCATTAAGAGAATGATCATTCCAGTATCACCTTTAAATATCTTTAGAACTCATGAAGAGGTCAGCTTTTAAAAAGTAGAGCCTGTACAGAGTGAAGTAAGCCAGAAAGAAAAACATCAGTGCAGTATAATAATGCATATATATGGAATTTAGAAAGATGGTAACGATAACCATGTATGCGAGACAGCAAAAGAGACACAGATGTATAGGACAGTATTTTGGACTCTGTGGGAGAGGGCAAGGGTGGGATGATTTGGGAGAATGGCATTGAAACATGTATATTATCATATGTGAAACAAATCACCAGTCCAGATTAGATGCATGATACAGGATGCTTGGGGATGGTGCACTGGGATGACCCAGAGGGATGGGATGAGGAGGGAGGTAGGAGGGGGGATTCAGGATGGGGAACACATGTATACCCATGGTGGATTCATATCAACGTGTGGCAAAATCAATACAATATTTTAAAGTAAAAAAAAAAAAAAGTATCTGTAGTAGTATAATCCCTTTTACAAATAAAATCTCATAAAGGGGAATTTCTGTTTTTTGCCAAATGATGTAGTAGCGTATAGATATAATCTCTTGCCTTAAACAACTGTAAAGCAGAAAAAAAAAAGTTAAACAACAGTTTTCAGATACTGGAAAACAGGTAGGAAATGACAATGATGCCTGAGAGAGAGGAAATAAACAAGGTGGCCCTGGGATTACCCTGTTGACTGTCTAAAGAGAGTTTCCAGACCACAGCATAGATAAATGAGCCAAAATGAATCCTAGGGATCCACGTGAGTTGAGAATGAATTTGGGAGTTTGGAGAGGCCAAAGCTGCTAGAGTTCACAGCGTCCTTTAGAATACTCATTTGAGTACACTGTGGGCCCTGTGTCTGGAAACTACCCAAGAGTGAAGAGAGAACCACTGGAAAAAAGGAGCAGCCAGAAAAAGCCTCAAAGTTCACACAAAGCTAGGAGTAATTCACATTACCAAATGTGATGGTTTATTTTATTTGTCAGCTTTAGAGTATGTTTTTGGATGAGGTTAACATGTAAATTTGTATTTGGGGTAAAGCAGATTGCTTTCCATAATGTGGATATACTTCATTCAATATTTGAACGTCTGAATAGAATCAAAAGCAGGACATTTTTAAATACTACTATAATCCAAAGACATCACTTTGCCAACAAAGGTTCGCCTAGTCAAGGCTATGGTCTTTCCTGTGGTCATGTTATGGATGTGAGAGCTGGACTGTGAAGAAGGCTGAGCGCCGAAGAATTGATGCTTTTGAACTGTGGTGTTGGAGAAGACTCTTGAGAATCCCTTGGACTGCAAGGAGATCCAACCAGTCCATTCTGAAGGAGATCAGCCCTGGGATTTCTTTGGAAGGAATGATGCTAAAGCTGAAACTCCAGTATTTTGGCCACCTCATGCGAAGAGTTGACTCATTGGAGAAGACTCTGATGGTGGGAGGGAATTGGGGGCAGGAGGAGAAGGGGATGACAGAGGATGAGATGGCTGGATGGCATCACTGACTCGATGGATGTGAGTCTGAGTGACCTCCGAGAGCTGGTGATGGACAGGGAGGCCTGGCGTGCTGCAGTTCATGGGGTCGCAAAGAGTCGGACACGACTGAGCAACTGATCTGATCTGATCTGATCTGATAATCCATGAACTTTGCCAAGTATTTTATTGAGATTATCTGATTTATCCCTAACCTCCCAATAAAGCAGATGTTATTATCCTCATTTTGTGGAGAAATAAATTGAGATCTGGGGAAGTTATATAGTTAGCCTTAAGTTCCAGATCTAGGAGTACTAGATCTGGCATTTATATTGAGTTCCGTCTGACTTCAAATTCTAGGGTAAGACACCATAAAAGGAAAAAACAGCCTCAGAAATAATTTTAGGGGAAGGGAAAAGATTCCAGGACTATTTGTCCTTTACAGATGTTCGAGTATGTATCTTCTTCATGATCACGGTGATCCTATTTTTGATACTGGGTCAAATCTTCTCCAAAATTTTTCTCAGTTCAGACTCTGTTTTACACTGAAGACAACTTTTCTGATTTGCATTATAAATATACCTCTCAATCAAAATCATAAAGTAATATCAACATAAAACAGATATTGAATATTTCTACAAATTGGGCACTATTTGGTCACTTTAGACATATTATCTCATTTAAAAAATAATTTTGATACATTTTAGTATTTTCCAGAGTAACAGTGGGCCTGGGTCAAATGGGTCATTTCCCTGATAACTCAATACCTGATTACTTCAAGGAAGTTTTAGGTTTCACTCATGTATTTATTCATGTTTTTTTTTTTTCTTCCAGCAAATTTTCAGTAAGGGTTAACTTAGGTGTCACTCTGGATTTGAAGCAAGGAATCCTACTCCTTAGCTTCTCTGGTAACAGGACTGGATAGTTAAAGGCCTTAAGATTAAGAGTGTTGGTTGGCATCAGAGATCTTTTGCACTTTCTCCACAATTTACTAACTATATACTAACTCAGCCCTAACCTGTCATTCACCCGTACCATCTCCATCCATAGCTTTCTACTTCAGACATGCTCCTGGTGTCATCCCTCACTGAACCCTTTCCAAACCCCTCAGTCAACACGCAATAAATATTCCCTGAATATAATATAGTATAATTATATAGTATTATATAGTATATATTATACTATATATTATAGTATATAATTGGAGAAGGCGATGGCACCCCACTCCAGTACTCTTGCCTGGAAAATCCTATGGATGGAGGAGCCTGCTAGACTACAGTCCATGGGGTTGTGAAGGGTCGGACATGACTGAGTGACTTCACTTTCACTTTTCACTTTCATGCATTGGAGAAGGAAATGGCAACCCACTCCAGTGTTCTTGCCTGGAGAATCCTAGGGACAGGGGAGCCTGGTGGGCTGCCGTCTGTGGAGTCGCACAGAGTCGGACACGACTGAAGTGACTTAGCAGCAGAATAGTATATAATATATAATATTATTATATTAATATATAATATACACGTAGTATATATAATATAATAATATATAATATATTAATATATAGTATAGAGTATAATATAATATATTCCCTGAATATAGATATAGTGGGTAAATATATCACCCACTATATCCATAGACAAGAGAGGATATAATTACAATGAGGGATGTAAAAATGAATCAAATATAGTCTCTTTCCTCATGGAATTTGGTCAAGTAGGAATCTTGACCCTGTTTTTCTCCTTTACCTTCATCATCTACTTCTAAAAATGAAAGTTGCTCAGTTATGTTCAACTCTGTGACCCCATGGTCTGTACCCCACCAGACTCGTCTGTCCATCGTATTTACTTCTAAACATCACCATAATTCCATCCTCTATGTGTCCTCTATATTGCACACACCCAAACACTCAGTTCCATTCTCACTGTCACTGGCATAGATTAGCCTATTTCGCTAACTTCCTCCCTAGACTTTATCTCTTTGTTTCATTCATTACACTAAAGTCAGAATAATCTCTCTATATCTTATACATGACCATATCATGTCCATAGTTAAATCTATCCAATAGCTTCTCCAAAACTACAAGAACAAGTCCAAAATCTTCTCTAGAATTCTAAGGCAAAGGCAATTCTACTTCTGACTTCTATTGCTTTATCTCTCACCAATCTCTCCTCCTCCCCAAACACATTTCTTCGGCCTTATCAAATTATTTGCATTTTCTTTTACATGAATCATGCCCTCTCATGCCTCTGAACATTTGCATAGGTTATTTCTACTGTCTGGAAAGATACTATTCATTCATAAAATGATTTCTGAGCAACTTCTCTTGGCTGGTGTATCTGATAATATGATATAATTTAGATATGATAACTGCCCTTAAGAAGCTTGTCAGGGGGTACTAGCCCCTGGGGGAAGGTTCCAAATGTCCTCTGCCCTGGTTCCTGCATATGTTTCATTGTGTTCTGAATATTCAGTTATAGAAAGTGCCATTTATCCTTTCCTATGGCATTGCTGCCTGTCAACTTGGATGAATGAATAAAACTTCTCAGGGGATGTGATTTCTGAGAAGTGATGATTTCTTTTTAAAGGCCACCTTTACCCACCTTGAAGGACTGTTTTAAAAGTCATGGTGCCCTTTGATGCTTTCCTGTAGGACAAAGGAACCCAGAGCTTATCTACATGTAGATATTCTATTAATACGTAATGACTCTTAGGACAGGAAGGAAATGGAATTGCATTTCCTTTTTGGACATTTCCAACAAAACCGAAGAAGGAAAATGGCCCCATCTTAATGAAAGAGGCTGCTCTTGGGAATGTGTTTAAGGGAAGGTTATAGAAGCAATCTTTGACAGAATATGGACAAAGCACAATTCATCATTTCTTCTCAGGAAAGTGATTATTGGAAGAAAGGTAGCTTCAAGGCCAGCTCTGCCCTGCTTCACAAAAGATTCCATTTACATTTCAAGAAAGGACAAGAAAGAATACCCTACAATGAGGCTATTTTACACAAGGCCTTCACTGCCTTTTCCAGACAGCATGTGACTTTTCTTACTTCTAATGACATTGCCTCTCTCCTTGTCTATGCTCTCAGTCAATTTAGGAACAGAAACATCTTCCCTCAAATCCCGTTCTATCCCCCAGAAAAGCTAATTTACTAAAACACAAATCTAATTGTGTTATTCCTTGATCCCTTTGGCTATGTCTTACTATATACTATAAAAGAACACATAAGCTCCTCCCCATGGCATTTAAGATCCTCCTCTGCCTAACCTCACCTACTTCTACAACCCACTACTTGCTGTAGGCTCTTGGGCCCTATACAACTGGTGCTCTGGTCCCACCATGTCACATGCCTATGCTTCAGGGCTGTTGCTTCTTCCTGGAATACCTTTTCCCTGTTCCTATGGTAATTTTTCTCCATTAGCCCTACATATCTATTTTCTACTCTTCTCAGTCATCTTGTATCCTGGGAGGCTTGGAGGCTGATTTCTATAGATTATATTCTCTCAGATTCCAGGCCTTCTCTGTTCCTATTGGGCTAGGCCAGTGGTAAGCACTAGCAGTCCATGGGGTCGCTAAGAGTTGGACACAACTGAGCGACTTCACACTTTCACCTAAGCACTAACAGGAGAATGGAGGACAGGAGGAGCAAGAGGTTGAGATATTACTTCTGACGCTCCCCCTCACATGAGCTACAGAAGAGCTGTTAGCTACAGTTCTTACAAGATTCTAGTAACAACTTCCTCCCCTATCACTTCAGTCTTTGGGATGGGAATAGCTGATACTATTGCCAGTCCCTAGATACTCTTCTATCCGTTGATGATTCTCTTAAACCTCCATTCATCTATGTAAAAACTCTCTTCATTTTGATATACTGTCTGTTTCCTGCTGAGACTGACTTGACAGGCAGGCCTTTACAACTTGACTAATCCTGCCTCACCCTTTAAGATCAGTTCAAGGGGTATGTCCCCAGAAATCCTTGGAGCTAGCTTACAAAGCCAGTTATATCCACAGATCCCTATTTGTATTACTATCTTACGCTCACCATATTAGATTTTTAACTTCCATGGCAAAATAATAACTGAGGTTAGTTCATTGTCATTAAAGAAAAATCATCTACTAAATATCTTCCAGAAAGATTCTGGCTGTCTAGCATTAAAAGGCGGAGAAGGCAATAGCACCCCACTCCAGTACTCTTGCCTGGAAAATCCCACGGACGGAGGAGCCTGGTAGGCTGTAGTCCATGGGGTCACTAAGAGTCGGACACGACTGAGCGACTTCACTTTCTCTTTTCACTTTCCTGCATTGGAGAAGGAAATGACAACCCACTCCAGTGTTCTTGCCTGGAGAATCCCAGGAACGGGGAAGCCTGGTGGGCTGCCGTCTATAGGGTCACACAGAGTCGGACACGACTGAAGTGACTTAGCATAGCATAGCATAGCATTAAAAGGAGTACACTCAACCTTGTTCCAAGCTTATTTCCCCTTGAACTCTTTAGAACAATTAGATGCTTTTTTACTTAGATGCTTTTTATTCTCTAAAAGTCAAGGAGTACAAGGGGCCACAGCAGGTCCCAGAACATATCATGAAACATTTCAGAGAGTCAAGAGGCAAATAGAGATGTCATGCCACCAGAAAGTGTCAGCTCACTGCACAATAACTAAGTAGAAACACCCAGCAGGTATAACGAAATTTGAAAATAGAAATTTGATATATAACTAAAGGGACTATGTTATTCAAGGAATTGATAAAATAAACTTTTGTAATTTACAACAAACACAAGCATTTTCTTCAAGCTCTTACAACTGAATATGGTAGATGAGACTAATAGTTCATCTTCATTTTATGAAAAAATAACTGAATCTCAATGAAATTTAGTAATTCACCAAGAGAAGATGGCAGAGCCAGAACTCTGGCTCTAAAAATGTGTTTTTCCATTAAATAAGAGAGTATAGAAGGCAGAGAAAACAAAAATTATAAATCTTCAGGAATATATACCAAGAGGGAGACAAGGGAAGTCATGGACAGAGAATCAAAATAGGTGTATGATTTCAACACTGTTGTGGATCCCGCATAAAAATTCTTCACAAGAAGGAACTGTACTTCATTATTATACTTCTAGTGCTTGCTACAGAGAAGGCACTGGCATGGCACCGCACTTCAGTACTCTTGCCTGGAAAATCCCATGGGCGGAGGAGCCTGGTAGGCTTCAGTCCATAGGGTTGCGAAGAGTCGGACACGACTGAGCGACTTCACTTTCACTTTTCACTTTCACGCATTGAAGAAGGAAATGGCAACCCACTCCAGTGTTCTTGCCTGGAGAATCCCAGGGACAGGGGAGCCTGGCAGGCTATACTCCCTCGATCGCAAAAGAGCTGGACACAACTAAGCGACTAAACAACAACAGTTTACTACTGGATCTAGCACACTGGTGAAGTTGCTCAGTCGTGTCCGACTCTGCGATCCCATGGACTGTAGCCTACAAGGCTCCTCCATCCATGGAATTTTCCAGGCAAGAGTACTGGAGTAGGTTGCTATTTCCTTCTCCAGGAGATCTTTCCCACCCAGGGATCAAACCCAGGTCTCCCACATTGCGGGCAGACGCTTTACCATCTGAGCTAACAGACGCTTTACCTTCTGAGCCAACAGGGAAGCCCTGATCTAGCACACATTAGGTATCAAATAAAGGCTACATGTATGACATTGTTGTCTGAATTCAAAATTTTTTCTCTATTAAAGTTTTTATAAAGATAGCTTAATGACTAACACTGGTCTGCTTTTCAAGTGAATACATTTAACTGAAGCACACATATGTCATCATAAGTAAACAGATGTGAATATGAATGAATCTGTTTCAACTATTCCTTCATTTGACAAACATTTATTAAGTTCTTATTCTGTGCTAGGCAGACTGACTACACTATGACCAACCAATAAAGTAAAATTTCCTATTATAAAAGTAAATTGAGTGAATTGCAAGCTCCATAGGTACTAGATAAACTAATTGAACATAAAGTCAAAGAAAATTCAGGCAATGCCCTTTTAACAATTTGCATATCCATATAATCTTCAGATTTATTTTAGAACTCGTTTCTCAATTTTAACCTTTTTTGACTTGCCTTTTCCCAGGGTTCTTACTGAGATTGTTTCAGCAAGCCCAGAAGTTCCACAAATCACTGACTCTATAATATTTAATGGGCTTAAAATTGCTTACATGAGATCAATTCCCTATGAAGCTACATAATATTTTCACCAGTGAGTGAAAAAAAAAAAAATGCTGATATATAATCCTCCAGTCAAAACTCCAAGGAATTGAAAATTTGGGGGATTCGTTTTTTAAAAGTATTAAAAGTTATATTCTTTAACAAACTAAATCAGTGGGGTTTCAGAGCAGAAATCAATAATCAAACAATATTTCTGCTGCAAAATATATGAATATTCACTCTAAGTGGCATAAATAAAGATTGCTACCTCATATCCAAGTCTACCATTTTTGGACTTCAGAATTAAAGATGAAAGATTACGGCCCTATACCAACTCACTCAGTAATCATATAAACAACAGTGTGCATGCTAAATTACTTTAGTTGTGTCCAACTCTTTGCAACCCTATGGAATGTAGCCCCCAGGCTCCTCTGTCCATGGGATTTTCCAGGCAAGAATACTAGAGTGGGTTGCCATGCCCTCCTCCAGGGGATCATCTCGACACAGGAATCGAACCCACGTCTCCTGAAGCTCCTGCACTGCAGGTGGATTCTTTACCAGTAAGCCACTGTAGAAATCCTATAAACAACATTATCTGCTACTAAACATCAAAGCATCTATATTTCAACCTGGCCTCCTCCATGTCCCTCTGCAGAGGTGCCAGACAGATCTGCCTAAAATGCAAATCTGGACATATTAGGAGCATTGGCTGGTGATGGGGGTGGATAAGAGAGTAATATTTGGCCCAGAAGACCTTGGGATGAGAATTTGCTTGAAGTCTCACAGTCAGGTAAGGGGATTTAAGATTGCTGTCATTTTTGAGGAATTAGTTTTGACAACTGAAAAATCATAGCATAACTTCCATGGTCTGAAAGTTTGTATCCCCCCAAAATTCATATGTTGAAATCTCAATCTCCAGAAGAGATAGTATTAGCAATCCCCTTTAAAAGGGGATTGGGACATGAGGGGAAGCCTGAAGTGCATTTACAAGAGAGATTCCCACAGAGCTCTGTACCCACTTCTATCATGTGAGGATACAACAAGAAGCCTGCAACCCAGAGAAAGACCCTCAGTAGAATCTGAACAAGTTGTAAATATAGCCTCCAAACCTATGAGCTATAAATGTTGTGTATAAACTATACAATCTAGGGGATTTTGCTGTAAGATGTAGGGTATATGAAGGGTTAAGATAGTGATCTATGATTAAGAACTGCTTACATAATTTGTGGGGGCCAATGCAACATGAAAATATGAGCCCCTTAGTTCAAAACTTATTAAGAATTTTCAGAAAACATTAAAACAGGCACAGGATATTTCTTAGTATAAAGCCGCACAAGTCACACATTGTTGAAGGGCTTCCATCCACTACTAAGACCTTAAAAAGAAAGCAGGTTGCAGGATGATTTATTTTGAAAAACACAGTATCTGATATTTAACAGGCTAGAGGGCACACTGCCAGGCTGACCATTTGCTTTCTGTGTGACTTTTGAAAAAAATACATATCTGTTTACTTTAAATGCCTCCATGTATAAAAATACAAACAATACCTACCTCTAAGAACCATTGTGAATATCAAATGAAATACTATACGTGAAACAGTATAGTTCAAATATGTCCTAATAAGTAAATAAATACTTCTGAGTAATGAGAGCTCCTTGTGCTTTGTTTTCTATATTTTCCCTTCTCTGATGAAAAGAAAGTAATCAGGCCTTTGTATTCTCTTGCCTCAAGGGTCCCACAGGCCTGAAGACAGAAGTTTCTTTAAGACAACTTCTGTTCTTAGCTCTTCCGAACACCTAACACTGTTAAGGAAATATACTAGCTAGAGTACCAAAGGACAGAGAACACTGACTTCAGGTTGGCCATAATGGAGAGATAACCCTGGTGGGAGGGAGTTGTAGGATTTCCTCTTTGTCAGTTCAGGCCATTTGACAAGAAGAAACCAAGATGGCATTAGATCTGCTAGAGAGTTTTGGGGAGAATTTCCCATTAAGGATAAGCAGCAAGGACTAAGGCTGAGAAAAGAGAGTTTCCAAATAGTAAAGCAGGGTCTGGTACCTGTTAAAGGAGGGAAAGGGGCAGAATTGGACAAGAAGAACTTCAAGCTGCAGTGCTGATCTGAGAGAATCTCAGATAGGCCAATAAAGAATCTGAGAAATGTTGCCCTTGTCAATATTCCACACTGGGCAGTAATGATATAGCTCTAGTTATTTGACCAAATCTGGTCCAGTGACTGAGAGTAGCTCAGGGGACATGTGGTCTGATATGTGACCTAGAGTTTATCTGTTGACTATATTCTCCAGAGCAGGTTTTCTTGAAGGAAGCTATGAGCAGCTCATCATCATGGCAACCACCCCACTATACCCACATATCAAATGGGAAGAGGGGTGAGGCCTCTGGATAAGAGCACTATAGTGAGACTTCTGGGACTGGATGAGCACAGAGATTCTCACACCTTAATGTGGTGTGGAAGTAGCAGGGATATGAAATCAAGGGGCTGTACAGGCTTATACATCATTAGATTTCCCACCCTTAAAGTCTCATTTCAAATGTACCACTGCCTCCATGATGTCTCCCCTGATCTTCCAGGATTCTTTTCAAAGTTTGAGTTTTGTCATCTTACTGTTTACCAAATGCACACTAGAAGTTAACCAATGCATCTTGGAATGCAAAACTTTTTCAAGATGAAAATCAAACAATGTAAAATACCATATTGTCATAATGAAGGACATAAACTACATGATTGTCCCAACTGATGTAGAAAAAGGATTTGAAAAAAAATAAATACCCTTTCATGATAAAAACACTCAAAAATGATGATTAGAAAAAAATCACCTCACCATAATAAAAGCCATATATGAAAATTTCATAGATAACATCCTCTTCAATGGAGAAAAATTGAAATCTTTCCTTCTAATGTCAAGGCAAGAATTCCAGATTCTTGATTTCTATCCACCATAGTACTAGGGGGCAGAAATAACAATTAGGAAAGTAAAATAAATAAATGCCATTCAAATTGGAAAAGAAGAAATAAACTTATGTGGTTTTTGGATTGTATTATTTTATACAAAGAAACCCTAACACAGATTGTTAAAACTCATAAATTCAGTAAAGATGTATAATTCAAAAATCAACATACAAAAATCAATTGGGTTTATATAAGCTAACAACAACCTATGCCAAAGCCTTTGCTGTGTGGATCACAATAACCTGTGGAAAATCCTGAA
The DNA here is from genome assembly GCA_935064755.1 of Tragelaphus eurycerus. Taxonomy (NCBI): domain Eukaryota; kingdom Metazoa; phylum Chordata; class Mammalia; order Artiodactyla; family Bovidae; genus Tragelaphus; species Tragelaphus eurycerus. The sequence goes on from CAKXYN010000032.1 coordinate 23,672,268, forward strand.
GAGATGGGAATACCAGACCACCTGACCTGCCTCTTGAGAAACCTATATGCAGGTCAGTAAGCAACAGTTAGAACTGGACATGGAACAACAGACTGGTTCCAAATAGGAAAAGGAGTACATCAAGGCTGTATATTGTCACCTTGCTTATTTAACTTCTATGCAGAGTACATCATGAGAAATGCCGGGCTGGAAGAAGCACAACTGGAATCAAGATTGCCGGGAGAAATATCAATAACCTCAGATATGCAGATGACACCACTCTTACGGCAGAAAGTGAAGAAGAGCTAAAGAGCCTCTTGATGAAAGTGAAAGAGGAGAGTGAAAAAGTTGGCTTAAAGCTCAACATTCAGAAAACAAAGATCATGGCATCTTGTCCCATCACTTCATGGGAAATAGATGGGGAAACAGTGTCAGACTTTATTTTCTTGGGCTTCAAAAATCACTGCAGATGGTGGCTGTGGCCATGAAATTAAAAGACGCTTACTCTTTGGAAGAAAAGTTATGACCAACCTAGTTAGCATATTGAAAAGCAGAGACATTACTTTGCCAACAAAGGTCTGTCTAGTCAAGGCTATGGTTTTTCCTGTGGTCATGTATGGATGTGAGAGTTGGACTGTGAAGAAAGCTGAGCGCCGAAGAATTGATGCTTTTGAACTGTGTTGTTGGAGAAGACTCTTGAGAGTCCCTTGGACTGCAAGGAGATCCAGCCAGTCCATTCTGAAGGAGATCAGCCCTGGGATTTCTTTGGAGGGAATGATGCTAAAGCTGAAACTCCAGTACTTTGGCCACTTCATGCAAAGAGTTGACTCATTGGAAAAGACTCTGATGCTGGGAGGGATTGGGGGCAGGAGGAGAAGGGGACAACAGAGGATGAGATGGCTGGATGGCATCACTGAGTTGGTGGACGTGAGTCTGAGTGAACTCCGGGAGTTAGTGATGGACAGGGAGGCGTGGGGTCGCAAAGAGTTGGACACAACTGAGCGACTGAACTGAACAGAACAACAACCTAACAGAAAACAAACTAAAGAAAACAATTTCATTTATAATTGTATGGAAAAGAACAAAATATTAGTAATAAACTTAACCAAGTAGGTGAAAGAATTGTACACTGATAATTACATACTATTAATGAAATAAATTATAGAAGGTACAAATGAATAGAAAGACATCTTAAGTTCATGGATTGGAAACCTTAATATTGTTAAAATGTTCATACTACCCAAAATGATTTTAATAGAATCTCTATAAAAAGCCTAGTGGCACTTTTTTATTTTATAGAAATAGAAAAACAAATCCTAAAATGTATCTATAATTTCAAAGATCCCCAAAAAGACAAAACACTTATGGGAGAGAAACAAAGCTAGATGTCTTACACTTCCTTCTTTCCAAACAAAGCTACAGTAATCAAAGCAGAATGGGCAGTATGGTATTAGCATAAATGCAGACTTACAGACCCTTGGAACAGAATAGAGAGACTTATATATATATATATATATATATATATATATATAATTTGAACATACACATGTCATTTATATGTTCAAATTATCTTTAACAAGAGTGCCAAGGCTATGCAACAGAGAAAGAATAGTCTCTTCAATAAACGGGGGTTAGGGTTATTGTAAAGTTAAGCAAAATAAAAAAAAAATGGAAAAAAATAAATAAAAAATAAAAATTAAAAAAAATAAAATAATTGCAATATATAAAAAAAATAAATAAACGGGGGTGTTGGGAAAACTGGATATTTACATACAAAACAATGAAATTGCATGCATATCACATACAAAAATTAGCTCAAAATGTATTAAGTAGCTAAATATAATAACCATAAAACTCCTAAAACATAGGGGAAATGTTCATGACATTAAATTTGGCAATGATTTCTTGGATATGTTACCCAAAGCACAAGCATCAAAAGCAAAAATAAACAAAGGAGATCACATCAAATTTAAAGGCTTCTGCACAGCAAGTGAAAAAAAAAATCAATAAAGTTAAAAGGAAAACTAAGAGATGGGAGAAAATATTTGCATTCATATATCTGATAAAGGGTTAATATCTATACTATATAAAAACCAAAGCTCAACAACAAGAAAATAATTCAATTAAAAACATGGGCAAAGTACTTAGTAAACATTTCTCCACAAAAGATATATAATTGGCCAACAAGCATATTAAAGATCCTCAATTTCACTAATTATCAGGGAAATGCTTATCAAAACTACAATGAGATATTATCTCATACCTATTCGAGTGGCTCAGAGAAGGCAATGGCACCCCACTCCAGTACTCTTGCCTGGGAAATCCCATGGATGGAGGAGCCTGGTAGGCTGCAGTCCATGGGGTCGCTGGGAGTCGGACATGACTGAGTGACTGCACTTTCACTTTTCACCTTCATGCATTGGAGAAGGAAATGGCAATCTACTCCAGTGTTCTTGCCTGGAGAATCCCAGGGATGGGGGAGCCTGGTGGGCTGCTGTCTATGGGGTCGCACAGAGTCGGACACGACTGAAGCGACATAGCAGCAGCATTCGAGTGGCTACTACTTTTTAAAAAAGAAAATAGCAAATGTTCATGAGGACATGGGAAACTGGAACCCTTGTGCACTGTTGGTGTGGAAAACAGTATGGAGGCTGCACAAAAAATTAAAAATAGAGTTACTAGACAATTTAGCAATCTCAATTCTGGATACATATATGATAGAACTGAAAATGGGCTCTCAAAAAGGTATTTGCACATCCATGTTCACTGGCAAATTATTCACAAGAGCCAGGAGGTAGAAGAAACCACAATTTCCATTGGTAGATGAATGGATAAAGAAAATATGGTATACACACAAAATGGAATATTATTCAGTCTTAAAAATAAAGAGAACCCCATGGAAGCAACCTAACTGTGCATCAACAGAGGAATGAATAAAGAAGATATGATACATATAAAATTGAATATTGCTCATCAATAAAAAATGCCATCAGCAGCAACAGGTATGGGCCTAGAGATTGTAATACTGAGTGAAGCAAGTCAGACACAGAAAGACAAGTATCATATAATATCAGTTATTTGTGAAATCCAAAAATCATGGGAATTCCAGAAAAACATCTTCTGCTTCACTGACTATGCTAAAGCCTTTGATGATATGGATCACAACAAACTGTGGAAAATTCTTAAATAGCTTGGACTGCCTTAAATCCTTAAAGAGAGAGACCACCTCACATCTCTTGAAACTTGTATGCATGTCAAGAAGTGACAGAACCAGACATGGACATGGAACAACAGACTGGTTCAAAATTGGGAAATGAGCACGTCAAGGCTGTATATTGTCACCCTGTTTATTTAACTTATATGCAGAGTACCATCATGTGAAATGCCAGGCTAGATGAATCACAAGCTGGAATTAAGATTGCCAGGTGATATATCAATAACCTCAGACATGCAGATGATAACACTCTAAGAGAAGAAAGCAAAGAGGAACTAAAGAGTCTCTTGATTAGGTTTGACTGTGGTATTGGAGAAGACTCTTGAGAGTCCCTTGGACTGCAAGGAGATTCAACCAGTCTATCCTGAAGGAAATCAACCATGAATATTCACTGGAAGGACTGATGCTGAAGCTCAAGCTCCAACATTTCGGTCACCTGATGTGAAGAGCTGACTTACTGGGAAAGACCCTGATGCTGGGAAAGACTGAAGGGAGGAGAAGGGGACAACAGAGGATGAGATGGTTGGATGGCATCACCAACTTATGGACATGAGTTTGAGCAAATTTTGGAAGATGGTGAAGGACAGGGAAGCCTGACATCTGCAGTCCATGGGGTCGCAAAGAGTCAGATAAAACTGAGTGACTGACCAAAAAGAACATTTGTTCTCAGGGTGAGGAAGTGGGAAAAGGAAAGTTTTTACAGAGTTTTAGTTAGTACAGAGTTTTAGTTTTTAAGATGAGAAAATTTTAGAGAGGTGTTGCACAAAAATGTACATATAGTTAACCCTACTGTACTATATACTTAGAAATTGGTAAGATGCCAAATTTTATATAATGTGATTTTTACCACAATAAACAAATGATATTAAGTAATAGAGATTTATTGGATGAATGACTAAAACATTTTTCTTCCTACAACATTCAAAACTCTCCAAGATATATCAAGGAGGGTTCCTATTATTTATTCCAAAATACATGCCTTTGTAAAATAGTCTTAAATGAAATAAAATGAATTCATTAAAACAGTATTTAATGAGAATTTTCATGGTTAACTTCTTTATTGTTTTTTGATGTAGATTTATTTTAATTATTGGTTACAATATTAAAGGAGGTTATATATTAAAAATATATCAACATTTGAAGGAGTCTTTAATCAAAAGTCTTTATATCCTCTGCACAATTTTCTATGCAGTTATTTTTAGTCTTAATATGAAAGAAACTAAAAGAAGAGAGGACATGAATATTGTAGCAAATCTTAGTTTTGAAATTGCTTTCTTTTTTCATCATCACTCACAGCAGGGCATCCATAATTTTTGATATTCTGTGCCCTAAGTTTTGAGATTAATATGCTATACTAAATGGGGGATAACACTCTACTGAAGCAAAAACGAGAGTTATATTTTTGAATTTAGGTTACAAAATATCACCTTTATTACATATATGCCAGTTATCTAAAGCAGCTAGCCAGTTACTACATTGCCAAAAATATAATAGACCCCAATGTCATAAACGGCTTCCTTCATTACTCATGTAGGCACCATAAATTTGTACCAACCCTTTTGACAATAGAGCAATAATTATATACATCTTGATTCACTGATCTTAAACTATTTCCCACATGATTCTTAAATAAATGATAAAACAGGAGATAAAAAACACTAACTCTAGAGACTAAAATATGTTCACTAGTTATGTTAGTTTAAAAAATAAATGTTCAACAAAGAGAATAAGGTAAATCAATATATGATTATGCAATTGAATAGTTAATGATTATTAAAGTTATAATTGCAAAGATTATGCATGTAACAGTATAGGTTGACACTGGAAGATTATATAAATATTCCCATGTTAACTAATAAAAAGCAATATATAATCATGCTGTTCTATGACTGCAGCCATTTAAAATGTGTATACATAAAAAAAGAATATTGGAAGGAAACAGGCAAAAATGGAAATACTTGCACTTCAGCTGGACTATTTTCTAGTTTTTTTAATTGTTTTTAAATTCATTTTTGGAAATCAAGATGTAAAATAAAATAAAACATATATCTTTGTTCAGATGACAATTCAGAGTATCGTCTCTTCAGGCTCTGACTAGTCACTTCAAATATTAAGTTCTCTACCAGCTCAGGTTGAAAGCCTAACCAAGATAATTATTGTTTTAGAGTTGGAGCAGACGCTTGCTTATCTCTACTGTGCTTGAATTTGGTCTTTTTCGAATATATGCTCAGAAATAGGATCACTGGATCATAAGGAACCTCCATAACTCTTCCCCATAGTGGCTGCACCAATTTACATTCCCACCAACAGTATATGAGAGTTCCCTACTGTGCTTGACTTTGGAATTTTACAGGGAGGCTTCAAATTGTTCCCATTTTCTCTCTAGCTAGATAATTCATGTTCAGTTGTGAGACCTTGAGCAACATTTTTAATCTAAGTTTTCTTAATCTCAGTTACCTATAAAATAAAACTAATGTCTACCTTATGAGAATTAAATGAAACACACATATGATGACATCTAGTATTGTGAATATTATATAGCAAAGCCTCAATAAATGTTAGAAGAATTACTGAATTAAAATTTTAAGATGAACAAATGAATAAACTAATAAATTAATGAAAAAGAAGTCTGTTTTTCAGTTTCATTTCTGAAAAATATTAGCTGTCTGACATTAAGCAAATGACTAAATTTTCCAGAACTTCAGTTTTCTTATCTAAAAATTAAGAGTGTTAAATAGGAAAATCTTCTTTCCTTTGAACTATAAATCCCACAAATTACACATGGATGACTAGTGTGATATTAGCATTTCAAGCAAAGAAAGGAATATATATTGTTACCTTTTTGTTGTTGTTGGTAGCTGATAAAATAACCTTTACATTCTTTCTGAAATAAACTCTTAATTAATAATTTATTTTATGCCTCACTTAATGAAGTAGCCCAACCTACTTTACTAAAGTTTTGACTATATTACAGATAATGTTAGAAGATTTTCAAAAAACATAGATTGGAGAAACAATCAGCCTGTCAGCTTAGAGACTCCTTTCTCACTGTCTTTTTACCACGAGATTCCATTGAGATTTTAAGTACTGAATTAATACATATCTACACTGAAAAAGGACTTAAAAAGGCCAGTGTGTGATGACAAAATTGTGGTGATGATGTCAAAATATTCAGAGATTCAATAATTCTTACTAGTCAGTTTTCATCAGTCTATTAGTTTTTGCTATTATCTGATTCTGTGTTTTAAAAGCACTGATTCTACTGATATATTGAACTCCTTTCTGAAAGTAATGTATTTATAGTGCATGCTAGACTTTTGTATCCATTACTAATGTGATCATTTACGACTTTTCAGATCCTTAACATGTTCCATAAGGGCTCTAATAGGTAAGAATAACAATACTTAAAGTTATGACTCTCATAACTATGAGAGGCTAGGTAGCATCATAAAAAGAACACAGATATTTGAATAGATAACTAGATGTAATTTTTTTTTAATTTGGTGCTTTGGTTAATATATTTATTTATTTAATATAAATTTATCTATTTTAATTGGAAGTTAATTACTTTACAATATTGTATTGGTTTTGCCATACATCAACATGAATCTGCCACAGGTATACATGTGTTCCCCATCCTGAACCCCCCTCCCTTTGGCTCTCTGCTAGTGTATTCTAGGTTAAGTTATTATAAGTCAGAACACTTGTAATAGGACTTCCCTGGTGGCTCAGATGGTAAAGAATCTGCCTGCAATGTGGGGGACCTGGGTTTGATCCCTGGGTCAGGAAGATCCCCTGGAGAATGGAATGACTACCTACCCCAGTATTCTTGCCTAGAGAATTCCATGAACAGAGGAGTCTGGTGGGCCCCAGCCCATGCGGTTGTAAAGAGTTGCACATGAATGAGAGACTAACACTTTCACTGCACTTTCACTTCCACTTCTAACACATATAGTAACATAATGAACACACAGTGGTGTAAAAATTAAACAAGAAAGTGAAGGCAAAATACACAAAAGTGCTTGGCATTGTCAGGAGCTCAATTAATGTTTGCCAGTGGGTTTACTTTACAGCATTGGATTTTACTTCCATCACCTGTCACATCCACAACTGGGTATTGTTTTTGCTTTGGCTCCATCTCTTCATTCTTTTTGGAGTTATTTCTCCACTCTTCTCCAGCAGCATATTCAGCACCTACCGACCTGGGGAGTTCATCTTTCAATGTCATACCTTTTTGCCTTTTCATACTGTTCATGGGGTTCTGAAGGCAAAAATACTGAAGTAGTTTGTCATTCTTTTCTCCACTGGACCACATTTTGTCAGAATCTCTGCCATGACCCATCAGACTTGGATGGCCCTACACAGCATGGCTCATAGTTTCACTGAGCTAGACAAAGCTATGTAACATGTGATTAGTTTCATTAGTTTACTGTGACTGTGGTTTTCATTCTGTCTGCTCTCTGATGGATAAGGATAAGAGGCTTATAGAAGCTTCCTGATGGGAGAGAATGACTGAGGAGGAAACTGGGTCTTGGTCTGATGCGCGGGGCCATGTTTCAATTCAGTTCAGTCACTCAGTCATGTCCGACTCTTCGCGACCCCTACCAGGCCTTCCTGTCCATCACCAAGCCCGGAGTTCACTCAGACTCACATCCATGGAGTCAGTGATACCATCCAGCCATCTCATCCTCTGTCGTTCCATTCTCCTCCTGCTTCAAATCCCTCTCAGCATCAGAGTCTTTTCCAATGAGTCAACTCTTTGCATGAGGTGGCCAAAGTACTGCAGTTTCAGCTTTAGCATCATTCCTTCCAAAGAAATCCCAGGGCTGATCTCCTTCAGAATGGACTGGTTGGATCTCCTTGCAGTTCAAGGGACTCTCAAGAGTCTTCTCCAACACCACAGTTCAAAAGCATCCATTCTTCAGTGCTCAGCTTTCTTCACAGTCCAACTCTCACATCCATACATGACCACTGAAAAAACCATAGCCTTGACTAGACAGACCTTTGTTGGCAAAGTAACGGCTCTGTTTTTTAATACGCTATCAGGGTTGGTCATAACTTTTCTTCCAAGGAGTAAGCATCTTTTAATTTCATGACTGCAGTCACCATCTGCAGTGATTTTAGAGTCAAAAAAAAAAATAAAGTCTGACACTGTTTCCACTGTTTTCCCATCTATTTTCCATGAAGTGATGGGACCAGATGCCATGATTTTTGCTTTCTGAATGTTGAGTTTAAGCCAACTTTTTCACTCTCCTCTTTCACTTTCATCAAGAGGCTTTTTAGTTCCTCTTCACTTTCTGCCGTAAGAGTGGTGTCATCTGCATATCTGAGGTTATTGATATTTCTCCCAGCAATCTTGATTCCAGCTTGTGTTTCTTCCAGCCCAGCATTTCTCATGATGTACTCTGCATCAGATCAGATCAGTCGCTCAGTCGTGTCCGACTCTTTGCGACCCCATGAACCGCAGCACGCCAGGCCTCCCTGTCCATCACCAGCTCCCGGAGTTCACCCAGACCCATACCCATCGAGTCAGTGATGCCATCCAGCCATCTCATCCTCTGTCGTCCCCTTCTCCTCCTGCCCTCAATCCCTCCCAGCATTAGAGTCTTCTCCAATGAGTCAACTCTTCGCATGAGGTGGCCAAAATACTGGAGTTTCAGCTTTAGCATCATTCCTTCCAAAGAAATTCCAGAATTGATCTCCTTCAGAATGGACTGGTTGGATCTTCTTGCAGTCCAAGGGACTCTCAAGAGTCTTCTCCAACACCACAGTTCAAAAGCATCAATTCTTCGGCGCTCAGCCTTCTTCACAGTCCAGCTCTCACATCCATACATGACCACAGGAAAGACCATAGCCTTGACTAGGCGAACCTTTGTTGGTAAAGTAATGTCTCTGCTTTTGAATATGCAATCTAGGTTGGTCATAACTTTCCTTCCAAGGAGTAAGCGTCTTTTAATTTCATGACTGCAGTCACCATCTGCAGTGATTTTGGAGCCCATAAAAACAAAGTCTGACACTGTTTCCACTGTTTCCCCATCTATTTCCCATGTAGTGATGGGACCAGATGCCATGATCTTCGTTTTCTGAATGTTGAGCTTTAAGCCAACCTTTTCACTCTCCACTTTCACTTTCATCAAGAGGCTTTTTAGCCCCTCTTCACTTTCTGCCATGAGTCGTGTCATCTGCATATCTGAGGTTATTGATATTTCTCCCAGCAGTCTTGATTCCAACTTGTGTTTCTTCCAGTCCAGCATTTCTCATGATGAACTGCATATAAGTTAAATAAACATGGTGACAATATGCAGCCTTGACGTACTCCTTTTCCTATTTGGAACCAGTCTGTTGATCCATGACCAGTTCTAACTGTTGCTTCCTGACCTGCATACAGATTTCTTAAGAGGCAGATCAGGTGGTCTGGTATTCCCATCTCCTTCAGAATTTTCCACAGTTTATTGTGATCTACACAGTCAAAGGCTTTGGCATAGTCAATAAAGCAGAAATAGATGTTTTTCTGGAACTCTCTTGCTTTTTCCATGATCCAGCGGATGTTGGCAATTTGATCTCTGTTTCCTCTGCCTTTTGTAAAACCAGCTTGAACATCAGGAAGTTCACGGTTCACATCAGTATTCTTGCCTTGAGAACCCCATGAACAGTATGTACTCTGCATAGAAGTTAAATAAACAGGGTGACAATATACAGCCTTGACGTACTCCTTTTCCTATTTGGAACCAGTCTGTTTGTTGTTCCATGACCAGTTCTAACTGTTGCTTCCTGACCTGCATACAAATTTCTCAAGAGGCAGATCAAGTGGTCTGATATTCCCATCTCTTGAAGAATTGTCCACAGTTTATTGTGATCCACACAGTCAAAGGCTTTGGCATAGTCAGGAAAGCAGAAATAAATGTTTTTCTCGAACTCTCTTGCTTTTTCAATGATCCAGTGGATGTTGGCAATTTGGTCTCTGGTTCCTCTGCCTTTTCTAAAACCAGCTTGAACATCAGGAAGTTCACGGTTCACATATTGCTGAGGCCTGGCTTGGAGAATTTTGAGCATTACTTTACTAGCGTGTGAGATGAGTGCAATTGTGCGGTAGTTTGAGCATTCTTTGGCATTGCCTGTCGGACACAACTGAGTGCCTTCATGTTCACGTTCATGTTCTCTGGGATTGGAATGAAAACTGACCTTTTCCAGTCCTCTGGCCATGCTGAGTTTTCCAAATTTGCTGATACATTGAGTGCAACACTTTCACAGCATCATCTTTCAGGATTTGGAATAGCTCAACTGGAATTCCATTACCTCCACCAGCAATTTTTCCCCAAATTTGCTGACACATTGAGTGCAGCACTTTCACAGCATCATCTTTCAGGATTTGGAATAGCTCCACTGGAATTCCATCACCTCCACTAGCTTTGTTCATAGCGATGCTTTCTAAGGCCCACTTGACTTCACATTCTAGGATGTCTGGCTCTAGGTCAGTGATCATACCATCGTGATTATCTGGGTCATGAAGCTCTTTTTTGTACAGTTCATCTGTGTATTCTTGCCACCTCTTCTTAATATCTTCTGCTTCTGTTAGGTCCATACCATTTCTGTCCTTTATCGAGCCCATCTTTGCATGAAATGTTCCCTTGGTATCTCTAATTTTCTTGAAGAGATCTCTAGTCTTTCCCATTCTGTTTTTTTCCTTATTTCTTTGCATTGATCGCTGAAGAAGGCTTTCTTATCTCTTCTTGCTATTCTTTGGAACTCTACATTCAGATGCTTATATCTTTCCTTTTCTCCTTTGCTTTCACTTCTCTTCTTTTCACAGCTATTTGTAAGGCCTCCCCAGACAGCCATTTGGCTTTTTTGCATTTCTTTTCCATGGGGATGGTCTTGATCCCTGTCTCCTGTACAATGTCACGAACCTCCGTCCATAGTTCATGGTGGGTCATGGTGGAGAGGTCTGACAGAATGTGGTCCACTGGAGAAGGGAATGGCAAGCCACTTCAGTATTCTTGCCTTGAGAACGCTATGAACAGTATGAAAAGGCAGAATGATAGGATGCTGAAAGAGGAACTCCCCAGGTCAGTAGGGGCCCAATATGCTACTGGAGATCAGTGGAGAAATAACTCCAGAAAGAATGAATGGATGGAGACAAAGCAAAAACAATACCCAGTTGTGGATGTGATTGGTGAAAGAAGCAAGGTCCGATGCTGTAAAAAGCAATATTGCATAGGAACCTGGAATGTGAGGTCCATGAATCAAGGCAAATGGGAAGTGGTCAAACAAGAGATGGCAATAGTGAATGTTGACATTCCAAGAATCAGCGAACTGAAATGGACTGGAATGGGTGAATTTAACTCAGAGGACCATTATATCTACTACTGTGGGCAGGAATCCCTCAGAAGATATGGAGTAGCCATCATGGTCAACAAAAGAGTCCGAAATGCAGTACTTGGATGCCATCTCAAAAATGACATAATGATCTCTGTTCGAATCCAAGGCAAACCATTCAATATCACAGTAATCCAAGTCTATGCTCCAACCAGTAATGCTGAATAAGCTGAAGTTGAACGGTTCTATGAAGACCTACAAGACCTTTGTGAACTAACACCCGAAAAAGATGTCCTTTTCATTATAGGGGACTGGAATGCAAAAGTAGGAAATTAAGAAACACCTGGAGTAACAGGAAAATTTGGCCTTGGTATATGGAATAAAGCACGGCAAAGACTAAAAGAGTTTTGCCAAGAAAATGCACTGGTCATAGCAAACACCCTCTTCCAACAACACAAGAGAAGACTCTATACATGGACATCACCAGATGGTCAACACCGAAATCAGATTGATTATAGTCTTTGCAGCCAAAGATGGAGAAGCTCTATACAGTCAGCAAAAACAAGACCAGGAGCTGACTGTGGCTCAGATCATGAACTCCTTATTGCCAAATTCAGACTTCAATTGAAGAAAGTAGGGAAAACCACTAGACTATTCAGGTATGACATAAATCAAATCCCTTATGATTATACAGTGAAAGTGAGAAATAAATTTAAGGGACTAGATCTGATAGTTAGAGTGCCTGATGAACTATGGATGGGGACTTGTTTAGTAAACCTTTAATCCATATTTCTGTTGATGGATGGAGCTGTCTTCCCTCCTGGTTGCTTGATCTGAGGCTAAAGGATGGTGGAAGTAAGGAATATAATGTCGATCTCCTTCAAAAGGTCCCATGCACCCATTACTACACACAGTGCATCCTACCCTGAAGCAGGGCACCACGGACCCATGCCTCTGCCAGAGACTCCTGGACACACAAGGTCATGTCTGGGTCAGTTTCTTGTGGGGTCATTGTTCCTTTCTTCTGGGTCCTGGTGCACACCAGGTTTTTTTTGTGCCCTCCAAGAGTCTGTTTTCCCAGTCCTGTGCAAGTTCTGGTGGTTCCAGAGTGGGGTTAATGGCGACCTCCTTCAAAGGGGCTTATGTCATACCCAAATCTGTTGCACCCAGAGCCCCTGCAGCAGGCCACTGCTGACCCATACCTCCATAGGAGAGACTCAGACACAGTTATGGCTCAGTCTCTGTGGATTGGGAATGTATTTTTGTGTCTACTCATTTCCAAGGCAAACCATTTAATATCGCAGTAATCGAAGTCTATGCTCCAACCAGTAATGCTGAAGAAGCTGAAGTTGAAAGGTTCTATGAAGATCTACAAGACCTTCTAGAACTAATACCCCCAAAAGATGTCCTCTTAATTATATGGGGACTGGAATGCAAAAGTAGGAAGTCAAGAGCTACCTGGAATAACAAGTAAATTTGGGCTTGGAGTACAAAACGAAGCACGTCAAAGGCTAACAGAGTTTTGCCAAGAAAAAACACTGGTCACAGCAAACACTCTCTTTTAACAACACAAGAGAAGACTCTACACATGGACATCACCAGATGGTCAATACCAAAATCAGATTGTTTATATTCTTTGCAGCTGAAGATGGAGAATCTTCAAAGATACAGTCAGCAAAAACAAGACTAGGAGCTGACTGTGGCTGAGTTCATGAACTCCTTATTGTCAAATTCAGAATTAATGATAGTAGGGGAAAACCACTAGACCATTCAGGTATGACCCAAATCAAATCCCTTAAAGGATTTGGAAGTGAGAAATAGATTCAAGTAGAAGTGAGAAATAGATTCAAGGAATTAGATATGATGGACAGAGTGACTGAAGAACTATAGACTGAGAGGTTCATGACATTGAGCAGGAGGCACTGATCAAGACCATCCCCAAGAAAAATAAAGGCAAAATGGCTTTCTGTGGATGCCTTACAAATAGCTGAGAGAAGAAGAGAAACTGAAGGCAAAGGAGAAGAGGAAAGATGTACCCATTTGAATGCAGAGTTCCAAAAAATAGCAAGGAAAGATAAGAAAGCCCTCCTAAGGGATTGATGAAAAGAAATAGAGGAAGACAATAGAATGGGAATGACTAGAGATCTCTTCAAGAAAATTGGAGATAATGAGGGAACTTTTCATGCAAAGATGGGCACAATAAAGGAGAGAAATGGTATGGACCTAACAGAAGCAGAAGATACTAAGAAGAGGTGGCAAGTATACACAGAAGAACTACACTAAAAAGATCTTCATGACTCAGATAACCATGAATGTGTTACTCACCTAGAGCCAGAGATCCTGGAATGCAAATTCAAGTGGGCCTTAGGAAACATGACTATGAACAAAGCTAGTGGAGGTGATGGAATACCAGTTAAGGTATTTCAAATCCTAAAAGATGATGGTGTGAAAGTGCTAAACTCAATATGACATCAAATCTGGAAAACTCAGCAGTGGCCACAGGACTGGAAAAGGTCAGTTTTCATTCCAATCCCAAAGAAAGGCAATGCTAAACAATGTTCAAGCTACCACACTATTGAACTCGTCTTACACGCTAGCAAAGTAATGCTCAAAATTCTCCAAGCCAGGATTCAGTACTAAATGAGCTGTAAACTTCCAGATGTTCAAGTTTGATTTGGAAAAGGCAGATGAACCAGAGATTAAATTGCCAACATCGGCTGGATCATCAAAAAAGCAAGAGAGTTCCATAAAAACATCTACTTTTGCTTTATTGACTATGCCAAAGCCTTTGACTGTGTGGATCACAACAAAATGTGGAAAATTCTGTAAGATAGGGGAATACCAGACCACTTGACCTGCGTCCTGAGAAATCTGTACGAAGGGCAAGAAGCAACAGTTAGAAATGGACATGGAATAACAGACTGGCTCCAAATCGGGAAAGGAGTATGTCAAGGCGGTATATTGTCACCCTGCTTATTTAACTTATATGCAGAGTATATCATGTGAAATACTGGGCTAGGTAAAGCACATGCTGGAATCAAAATTTCTGGGAGAAGTATCAATAACCTCATATACGCAGATGACACCACCCTTATGGCAGAAAGCAAAGAAGAACTAAGAGCCTCTTGATGAAAATGAAAGAGAAGAGTGAAAAAGTTGGCTTAAAATTCAACATTCAGAAAACTAAGATCATGGCATCCAGTCCCATCACTTCATAGCAAATATATGGGGAGACAATGGAAATAGTGAGAGACTTTATTTTGGGGTACTCCAAAATCATTGTAGAGGTGATTGCAGTCATGAAATTAAAAGATGCTTGAAAGTTATGACCAACCTAGACAACATATTAAAAAGCACAGACATTACTTTACCAATGAGGCTATGGTTTTTCCAGTAATCATGTATAGATGTGAGAGTCTGACTATAAAGAAAGCTGAGTGCCAAAGAATTGATGTTTTTGAACTGTGGTATTGGAGAAGACTCTTGAGTCCCTTGGACTGGAAGGAGATCAAACAAGTCCATCCTAAAGGAAATTAGTCCTGAATATTCATTGAAATGACTGATGCTAAAGCTGAAACTCCAATCCTTTGGGCAACTGATGGGAAGAACCGACTCACTGGAAAAGACCCTGATGCTGGGAAAGGTTGAAGGGAGGAAGAGAAGGGGACAACAGAGGATGAGATGGTTGGCTGGCATCACCAACGCGATGGGCATGATTCTGAGTAGGCTCCGGGAGTTGGTGATGGACAGGGAACCCTGGCATGCTGCAGTCCATGAGGCTGCAAATAGTTGGACTCAACTGAGTGACTGAATTGAACTGAAATGAAGTGAGTTTATTTAATGTCTTTGTATTACTATATTTCAATATCACTTTATGCTTTTTACTAAAACAATCCTCCTAGTAATGCTAATAATAAACATATATTTGTATAGCCAGAGGTCTGCAAACTTTTTCATAATGGCTAAATAGCAAATATTTTGTCTTATATGCCATACCTTTTCAGTTGCAAATATTCAACTCAGACAAAGTAATATGAAAGCATTCACAGATGTAATACTTAAATGAATGGGTATGGCTGTGTTACAATGAAGTTTTATTTACAAAACAGGCTGCCAATCCATAAGCCAGAGTTTCCTGTCCCCCACTATATTACTTTACGTGCATGCATGCTAAGTCACTTCAGTCATGTCCAGCTGTTTGTGATTCTGTGGACTGTAGCCTGCCAGGCTCCTCTTTCCATGGTATTTCCCAGGCAAGATAACTTGAGTGGGTTGCCATGCCCTCTTCCAGGGGATCTTCCCATCCCAGGGTCTGAACTTGCATCTCTGCAGCTCCTGCATTGCAGGCAGATTCTTTACCACTGAGCTACTGGAGAAGCCTATGTTACTTTATAAAGCACATTATTTATGTCACCTTAAGTTTATCATTTCAAAAACCTAGAGGAAGGCAGATTCATTATTCTTATACCCATTTCACACATGAGGAGAATTAGGGACCTTACAGTGCTATGTAATATATCCAGCAGACAAAAGTACATTTTAGTTATTGATTAAATATGCTATAATAGCCCATATGTATGAGTCAGAATAAGTGAATGTCAAAGCACTTCCACAAACAAGCAGGTTTGTGGATCATTTGCTCATACATAATACCTGAAGTAGTAACGATCCCTTGCTGTAAGTTGTATCACCAAACTTCAAGGTCTGTGGGGCAAATTGCTATAAGTAATAAGGCATGGTAAACAGATACAGTGCCCCACCAGTGGGTGCCACATCACTAGAAGCACTCAAACAGAAGCTGAACACCCTCTGTTAGGAGAAGTACAAAGGGATCAAGAACAGGGAATGAGAAAGTTACATAGAATGATGCTGAGGTTCCTCCTAGAGCTGAGATCCAGTTTCCTTGGACATGGAATATGACTATATCAAATGCTTCAGAAAGATCATCTGAGACTAAATTTTTTTAAAAAATGTTTAGTGGAAGAAAACGATGAGTTCACAATTTAAATGGGGGAAAAAAAACAAGGAACAAAGAGGTGACTTAGAAGGAATTTAAACAAAGGAACTGGAATTGGCTTGGTTGAAGACCAACTTAGAGGCATCCAGAACTTCTTGCAGGAGTTTGTAGTGCTATTAACTTTTCTTTTCAGCTAAGAATGAAGAGAGAAATCACAGACTTGTTAGTTCAGAGGGAACTTAGAGGCTATCTGTCATCTTTAATTTTTTTTTTTTTTTTGAATACTGGCTAGAGCTTCAGAAAGGATAAGTGATTCAACTGAGGGAAAATGGGGAGTTAACAGAGAAAAAGAGGAAACAGGCTCCCAATCCACCCTGCCACTCTCCCAAGCCCTTTCCTCTTCTATTTGTCTAGTTGCCTATTACCTATTTCTTGCCTATTACCTCATTTCAGACTCACCACAAGCATACAAAAATTCCAATTTTTCTTGTTTTACAGGTGGGGGGAAGCTAAGAAAGTCAAGTGGTTCAGTAGATAAAGAGTAGAACTAGAATTCAAATTACAGTTTCTCAATTTCTAATCAAATCCTGTCTGTCCTCCTAAGCCCTTTCTCATGCCTTGAACTAAGCTGGTTGCCTGACACTACTTATTACAAATATTGCTGAAAGCTCAGTAAAATATTTAAACTTGGACTCATTTATAAATGTCACCATAAACATCCTGACTTGAGAGAAAATCTGAGCTTCTATATATAGAAGTTCTATATATAGAACTGACAAATAGTGAAGGAAAAGGAGAAACTCGGTGGTTCCATGCCCTTGGAAAATGCTTTTAAGGTTTCATATGACCAGGAAATCAGATTAGCTACTACAATAGAAGTCTTCGCTTAAATTTCTGGCTAAAAATGAATTATGTATTTTTTAATACTTCACTTGCTTGACTTACATAAAAGTATAATCCAATTGAGGATTCTGATAATTGTAGAAATGCAGGCAGCAGACAGAGCAAGGAGAAAGAGGGCGGCCCCCTGAATAACCAACAAAATTCCTTGCCAGGCTATACTTCTGGATTCTGTTTCTATGGATCCAGTTAAATATATTTTCAGTCCTGTGGTCTAGCAAATTCAATTCATTTCTAAATGGCTTGTGAAATGAAACAAAATGATGATCCCTACAGATGGAAGTGGTCAGAGGCAGAGTAGTGACTATCACCATGGACAGTAATGTTCATGCAGCAAAAATAATTCAATTACCTTTTAACCTTATAATTCTCAGAAAGGCTTTGAGGTCCCAAAGGATCTGCCCAATATGCTGTTAAATCTATAAAATCTTCTTTAAATTGATGCCTCAAATGGCCCTCTGATCTTGGCACCAGATGATGGCCAATTATAGTCAGAATAGCATTTTATTTGCAGTGTATCCTAAAAATGGTGGATTATAATGCTACCAGAAAGCTTCACTAAGAATGAGGGAGTCATTTTAAAAATCTCTAGAGAAGAAACTATATGTACTGAAAATTATATATGCCAGACCCCGTGCTAGGTACCTTACATACTTTTAGTATTTCTCACAACTCTGAAATACATATATTCTTTCTTTTCTTACAGATAAGGAAAATGAAGCTTAGAAAGGTCCAACAACTTGCCCAAGATACATAACCAAGCAGAGCTTGGTAGCAGAGCTAGGACTAGAACTCCAAAACTTACGTTCTTTCTATCATAGCTCCTAAGTCACCTATCCCAATCTTAAAATCATATTGTTACATAATTTTGCCTTTCTAGTCTTCCTTTTAATTCACTAACAACTATCTTGATAGTTTACTGCCTATGACAATGACAGTGACCATTCATTTATTGCACAGTCATATGCTAGACTCATTTGACCCTTGGAAATATTACATAATCTGTACATTTAAAGGAACTCATAGAGAGTGGAAAAGAAAGAGGCATGTGGTACATCATAGATACAGAACATTCCCATCATTACAGAATTAAACAGTGCTGCTATAGATATTTGGCTTTAGGATAGCAGGCTGGATATTCTTACACTCCAGAACTGTCCAAATGGCAGCTGTGGAAGATATAGGGAACTATGTTTCTCAGAATGACTTTTCTATATGGTTATGGATTAAAGTTGGTCAAAAGAGTAACTTGCACATGATTTAGAAAGTGAAAACAAAGCAGTAGCCCTTTGTCTCTGAAGATATTTTCTTAGGCATCAAACACAGAGATACCCTGCAGATTTTAGCTTGTCCTCCCCCTACTCTGCTCTAAATTTCAGCTCTTTCCCCTTATCTCTGGCTCTGCTGACTAGACAGAACCACCTGATACAAGATTTTTAGGTGCAGATGCGCAGAATCAGTAGTTACACAAAGGTCATAGTTTCCAAAGTCCTCTTCATAATTACCTACTCTGCTGTCTCACTTTGATCCCTTGCTTCTTAAGATTAATGGGTTAGTGATCCTTCAACTTTCTGGTCACTTCTCCAGATTATGAACTCCTATCCCCTCCACACTCATAACAAGTCTGCTCCTCACATGGTACCCTGACTGGCACAGCAGCTATCCTAAGAAATTATATTTAAGTTGGTACAAATGTAACTGTGGTTTGGGACCCTGAATTTTAAAGCATTATAACTAGGCTCAAATGCAGTTTTATTAATCAAAATAGGAACCATTACAATCAACAGGTCATTTTTGTCAACAAGAAATGAGTCAATTCCTAGGCAGGTTGATAAGAAGTCCGAGTTCCTTGAGGAGGAGAGAGGGACTGGGGTTCTCAAGAAGGAGGAAAGGACAAACTATTTTTTCTCTACATTCCTTAGTCTTAGCCATATAAAATGCGTTTTGTTTTTTTGGTTTTTTTTTTTTTCCTTTAAACCAGGAACTGATGATTACACAACAAACAACTCAATTTAAATTCTGTGGTTTTGTTAGTGGTTTAGTCGCTAAGTTGTGTCCGACTCTTTGCGACCACATGGACTATAGATTGCCAGGCTCCTCTGTGGGATTCTCCAGGCAAGAATACTGGAGTGGGTTGCCATTTCCTTCTCCAGAGGATCTTCCCAACCCAGGAATAGAACCTGGGTCTCCTGCATCGCAGGCAGATTCTTTAACTGAGCTAGGGATTATATAACAACAATGTACTCTGCTTGAGGACAGTTTCTCCTTCCTGAAAACCTTCTGACTAATCCTGATATTTTAGAATGTATATTATGGGAGTGGGTCTGGTAGGATCTTTCTATTGTTGAATTCTAAGCCTGTTATCCTAAAATGTAAATTGTGTGAATGAGTCTGGAAAATTTTCACAAACTTGAGACATTCTTTTGATTTATTGAAATAATTAAAAAGTATATAACTCCCTTGCTAACTCTAGCGAGGCGGGTATTCTCCATCCCCCTTCTAATGACTCTGTCAGAAACTTTCTCTGTCCCTTTCCTTACTTTAATAAAACTCTGCTACACAAAAGCTCTTGAGAGATCAAGCCTTGTTCCTGAAGCTTAATCTTCTTCAGAGATCAAAAATCCAACATCATTCACCATAAGCTATCAGAAATAAGTTTGTTTATTCCTGCAGTATAAAAATCTGTGCCATGGGATTTGATGAACTCTTGAAAAGCATTTTCTGCCTCCTACTGATTGTGGAAACATTCTCCCTGCAAAAAGTTGTCAAGATACTTGAAAAGGTGGTGGTTGGTCAGAGGTCAGGTGATTACAGTGGATGAGGCAAAACTTCGTAGCCCAATTTGTTCAACTTTTGTTGTTATGGAGAAGAATTGAGCCCTTTCTGTTGACTATTGCTGGCTTCAGGAATTGCAGTTTCTAGTGCATCTCATCAATTTGCTAGCATACTTCTCAGATGTAAAGGTTTGGCTAGGAATCAGGAAGCTGTAGTGGATCAGATGGACAGCCAACCACCAAACAGGGGCCATGACCCTTTTTGGTGCCAAGTTTGGCTTTGAGAAATGCTTTGGAGCCTCTTCTCAGTCCAACCACTTAGCTAGTCATCGCTGGTTCTTGTATAAAATCCACTTTTCATTGCATAACACTTCAAACTAATGTGTGTTTGTTTGTTTGTTTTTTCTTTTTTTTTTTTTTTTTAGGTCACCTCATGAGGCACTCACTCACCAAGCTTTTTCACCTTTCTGTGCTGTGTTGTCCTTAGTCACTCAGTTGTGTCCAACTCTTTGAGACTCTATGGACCTAACAGAAGCAGAAGATATTAAGAAGAGATGGCAAGAATACACAGAAGAACTGTACAAAAAAGATCTTCACAACCCAGATAATCACGATGGTGTGATCATTGACCTAGAGCCAGACATCCTGGAATGTGAAGTCAAGTGGGCCTTAGAAAGCATCACTACGAACAAAGCTAGTGGAGGTGATGGAATTCCAGTGGAGCTATTCCAAATCCTGAAAGATGATGCTGTGAAAGTGCTGCACTCAATATGCCAGCACATTTGGAAAACTTAGCAGTGGCCACAGGACCAGAAAAGGTTAGTTTTCATTCTAATCCCAAAGAAAGGCAGTGCCAAAGAATGCTCAAACTACCGAACAATTGCACTCATTTCACACGCTAATAAAGTAATGCTCAAAATTCTCCAAGCCAGTCTTCAGCAATATGTGAACTGTGAACTTCCTGATGTTCAAGCTGGTTTTAGAAAAGGCAGAGGAAACAGAGATCAAGTTGCCAACATCTGCTGGATCATGGAAAAAGCAAGAGAGTTCCAGAAAAGCATCTATTTATGCTTTATTGACTATGCCAAAGCTTTTGACTGTGTGGATCACAATAAACTGTGGAAAATTCTGAAAGAGATGGGAATACCAGACCACCTGATTTGTCTCTTGAGAAATGTGTATGCAGGTCAGGAAGCAACAGTTAGAACTGGTCATGAAACAAGAGACTGGTTCCAAATAGGAAAAGGAGTTCGTTAAGGCTGTATATGGTCACCCTGCTTATTTAACTTCTATGCAGAGTACATCATGAGAAACGCTGGACTGGAAGAAACACAAGCTGGAATCAAGATTGCCGGGAGAAATATCAATAACCTCAGATATGCAGATGACACCACTCTTATGGCAGAAAGTGAAGAGGAACTAAAATGCCTCTTGATGAAAGTGAAAGAGGAGAGTGAAAAAGTTGGCTTAAAGCTCAACATTCAGAAAACGAAGATCAGGGAATCTTCCCAACCCAGGGATCAAACCCAGGTCTCAAGCATTGCAGGCAGATTCTTTACAGTCTGAATAATCAGGGAAGCCTTTTCATCTTTCTAATATGCCTCAAATGCCAAACAGCTAGAAAGGTCAACCTCGAGTTCTTCGGAAACTTCTCAGGTATTTGTAAGAGGATTAGCTTCAGGGATGCTTTTGGTCATTGTCAACTTCAGATGCCTGGCCACTATGTTTCTCATCTTCAAGACTCTAGTCTCTTTTGCAAAATTTCTTGAACCATCTCTGTACTGTACGTTCTTTAGCAGTTCCTGGGCCAAATGCACTACTGATGATGTGAGTTGTCTCTGCTGTTTTATGACCAATTTTTAATTCAAATAAGAAAATCACTTGAATTTGCTTTGTGTCTAACATAATTTCCATAGTCTAAAATAAATATAAAATACAAAGCAAGTAGTAAGTTACTAGTAAAAAAGCATAAAGTGAGAAATGTGCATTAAAATGATATGTAATATAACCACATTTATTAAGAATGTATTCCAATGTCAGAAAGAATGGTGCTGGAGGAATCAAGCTTCCTGACTTCAGCTTATACTAAAAAGCTACAGTCACCAAGACAGTATGGTACTGGCACAAAAACAGAAATATAGACCAATGGAACAAGACAGAAAGCCCAGAAATTAACCCACGCACCTATGGGTACCTTATTTTTGATGAAGGAGGCAGGAATATACAACGGGACAAAGACAGCCTATTCAATAAATGATGCTGGGAAAACTGGACAGCTATGTGTAAAAGAATGAAATTAGAACACTTTCTAACACCATCCACAAAGATAAACTCAAAATAGATTAAAAACCTAAATTTAAGACCAGAAACTATAAAACTCTTAGAGGAAAACATAGGCAGAACACTTGATGACATAAATCAAAGTAAGATCTTCTATTAACCTCCTATAATAATGGAAATAAAAACAAAAATAAACAAGTAGGACCTAATTAAACATAAAAGTTTTTTCACAGTAAAGGAAGCTATAAGCAAGGTGAAAAGAAAACTCTCAGAATGGGAGAAAATAATAGCAAATGAATCAACTGACAAAGGATTAATTTCCAAAATATACAAGCACATACAACTCAATGCCAGAAAAAACAAACAACCACCAAGTTTGGGTTTCCCACAAGTGGGAAAAAGATGTAAACAGACATTTCTCCAAAAAAGACATCAGATCAGATCAGATCAGTCGCTCAGTCGGGTCCGACTCTTTGCGACCCCATGAACCGCAGCACGCCAGGCCTCGCTGCCCATCACCAGCTCCTGGAGGTCACCCAGACTCACACCCATCAAGCCAGTGATGCCATCCAGCCATCTCATCCTCTGTCGTCCCCTTCTCCTCCTGCCCTCAATCCCTCCCAGCATCAGAGTCTTCTCCAATGAGTCAACTCTTCGCATGAGGTGGCCAAAATACTGGAGTTTCAGCTTTAGTATCATTCCTTCTAAAGAAATTCCAGGATTGATCTCCTTCAGAATGGACTGGTTGGATCTTCTTGCAGTCCAAGGGACTCTCAAGAGTCTTCTCCAACACCACAGTTCAAAAGCATCAATTCTTCGGCGCTCAGCCTTCTTCACAGTCCAGCTCTCACATCCATACATGACCACAGGAAAGACCATAGCCTTGACTAGGCGAACCTTTGTTGGCAAAGTAATGTCTCTGCTTTTGAATATGCTATCTAGGTTGTTCATAACTTTCCTTCCAAGGAGTAAGCGTCTTTTAATTTCATGGCTACAGTCACCATCCGCAGTGATTTTGGAGCCCAGAAAAACAAAGTCTGACACTGTTTCCACTGTTTCCCCATCTATTTCCCATGCAGTGATGGGACCAGATGCCATGATCTTCGTTTTCTGAATATTGAGCTTTAAGCCAACCCTTTCACTCTCCACTTCCACTTTCATCAAGAGGCTTTTTAGCCCCTCTTCACTTTCTGCCATAAGAGTGGTGTCATCTGCATATCTGAGGTTATTGATATTTCTCCCGGCAATCTTGATTCCAACTTGTGTTTCTTCCAGTCCAGCATTTCTCATGATGTACTCTGCATATAAGTTAAATAAACATGGTGACAATATGCAGCCTTGACGTACTCCTTTTCCTATTTGGAACCAGTCTGTTGTTCCATGACCAGTTCTAACTGTTGCTTCCTGACCTGCATACAGATTTCTTAAGAGGCAGATCAGGTGGTCTGGTATTCCCATCTCTCTCAGAATTTTCCACAGTTTATTGTGATCCACACAGTCAAAGGCTTTGGCATAGTCAATAAAGCAGAAATAGATGTTTTTCTGGAACTCTCTTGCTTTTTCCATGATCCAGCGGATGTTGGCAATTTGATCTCTGGTTCCTCTGCCTTTTCTAAAACCAGCTTGAACATCAGGAAGTTCACGGTTCACATATTGCTGAAGCCTGGCTTGGAGAATTTTGAGCATTACTTTACTAGCGTGTGAGATGAGTGCAATTGTGCAGTAGTTTGAGCACTCCTTGGCATTGCCTTTCTTTGGGATTGGGATGAAAACTGACCTTTTCCAATCTTGTGGCCACTGCTGAGTTTTCCAAATGTGCTGGCATATTGAGTGTAGCACTTTCAGAGCATCATCTTTCAGGACTTGGAATAGCTCCACTGGAATTCCATCACCTCCACTAGCTTTGTTCGTAGTGATGCTTTCTAAGGCCCATTTGACTTCACATTCCAAGATGTCTGGCTGTAGGTCAGTTATCACATCATCATGATTATCTGGGTCTTGAAGCTCTTTTTTGTACAGTTCTTCTGTGTATTCTTGCCACCTCTTCTTAATATCTTCTGCTTCTGTTAGGTCCACACCATCTCTGTCCTTTATCATGCCCATCTTTGCATGAAATGTTCCTTTGGTATCTCTGATTTTCTTGTCGCACACTAAGAGCGTGGCCGAGAGGAGCTACCCCACGACCGAGGAAGGACGGCGGTGAGGGCCAGCGCACTAAGCACGGCAGAGAAGAGCTACCCCACGACCGAGGTCAGGAAGGGGGGCGGTGAGGAGAGACCCCTCGTCCAAGGTAAGGTGCAATGGCTGTGCTTCGCTGGCCGGGAGCAGCCAGGAGCAGTGGGGACGAGATACCCCACCCCCAAGGTAAGAGAAACCCAAGTAAGACAGTAGGTCTTGAAAGAGGGCATCAGAGGGCAAATACACTAAAACCATTCTCACAGAAAACTAGTCAATCTAATCACACAAGGATCACACCCTTGTCTAACTCAATGAGATTAAGCCATGCCCGAGGGGCAACCTGGGATGGGCGGGTCATGGTGGAGAGATATGACAGGGTGTGGTCCGCTGGAGAAGGGAATGGCAAACCACTTCAGTATTCTTGCCTTGAGAACCCCATGAACAGTATGAAAAGGCAAAATGATAGGATACTGAAAGAGAAACTCCCCAGGTCAGTAGGGGCCCAATATGCTACTGGAGATCAGTGGAGAAATAACTCCAGAAAGAATGAAGGGATGGAGCCAAAACAAAAAGAATACCCAGCTGTGGATGTGTCTGGTGATAGAAGCAAAGTCCGATGCTGTAAAGAGCAATATTGCATAGGAACCTGGAATGTCAGGTCCATGAATCAAGGCAAATTGGAAGTGGTCAAACAAGAGATGGCAAGAGTGAATGTCAACATTCTAGGAATTAGCGAACTAAAATGGACTGGAATGGGTGAATTTAACTTGGATGACCATTATATCTACTACTGTGGGCAGGAATCCCTCAGAAGAAATGGAGTGGCCATCATGGTCAACAAAAGAGTCCGAAATGCAGTACTTGGATGCAATCTCAAAAACGACAGAATGATCTCTGTTCGTTTCCAAGGCAAACCATTCAATGTCACAGTAATCCAAATCTATGCCCCAACCAGTAACGCCGAAGAAGCTGAAGTTGAAAGGTTCTATGAAGACCTACAAGACCTTTTAGAACTAACACCCAAAAAAGATGTCCTTTTCATTATAGGGGACTGGAATGCAAAAGTAGGAAGTCAAGAAACACCTGGAGTAACAGGCAAATTTGGCCTTGGAACACGGAATGAAGCAGGGCAAAGACTAACAGAGTTTTGCCAAGAAAATGCACCGGTCATAGCAAATACCCTCTTCCAACAACACAAGAGAAGACTCTATACATGGACATCACCAGATGGTCAACACCGAAATCAGATCGATTATATTCTTTGCAGCCAAAGATGGAGAAGCTCTATACAATCAGCAAAAACAAGACCAGGAGCTGACTGTGGCTCGGACCATGAACTCCTTATTGCCAAATTCAGACTGAAATTGAAGAAAGTAGGGAAAACCACCAGACCATTCAGGTATGACCTAAATCAAATCCCTTAAACCAGTCCTAAACCAGTCCATTGTGAAGGAGATCAGCCCTGGGATTTCTTTGGAAGGAATGATGCTAAAGCGGAAACTCCAGTACTTTGGCCACCTCATGCGAAGAGTTGACTCATTGGCAAAGACTCTGATGCTGGGAGAGATTGGAGGCAGGAGGAGAAGGGGACGACAGAGGATGAGATGGCTGGATGGCATCACTGACTCGATGGACGTGAGTCTGAGTGAACTCCGGGAGTTGGTGATGGACAGGGAGGCCTGGCGTGCTGCAATTCATGAGGTCATGAAGAGTCAGACATGACTGAACAACTGAACTGAACTGAACACATATATACGGAATATAGAAAAATGGTACTGAAGAATTTATTTACAGGGCAACAATGGAGATACAGAAATAGAGAATATACTTATGGACATGGGGAGAGGGGAAGAGAGGGTAAGATGTATGGAGAGAGTAACATGGAAACTTACATTACCATATATAAAATAAATAGCCAATGGGAATTTGCTGTATGGCTCAGGAAACTCAAATAGGGGCTCTGTACCAACCTAGAGGGGTGGGATGTGGAGGAAGACAGGAGAGAGTTTCAAAAGGGAGGGGATATATGTATACCTGTGGCTCATTCATGTTGAGCTTTTACAGAAAACAGCAAAATTCTGTAAAGCAATTATTCTTCAATAAAAAATAAATTAGTTTTTTGTCAGTTGCTTCATTTGCTATTATTTTCTCCCATTCTGAAGGCTGTCTTTTCACCTTGCTTATAGTTTCCTTTGTTGTGCAGAAGCTTTTAAGTTTGATTAGGTCCCATTTGTTCATTTTTGATTTTATTTCCGATATTCTGGGAGGTGGGTCATGGAGGATCCTGCTGTGATGTAAGTCAGAGAGTGTTTTGCCTATGTTTTCCTCTAGGAATTTTATGGTTTCTGGTCTTACATTTAGCTCTTTAATCCATTTTGAGTTTATTTTTGTGTATGGTGTTAGAAAGTGTTCTAGTTTCATTCTTTTACAAGTGTTAGACCAGTTTTCCCAGCACCACTTGTTAAAAAGATTGTCTTTAATCGATTGTATATTCTTGCCTCCTTTGTCAAAGATAAGGTGACCATATGTGCGTGGATTTATCTCTGGGCTTTCTGTTTTGTTCCATTTATCTATATTTCTGTCTTTGTGCCAGTACCATACTGTCTTGATGCCTGTGGCTTTGTAATAGAGCCTGAAGTCAGGCAGGTTGATTCCTCCAGTTCCGTTCTTCTTTCTCAAAATAGCTTTGGCTATTCGAGGTTTTTTGTATTTCCATACAAATTGAGAAATTATTTGTTCTAGCTCTGTGAAGAATACTGTTGGTATCTTGATGGGGATTGCATTGAATCTATAAATTGCTTTGGGTAGTATACTCATTTTCACTATATTGATTCTACCAATCCATGAACATGGTATATTTCTCCATCTATTAGTGTCTTCTTTGATTTCTTTCACCAGTGTTTTATAGTTTTCTATATATAGGTCTTTAGATTCTTTAGGAAGATATATTCCTAAGTATTTTATTCTTTTCATTGCAATGGTGAATGGAATTGTTTCCTTAATTTCTCTTTCTATTTTCTCGTTATTAGTGTACAGGAATGCAAGGGATTTGTGTGTGTTATTTTTATATCCTGCAACTTTACTATATTCATTGATTATTTCTAGTAATTTTCTGGTGGAATCTTTAGGGTTTTCTATGTAGAGGATCATGTCATCTGCGATGGCTAACAAACACATGAAAAGATGCTCAACATCACTCATTATCAGAGAAATGCAAATCAAAACCACTATGAGGTACCATTTCACGCCAGTCAGAATGGCTGCTATCCAAAAGTCCACAAGCAATAAATGCTGGAGAGGGTGCGGAGAGAAGGGAACCCTCTTGCACTGTTGGTGGGAATGCAAACTAGTACAGCCACTATGGAGAACAGTATGGAGATTCCTCAAAAAACTGGGAATAGAACTGCCTTATGATCCAGCAATCCCACTGCTGGGCATATACACTGAGAAAACCAGAATTGAAAGAGACACGTGTACTCCAATGTTCATAGCAGCACTGTTTACAATAGCCAGAACGTGGAAGCAACCTAGATGTCCATCCACAGATGAATGGATAAGCAAGCAGTGGTACATATACACAATGGAGTATTACTCAGCCATTAAAAAGAATACATTTGAATCAGTTCTAAGGAGGTGGATGGAACTGGAGCCTATTATACAGAGTGAAGTAAGCCAGAAACAAAAACACAAATACAGTATCCTAACACATATATATGGAATTTAGAAAGATGGTAAAAATAACCCTATTTACGAGACAGCAAAAGAGACACTGATGTATAGAACAGACTTTTGGACTCTGGGACCAGGAGAGGGTGGGATGATTGGGGAGAATAGCATTGAAATATGTATAATATCATATCTGAAACGAGTCATCAGTCCAGGTACGATGCCCGATAACAAATGCCTGGGGCTGGAGCACTGGGATGACCTGGAGGGATGGTGTGGGGAGGGGAGAGGGATGAGGGTTCAGGATGGGGAACACATGTATACTGGCGGCGGAACCATCTTGATGCATTGTAAAAGCAATACAATATTGTAAAGTTAAGCAAAATAAAAAAATAAATAAATAAATAATAAATTAATTTTTTAAAGAAGAATGTATTCCAATATCAAATAGCAAAGTTCAACAATGCAAAATAGCAATTACTTTTGCACCAATGAAATAGCAAAGGACTCAACAGCACTAGCTCTGTTCTGAGAGTCAGAAAGCGTCATAAGTGTGGTATTGCTAAAAGAATATAGACTTTAGAGTCAAATAGACAAACATTCATATTCTGGCACTTCCACTTACTAGATGTTTGCAACCTAAGCAAATCATATTATTGCAGTTTCTTCCAGTCTATTGATACAAAGAAGATAACATCATCACCTCAAGGAGTCAATAAGAGAATGAAGCAATAAAATGAATGGCAAGTACCTGACACAGTGTGTGGCCAAAGTAGATGCTGTACCAACAGTAATGCTTACTCTGTTGAGAAGGAGAAGTGGGAGCAGAGGACGAGATGGTTAGATAGCATTAACGACTTAATGGACATGAATTTGAGCAAACTCAAATAGTGGAGGACAGAGGAGCCTGGTGTGCTACAGTCCATGTGGTTGCAAAGAGTTGGAGACAACTCAGCAACTAAACAACAATTCCAGTTGCCAACTGTGTATACACACATACATACACACATGTAGTAAAGGAATAAGATAAGTAAAGGAAATTCACAAGCATTTTAATATAGATCTCTCTGTATAGTAGAATTATGAGTGACTTACTAATTTTTTATTTTTTTTACTTTGGGAGGCACCATTTTTCATGAGGATATGTTATTTTAAAATTATAAACCGATTACTTATTTCTAGTAAAATACGTATTTTGCTCAGTTTCAAAGTAATTGGTATAATATAAAATTCATCTTTTAAGCAGTTGGAAATCAAAACACTGGGCTTAAATTCTAGATCTGGCACATTCTAGCGATGTGACTTCAGACAAGTTTCTTAGTCTGTAAGCATCAATTCTCATCTTTGTGAAATGAAGATAAAAATATCTAATTCATGTGGTTGTTTTGAGGATTAATGCAATAATGTAAGCTAATTTTTATTACAGAATGTGGCACATCATCAGAACTCAATGAATGGTACTGGTGTAGTTAACTGAAGTGGTTCAGTTCAGTTCAGTTCAGTCGCTCAGTCATGTCCGACTCTTTGCGACCCCATGAACCTCAGCAAGTCAGGCCTCCCTGTCCATCATCAACTCCCGGAGTTCACTCAGACTCATGTCCATCGAGTCAGTGATGCCATCCAGCCATCTCATCCTCTGTCATCCCCTTTTCTTCCTGCCCCCAATCCCTCCCAGCATCAGTCTTTCCAATGAGTCAAGTCTTCACATGAAGTGGCCAAAGTATTGGAGTTTCAGCTTCAGTATCAGTCCTTCCAATGAACATCCAGGGCTGATCTCCTTTACAATGGACTGGTTGGATCTCCTTGCAGTCCAAGGGACTCTCAACAGTCTTCTCCAACACCACAGTTCAAAAGCATCAATTGTTTGGTGCTCAGCTTTCTTTATAGTCCAACTCTCACATTCATACATGACCACTGGAAAAACCATAGCCTTAACTAGATGGACCTTTGTTGGCCAAGTAATGTCTCTGCTTTTTAATATGCTGTCTAGGTTGATCTTAACTTTGCTTTCAAGGAGTTAGAGTCTTTTAATTTCATGGCTGCAAATCACCATCTGCAGTGATTCTGGAGCCCAGAAAAATAAAGTCAGCCACTATTTCCACTGTTTCCCCATCTATTTCCCATGAAGTGATGGGACCAGATGTCATGATCTTCGTTTTCTGAATGCTGAGTTTTAAGCCAACTTTTCACTCTCCTCTTTCACTTTCATCAAGAGGCTCTTTAGTTCTTCATTTTCTGCCATAAGGGTGGTGTCATCTTCATATCTGAGGTTATTGATATATCTCCAGGCTATCTTGATTCAAGCTTGTGCTTCTTCCAGTCCAGCGTTTCTCATGATGTACTCTGCATAGAAGTTAAATAAGCAGGGTGACAATATACAGCCTTGATGTACTCCTTTCCTATTTGGAACCAGTCTGTTGTTCCATGTCCAGTTCTAACTGTTGCTTTCTGACCTGCATACAGGTTTCTCAAGAGTTAGTAAGGGGTACTATCAGTAATAATAACAGCAAATGTAAAATAACAAATATAACAATAACAACAATTAACAACAATAATAATAATGCTAAAGTAAGACTGAACTTTAGAGAACAGTTAGGCTAATTGTGTCACTTGGTTATGAAATTGAGGTCCAGAGGAGCTGCACCAAGGGATTGAGTTCCAAGATTGCACAATTGGATGAAAACAATCTTCTCAGTCCCAATCTTCTGCCTTTATAGCTCAAAAAATTTAGATTACAGAGGATGTCAATTTAGTCCAATTGGTATGTTTAAACACCCTCGATGCTAGATGAGCAAGATAAGGTCTTACTTCGGATAGAATTCATATTCTACTACAGAGTTACATATACCCATTCCTATTGTGAAAACACTGTCCAGGGCTATTACACAGACATAGAACTTTGCAGTGGGACCACAGAGAAAGGAACTAGTAGTCCTGTTTGTCGTAGGGCAGGGACAGAGAAGGTTCACAGAGGTGACCTCTGAGCCAGGTCTCAAAGGACAAAAATATTTTGATAGAAAATTAAGAGGGAAAAGGGCATGAAATGCATAAAGCTTTGTATAAATGAAGACCTGAACACTTGAGTATGTACTGTTATATAAGGAGAAGTTTGTTGTGGATTCACCAAGGACAAATTCATTATTCAGCTACTCAAAACAGTACTTACTGAGCACTCCTATGGGCCAGGAAACATGCTAAACTGATTAGGTGGTATGAGAAGGTTTCTAATTGCCAAGTCAAAGAAGTGGGACTTTATTCTATAGACAATGGAAATAGTTTTTCAAGACAAAAAGGAATAGGACCAAAGTTTCTTCCTTTTTTAAATCATTATGTTACTGCTGACCGGACTATTTCCCCTGGGGAGGACCTAGACATTGGGGATCAAAAGTGCCACTAGCATTAAAACAAAAATTTCTCTAAGAGCTACAGCTGAAAATGGAGCAGACTTTTCTGGAACATTTCATTTTGTGTCTGATCCTATGGCAGCAGGAAAGTATCAGCCCTTCCCCATTGATTTTCTAGTGGCAGCAGCAAAACTGCACTTTGAGGAAAATGACTCTGGGTTGATTAAGATTTGAAAAATGTTGAATTTATGCTATAAATTCTGGCTAAAGCTGAAGAGGCGCTAATGTGATTGGAACTCCTGCAGTAACTGTCAGAGGCAGGAGATCGATCTGAAATTCATGTTCAACAGTCCTACTTTACCCATTGGATCAAGCCTGGTTTTTTTAAGTAGGCAACTTCTTTAAGAAATACAGGAATGCCAGGTCAGCTTGTTCCCACCACCTCACTGATGTTGCTTCACATTCCAGGCACATCAAACTGATGGATATTTTAATATTTAAATGAAGTGCAAACACTCACTTCAACCTTCAAAGAAAAAAAGAAAAAAAGAAAAGCTGAAAATGTATTAAAAGTTTCTTAAGTTGAGAATTTCCATGGCAAAGATATATTTGGTACACGGAATTTACTATATGTCAGCCTAACCTTCTCTCTGCTCCAACATTGCTTAAAATTCACTAGGTATTACATTTTGTTTCAGCAGTACGTTCGCCTCTGCAGGAATGATGAGCTGAGTCAATGAGCATCTTCATTTATATCTGCAAACTCTGCTTTTCAATCCTCAGATGATCCTCAACCCACAGTACAGAAAATCAGGTATTTATTGTCATTCTGGTCTCTCAGCCTAATGCTTTGCTTCAAAAAGAATGAAACTTCCCAAATCCTAAAAGAAAAACTAAGTCGAACCATCAGTCTTGCCTGTTTTTCAAGTAGCTAGAGCCCTTGTTCTAGAATGATACAGGGGGAAAAAAATGACAGGTACAACTCACCCTGTATGCCAAGCTACAGTAGAGAAGCATTTGCTATTATAAAGGTACTGTTTGGTATAATCCTGAACTATCTCCTTTTGAGGGGGGAAGACATTTGTTTTCACATATTTGCACTGAAATATGCATACACATTAAGAAGTCATTCAGATGAAATAAGCACGTATGTGCCCAGTTCTGGGTTAAGTATGACCTTTAACATGCTCCTATGATACCCTGGGCTACCGAGTCAAGGCACTTATATATTGTAATGTAATTGTTTAGGTACAGATATCATCTTGAAGAGAAAAGGACTGGTCTCTTTTTTAATAATCATATTGCCAGTAACAGGTTAATAATTGGAACATGTTAGATATTCAGTTAGTCAGTAAGTATTGAATGAATGAAAGAATGCCTGAGTGAAATTGAGAGAAGTACAAGGAGAATGGGAGTGAAGAAAAGAGAAAGAAGGAAGAAAGGAGCACAGAAAGAAGGAGCATGGAACGTGTCTTGGAAGTGATGTTAAAATTATACTAAACCAGTCCATTCTAAAGATCCCCTGGTGACTCAGATGATAAAGCATCTGTTTATCAATGTGGGCAACCTAGGTTCGATTCCTAGGTCGGGAAGTTTCCCTGAGAAGGAAATGGCAACCCACTACAGTATTCTTGCCTAGAAAATCCTATGAATGGAGGAGCCTGATGCAGGCTACTGTCCATGGGGTCACAAAGAGTCGGACATGACTGAGCAATTTCACTTCACTTCAGTCCATTCTAAAGGAGATCAGTCCTGGCTGTTCTTTGGAAGAACTGATGCTAAAGCTGAAACTCCAATACTTTGGTGATCTCATGTGAAGAGTTGACTCATTGGAAAAGACTCTGATGCTGGGAGGGATTGGGGGCAGGAGGAGAAGGGGATGACAGAGGATGAGATGGCTGGATGGCATCACTGACTCGATGGATGTGAGTTTGAGTGAACTCTAGGAGTTGGTGATGGACAGGGAGGCCTGGCATGCTGCAATTCATGGGGTCGCAAAGAGTCGGACACGACTGAGCGACTGAACTGAACAGATTAGTAGATAGATATTAATAGATAATGTGGTCAATCTATCTGGACTTCCCAGGTGGCACTAGTGGTTAAGAACCTGCCTGCCAATGCAGGTGATGTAAGGGATATGGGTTCAATCCCTGGGTTGGGAAGATCTATCTGCCTACATGTATGTACCAGTGTTCCTCTCTAAAACATAATCTCATAAAACAGAGCATCCTCTCTATCTGTTTGACTACAAGAGGATTAATAAGAAGACATTCTATTCTCCATCTAATCAAGACTTGGAGATCCAGAGACTACATTAACCAAATTACCCATTGACTGGAGAACTAAAGAGCTGTTCTGCTGCACCGGAACAACTTTTGATGAAATATAGATCTTCCATCAGAGTCTTCACCTATGTTCCTCTATCTTTCAGAGACTTAACTCCAAGAAAACAATACAGAACACTGGCAGCCCAAAGCATTGTGAAATGCGTTTTCACCACACGTCCTAAGGCAAAGGTCAGATACCAGAAGCAAAGAACCATGCAAACAGAAATAATGTGATGTTCTGTGTAATAAACACTGTATATCCATGTACCAGAAAATAAAGAAACTAAGGTAAGTGTGTGGTATGCATAAATGTGTATGTGTGTATGTTTGACAAGTAGTGGGAGAAGTAAAATAATCTGAATGTACCATAAATAGCCACCTTAAAGAAAAGAAGATTCTTCTAACATGGGAATTAAAGTAAAAATTGTGCAACATTATTTTTCATAGCAAAAAAGGAAAAAAATCATATTTTCAACATATTAGATAGTAATACATTTATATGTTTGAGTATTATGTACTCTTAGAATATTTAGGTATAAAAATGCTCAAGACATAATATTGTGTGAATAGAGTGGAATGTAAAACTATATTGCAAAATGTTAAATTCTTTCATGTAAATTACTTTCTGTTCTCTCTCTCTCCATTATTAGCAAACTAAAGATTTGAGTTTACTTCTTATGGAAAGAAGTCCCAGCTATTTCCTCTTTCTGTGCAGCTCTTGGCACAAGGTCGGGCTTCATTAAATAGTTGTTGCATGAATGAGAGAATGAGTAAACACAAACATGCTCTATGCCTCTTGACAGGAGGCACCCATTATGCAACAGCTACTGTCAAATATTGCACCCCACTGAGAAATGGGTCTTTATTGGGGCTAGTAGTGTTACATCTGCCCAAGAAATCATAGCTAGGCCAGAGGATAAAAACAATGGATATGTGTATGCATATATCTTTACGTGGTGTGGGAGACACAGATGTTCTTTCCCATCATTGTTCTCCCTAGACCATTAGATATCAGATACCCACAGAAGTCAGACCTCTGGTTACTTGAAAGACCCTTCTTTACTGTGTCAGGGCAGTCTCTCATTACAAAACAACTCATGATAACGCAGCTAGCCCAGCTTTCAACAATACATTGGTAGAATTGGTAATACAAAATTTGGTCAAGAGTATTTAGATCAAAAGCAACTTGGTTAAGATGACTAGTTGGTCAAAAATGAATGATGCCAAGCACATTATTCTCTTGTGAATTTATTTTACTTTAACTTCTTCCTTTTCTATGAATATTTAAATTTGTTAATGTCTCTCCAATTTCAAGGGCTTCCCTGGTAGCTCAGATGGTAAAGAATCTGGGTGTAATGAGAGAGACCAGGGTTTGATCTCTGGGTCAGTAAGATCACCTGGAGAATGGAATGGCAACCCACTCCAGTATTCTTGCCTGAAAAATTCCATGGACAGAGGAGCCTGGTAGGCTACAGACCACAGTGTCAAAAAGAGTTGGAAACTGAGCAACTAACACTCCAATTTTAAAGTTAGCCTTCCTTGACTCCCCATATTTCTCAAGCCAACACACTACCTCTCCCAATCTCTTTAAAAAGTCCATCCACCCATCTTTTCCACACATATGTTTAATAAATTTATTTGAAGGCTTCCTAAGTGCCAAAAATTGAGCTAAGTGCAGGATAAAATGAATAGACTATGAAGGATTCTGCTGTCATGGAATTCTTTGTTGAAGGGAATACAAACAAAAATAAACAGACAAGAAGAGAGAAAATACCTAAGAGCTACAGATATTATGCAGATATAAAATTGTAGAAAGTGCTGGGTAGTTAAGATTGTGTGATTGAAACTCATCACTTAAGAGGTGACTTTCAAGATGAAATTTGAATAAAGGGACCTTATAAGTAAAGATGGAGGGAAAGTGTATTCTAGGCACTGAGAACAACTGGTACAAAAATATAAGGCAGAGACAAACACAAATTATTTGAGGAATAAATATTTGTGGCTAGAGCACCATGGACATGTATCAAATGAGGTTGGAGGAATAGGCAGAAGCTTGAATACATAGAGACGTGTAAACCAGAGTATGATGTTTGGAATTTATTATGAGTACAACTGAAAGTCACTAAAAGGTTTTAAACAGGGGGACAACAGGATCTGACTTATGTTTTCAGAAGATTACTGTAAAAGTAGGCAGATGAAATGAGAGGTATTGCCATTATATATGAAGAAGGTGATGGCACCCCATTCCAGTATTCTTACCTGGAAAATCCCATGGACAGAGGAGCCTGGTAGGCTGCAGTCCATGGGGTTGCTAGGAGTCGGACATGATTGAGCGACTTCACTTTCACTTTTCACTTTCATGCATTGGAGAAGGAAATGGCAACCCACTCCAGTGTTCTTGCCTGGAGAATCCCAGGGACAGGGGAGCCTGGTGGGCTGCTGTCTATGGGGTCGCACAGAGTCGGACACGACTGAGGCAACTTAGCACAGCAGCCATAATCTAAGTAAACAATTACAGTGGTTTTGACTAGGTTATAGTAGTGACAAAGGAAACAAATAGATGAAATGGGATATGTTTTCAGGATAGATCCAACTGACTTACTGTTGGATTGGATATGAAGGGTAGGATTACAAAAAGAGTAATCAGTGATGATGACTTCCAGATTATTTCCAAATACAGTATAAATTAACTTCTTAAAGAATGTATTCACAATCTCTACTTCTTTCAGTTCAGTTCAGTTCAGTCACTCAGTCATGTCTGACTCTTTGCAACCCCATGAATCGCAGCACGCCAGGCCTCCCTGTCCATCACCAACTCCCAGAGTTCACTCAAACTCACGTCCATCGAGTCAGTGATGCCATCCAGCCATCTCATCCTCTGTCATCCCCTTCACCTCCTGCCCCCAATCCCTCCCAGCATCAGAGTCTTCTCCAATGAGTCAACTCTTCGCATGAGGTGGCCAAAGTACTGGAGTTTCCAGTTTAGCATCAGTCCTTCCAAAGAACACCCAGGAATGATCTCCTTTAGAATGGACTGGTTGGATCTCTTTGCAATCCAAGAGACTCTCAAGAGTCTTCTCCAACACCACAGTTCAAAAGCATCAATTCTTTGGCCCTCAGCTTTCTTCACAGTCCAACTCTCACATCCATATATGACTACTGGAAAAACCATAGCCTTGACTAGACAGACATTTGTTAGCAAAGTAATGTCTCTGCTTTTGAATATGCTCTCTAGGATGGTCATAACTTTCCTTCCAAGGAGTAAGCGTCTTTTAATTTCATGGCTGCAATCACCATCTGCAGTGATTTTGGAGCCCAGAAAAATAAAGTCAGTCACTATTTCCACTGTTTCCCCATCTATTTCCCATGAAGTGATGGGACCAGATGCCATGATCTTCATTTTCTGAATGTCGAGCTTTAAGCCAACTTTTTCACTCTCATCTTTCACTTTCATCAAGAGGCTTTTTAGTTCTTCTTCTCTTTCTGCCATAAGGGTGGTGTCATCTTCATATCTGAGGTGATTGATATTTCTCCTGGCAATCTTGATTCCAGCTTGTGCTTCTTCCAGCCCACCATTTCTCATGATGGACTCTGCATATAAGTTAAATAAACAGGGTGACAATACACAGCCTTGATGTACTCCTTTTCCTATTTGGAACCAGTCTGTTGTTCCATGTCCAGTTCTAACTGTTGCTTCCTGACCTGCATACAGATTTCTCAAGAGGCAGGTCAGGTGGTCTGGTATTCCTATCTCTTTAGAAGTTTCCACAGTTTATTGTGATCCACACAGTCAAAGGCTTTGGCATAGTCAATAAAGCAGAAATAGATATTTTTCTGGAACTCTCTTGCTTTTTCCATGATCCAGCAGATGTTGGCAATTTGATCTCTGGTTCCTCTGCTTTTTCTAAAACCAGCTTGAACATAGTTCCCCCTTATTCTTCCACCCATTACATTATGGTTTGGTCTCAAAGAACAACTCCTCTTAAACTGCTTTCCTGATTTTGTTATTGACCATCTGGTGATGTCCATGTGTAGAGTCATCTCTTGTGTTGTTGAAAAATGGTGTTTGCTATGACCAGTGTGTTCTCCTGACAAAACTGTTAGCTTATGCCCTGCTACATTTTGTACTCCAAGGCCAAACTTGTGTGTTGCTCCGGGTATCTCTTGACTTCCTATCTTGGCATTCCAGTCCTCTAAGATGAAAAGGACATCTTGTTTTTGGTGTTAATTCTAGAAAATCTTGTAGGTCTCCATAGAATCATTCAACCTCAGCTTCTCTGGTATTAGTGACTGGGGCATAGACTTGGATTCCTGTGATGTTGAAAGGTTTCCCTTGGAAACAGAGACCATTCTGTCATTTTTGAGAGTGCAT
Source organism: Tragelaphus eurycerus (assembly GCA_935064755.1). Lineage (NCBI taxonomy): Eukaryota > Metazoa > Chordata > Mammalia > Artiodactyla > Bovidae > Tragelaphus > Tragelaphus eurycerus. The sequence goes on from CAKXYN010000032.1 coordinate 23,710,575, forward strand.
CCAAGTACTGCATTTTGGACTCTTTTGCTGACTATGAGGGCTACTCCATTTCTTCTAAGGGATTCTTGCCCACAGTAGTAGATAGAATAGGAATATGTTAAATACTTGTAAATTTAAATCTCCAAAGCAGATACTTCCTCTGGGTTTCAGGTAGTATGTTCAACTGCCCATGGAAAACACCCCATCGTTGCCTTGGATCTTTTTAATACAGTATGTCCCAAATGCTCCCAAATAAGAAAGCCTGCTCTTCCTCTTTTGTCCCTTTCCTCAATAAACAGTATAACTCTCCATTTATTAATTAAAGTAAAAATTCTTACAGAAACTTTTACTCCTTCCTCTTTCTTATACCTATGTTTACTTATAAAATATTTTATTATATCATATCTTGAAATACATTTTAAAATATGTCCATTTATCTCCATCCCCAGTAATTTAAGTGATCATCTTTTATGGCCATGGTTACTTTTAAGAGCCTCCTAACACACCCTCCAACCTCAGATTTCCCCCCATGCAATCCACTTTCCACACTGCAGACAGAATACTCCTTTTAAAAACAAAAACTTGACTCATGATACTTACTCAAATAAAACTCTTCAAAGGCTTCCCATTGCTATTAAAATATAGCCCAGGTTCTTTAACATAGGCTTCAAAGCTCTGCTTGATTTAACCTCTGTTTACCTTTCTACTCCCCCTACTTCTTATTGTCATTTCCCAGCTCCTGGGTCACTCCCCTAACTCCTCCCATTTACATGGCTAAATTCTTTTTATTCTCCAAGTCTAAACTTAAAAAAATAATTTCTTGCTTTACCATCTCCATGCCTGATTCATCACTCTCATATGTGATTCCATAGCCCTCTTATTATGGACTGAGTACTTGTGCTCCTACACCTCCTCCAGGGCTTCCCTGGTGGCTCAGCCGGTAAAGAATCCACCTGCAATGCAGGAGACCCCAGTTTGATTCTGGGGTCTGGAAGATCCCCTGGAGAAGGGGTGGGCTACCCACTCCAGTATTCTTGGGCTTCCCTGGTGTTTCAGACAGTAAAGAATCTGTCTGCAATACGGAAGACCTGGGTTGGGAAGATCCCCTGGAGGAGGGCATAGCAATCCACTCCAGTATTTTTGCCTGCAGAATCCCCATGGACAGAGGATGCTGGTGGGTCACAGTTCACTGGGTCACAAGCAGTTGGACGCAAGTAGAAAACTAAGCACACACACACCTCCTCCAATTCATATGTTGAAGTCTTAATTCACCCGGTGTGGTTATATTTGGAGACAGGGTCTCTATGAAGAAATCAAGATAAATGAAATCATAAGGGCGAGGCCCTGACCAAATAATAATAGTATCCTTATATGAAGAGACACCAGAGAGCTTGTTCATATTCCCTTTACACGTGTACACACTAAGGTACATAGGAATAAGGTGGCTGGCTGCAAGTGAGGAAAAGAGCTCACACTAGAAACCAATATTTTTATCAACTTTATCATGAATGTGTAGCCTCTAAAGTTGTGAAATAATAAATTTCTATTGTTTAAGCCACTCAATCTTTGGTATTTTTTTATTTTTTTTTTATTAAAGAATAATTGCTTTACAGAATTTTGTTGTTTTCTGCCAAACCTCAACATGAATCAGCTTCCCTCACTTTTGAACCTCCATCCAATCCCCTGTCACATCACCCTTCTAGATAGATGCAGAGCCTGATTTGAGTTTCCCAAGCCATACAGCAAATTCCCACTGGCTACCTATTTTACATATGATAATGTAAGTTTTCATGTTACTCTCTCCATACATCTCACCCTCTCCCCACTTCTCCCCATGTCCATAAATATATTCTCTATCTGTTTCTCCATTTTTGCCCTGTAAATAAATTCTTCAGTATCATTTCTCTAGATTCCACATATATGCATTAGAATACAATATTTATCTTTCTCTTTCTGACTCACTTCACTCTATATAATAGGTTCTAGGTTCATCCACCTCATTAGAACTGACTCAAATGTGTTCCTTTTTATGGCTGAGTAATATTGCATTGTGTAATGTACCATAACTTCTTTATCCATTCATCTGTCAATGGATATCTAGGGGGCTTCCATGTTCTAGCTGTGATCAATGGGATACATGTGTCTTTTTCAATTTTGGCTTCCTCATGGTAGTTTTATTTCTAATTTTTTGAGAAATATCCAAACTGTCTTCCATAGTGGCTGTATCAATTTACATCCCCACCAACTGTGCAAGAGCATTCTCTTTTATCCACACCCTCTTCAGCATTTATTGCTTGTAGACTTTTTGATGATGGCCATTCTGAAGGGTGAAGGTGATATCTCACTGTAGTTTTGATTATTTGCATTTATTTAATAATGAGTGATGTTGGGCATATTTTCATGAGTTTGTTAGCCATCTGTATGTCTTTGGAGAAATGTCTGTTTAAGTTTGTCCCCCCCCCCCTACACACACACTACTATTTGATTGCATTGTTTGTTTTTCTGGCACTGAGTTGTATGAGCTGCTTGCATATTTTGGAAATTAATCCTTTGTCAGTTGTTTCACTTGCTATTATTTTCTCCCATTCTGAGGGTTTTCTTTTCATCTTGCTTATAGTTTTCTTTGCTGTGGAAAAGCTTTCAAATTTGATTAGGTACCACTTGTTTACTTTTGTTTTTATTTCCGTTACTCTAGGAGGTGGGTCATAGAGGATCTTGCTTTGATTTATGTCATCAAGTGTTCTGCCTATGTTTTCCTGTTAGAGTTTTATAGTTTCTGGACTTACATTTAGGTCTTTAAACCATTTTGAGTTTATCTTTGTGCATAGTGTTAGAAAGTGTTCTAATTTCATTCTTTTACATATAGCTGTCCACTTTTCCCAGCATCATTTATTGAAGAGGCTGTCTTTGCCCCATTGTATATTCTTGCCTCTTTGTCAAAAATAAGGTACCCATAGGTACATGGGTTTATTTCTGGACTTTCTATCTAGTTCCATTGGTCTATATGTCTGTTTTTGTGCCAGTACCATACTGTCTTGATGACTGTAGCTTTGTAGTATAATCTGATGTCAGGAAGGTTGCTTCCTCCAGCTCCATTCTTCTTTCACAAGACTACTTCGGCTATTGTGGTCTTTTCTGTTTCCTTATGAATTGTGAAATTTGTGTTCTACTTCTATGGAAAATGTCACTGGTAATTTGATAAGGATTACACTGAATCTGTAGATTGCATTTGGTAGTATAGTCATTTTCACAGTATTGATTCTTCCTACTCAGGAACATGGAATATCTCTCCATCTGTTTATGTCATCTTTGATTTCCTTCATTAGTGTCTTATAATTTTCTGTGTACAATCCTTTTCTGTGTACAGTCTTTAGGTAAGTTTATTCCTAGATATTTAATTCTTTTTGTTGCAATCGTGAATGGGATTGATTCCTTAATTTCTCTTTCTGATTTTTTATTATTAGTATATAGAAATGCAAGTGACTTCTGTGTATTAATTTGTATCATACAACGTTGCTAAATTCATTGATTAGCTCTAGTAGTTTTCTGATAACTATTGTTAGGGTTTTCCATGTACAGTATCATGTCATCTGTGAACAGTGAGAGCTTTACTTCTTCTTTTCCAATATGGATGCCTTTTATTTCTTTTTCTCCTCTGATTGTTGTAGCTAGGATTTCCATAACTGTATTGAATAATAGTGGGGAAAGTGAACACCCTTGTTTTGTTCCTGATCTTAGGGGAAATGCTTTCAGTTTTTCACCGTTGAGAATAACCTTTGTTGTAGGGTTAACATAGATGGCCTTTACTATGTGGAGGGGTTTCATTCTATGCTCATTTTTTTTAAGAGTTTTAACAACAGACTGGTTCCAAATAGGAAAAGGAGTACATCAAGGCTGTGCATTGTCACCCTGTTTATTTAACTTATATGCAGAGTACATCATGAGAAATGCTGGGCTGGAAGAAACACAAGTTGGAATCAAGATTGCTGGGAGAAATATCAACAACCTCACATATGTAGATGACACCACTCTTATGGCAGAAAGTGAAGAAGAACTAAAAAGCCTCTTGATGAATGTGAAAGTGGAGAGTGAAAAAGTTGGCTTAAAGCTCAACATTCAGAAAACGAAGATCATGGCATCCAGTCCCATCACTTCATGGGGAATAGATGAGGAAACAGTGGAAACAGTGTCAGACTTTACTTTTCTGGGCTCCAAAATCACTGCAGATGGTGATTGCAGCCATGAAATTAAAAGACGCTTACTCCTTGGAAGGAAGGTTATGACCAACCTAGATAGCATATTCAAAAGCAGAGACATTACTTTGCCAACAAAGGTTCGTCTAGTCAAGGCTATGGTTTTTCCTGTTGTCATGTATGGATGTGAGAGTTGGACTGTGAAGAAGGCTGAGCGCGGAAGAATTGATGCTTTTGAACTGTGGTGTTGGAGAAGACTCCTGAGACTCCCTTGAACTGCAAGGAGATCCAACCAGCCCATTCTGAAGGAGATCAGCCCTGGGATTTCTTTGGAAGGAATGATGCTAAAGCTGAAACTCCAGTACTTTGGCCACCTCATGCGAAGAGTTGACTCATTGGAGAAGACTCTGATGCTGGGAGGGATTGGGGGCAGGAGGAGAAGGGGACGACAGAGGATGAGATGGCTGGATGGCATCACTGACTCAATGTATGTGAGTCTCAGTGACCTCCGGGAGTTGGTGATGGACAGGGAGGCCTGGCGTGCTGCGATTCATGGGGTTGCACAGAGTTGGACATGACTAAGCGACTGATCTGATCTGATCTGAATCATAATTGGGTGCTGAATTTTGTCAAAGGCTTTTTCTACATCTATTGAGATGATCATATGGTTTTTATCTTTCAGTCTTTAATATGGTATACCACTTTGATTGATTTTCATATATTGAAGAATCCTTGCATTCCTGGAATAAACCCAATTGGATGATGGTGTATGAGTTTTTTGATGTGTTGCTGAATTCTGTTTGCTAAAATTTCACTGAGGACGTTTTCATCCATGTTCATCAGTGATATTGGCCTATAGTTTTCTTTTTGTGTGTTGTCTTTGTCTGGTTTTGGTATCAGAGTGAGGGTGGCCTCAAAGAATGAGTTTGGAAGTGTTCCTCCCTCTGCAATTTTTTGAAAGAGTTTTAGAAGGATGTGCATTAGCACTTCTCTAAATGTTTAATAGAATTCTCCTGTGAAGCCATCTGGTCCTGAGCTTTGTTTTTTGGGAGATTTTTGATCACAGCTTCAATTTCAGTACTTGTAATTGGGTTGTTCATAATTTCTATTTCTTCTTGGTTCAGTCTTGGAAGACTGAACTTTTCTAAGAACCTGTCCATTTCTTCCAGGTTATCCATTTATTGCCATATAGTTGTTCATAATAGTCTCTTACAATCCTTTGTATTTCTGCATTGTCTGTTGTAACCTCTCCTTTTTCATTTCTAATTTTGTTGATGTGATTCTTCTCTCTTTGTTCCTTGATGAATCTGGCTAAAAGCTTGTCAATTATCTTCTCAAAGAACCAGCTTTTAATTTTATTAATCTTTACTATTGTTTCTTTCATTTCTTTTTCATTTATTTCTGCTGGGATCTTTATGATTTCTTTCCTTCTTGTTCTGCTCCTTTTTCCAGTTATTTTAGGTGTAAAGTTATGTTGTCTATTTAAAGTTTTTCTTGTTTCTTGAGGTAGGATTGTATTGCTATAAACTTCCCTCTTAGAACTGCTTTTGCTGCATCCCATAGGTTTTGAATTGTCGTGTTTTCATTGTCATTTGTTTCTAGAAAATTTTTGATTTTCCTTTTGATTTCTTCAGTAACATGTTTGTTATTTAGTAACATGTTGTTTAACCTCTGTGTGTTTGTGTTTCTTACAGTTTTTTTTTTTTTTTTTTTTTTTTGCAATTGATATCTAGTCTCGTATCATTGTGGTTGGAGTAGATCAAGATATGATTTCAATTTTCTTAAATTTACTGAGGTTTGATTTGTGACCAAATTGTTGTCTATCCTAGAGAATGTCCATGTGCACTTGAGAAGAAGGTGTATTCTTCTGCATTTGGATGGACTATCCTAAAGATATCAATGAAATCCATCTCATCTAATGTATCATTTAAGACTTGTGTTTCCTTTTTAATTTTCTGTTTTGATGATCTGTCTATTGGTGTGAGTGGGGTGGTAAAGTCTCTTACTATTGTGTTTGTTGGGAAGCCCAGCCGGTTGGAGGAAGTCCTTGGGAAAATGGCAAAGGTCCAGAAATACCCCGGCTTGATGTATCTGGGCTGAAAGACATCTCCTGCCTTTGGTTGTGCCCGGCACCAAGATTTAATAATAAATATTAAGGATGTTGCTTGAGAAAATGGGTTATAGGATAAGCTCATGGGTCACTCAGAGTGCGCTGCCCTTGAAATATTTTTATTGATTAGGTGTTAACCCCGTATGTGCTCTGCTGGCCGTACACTCTAAGCTCTTTGTTCCTACTTCTATAAAAAGGCTTGACTGCAGAAATAAACTTGTCAGTCCTTGCAAGAGACTGTCCAAGTGTCCTTCTTTCAGGTTCGTCGCTTCCAAGTCCCAGGGAGAAAATCCCCAACAGTGTTACTGTCAGTTTCTTCTTTTATGTCTGTTAGTGTTTGTCATATGTATTGAGGTGTTCCTATGTTGGGGGCATAGATATTTACAATTGTTATGTCTTCCTCTTGGATTGATCCCTTGATCATTATGTAGTGTCCTTCCTTATCTCTTGTAATATTCTTTATCTTAAGGTCTATTTTGTCTGATGATTGCTACTCCAGCTTTCTTTCTTCGCATTTGCATGGAGTATAATTTTCCATCCTCTCACAATGGCAACCCACTCCAGTACTCTTGCCTGGAAAACCCCATGGACAGAGGAGCCTGGTGGGCTGCAGTCCATGGGGTCGCTAAGAGTCAGACATGACTGAGCGACTTCACTCTCACTTTTCACTTTCCTGCATTGGAGAAGGAAATGGCAACCCACTCCAGTGTTCTTGCCTGGAGAATCCCAGGGACAGGGGAGCCTGGTGGGCTGCTGTCTATGGGGTTGCACAGAGTCACGCATGACTGAAGCGACTTAGCAGCAGCAGCAGCAGTAGCAGCAGCACTTTCAGTCTGTATGTGTCTTGAGGTCTGAAGTGGGTTTTTTGTAGACAACGTATATATGGGTCTTATTTTTGTATCCATTCAGCCAGTTTGTGTCTTTTGGCTGGAGCATTTAATCCATTTACATTTAAAGTAATTATTGATATATAATATATATGTTCCTATTGTAATTTTTTAAATTTTGGGGTGGGGGTTGATTTTGTAGTTATTTTTTCCTTCTATATTTCATCACTATATAAGTCCCTTTAAAGTTTGTTGTAAAGCTGGTTTGGTGGTACTGAATTCTCTTAACTTTTGCTTGTTTGAAAAACCTTTTCATTTCTCCATCAATTTTGAATGAGATCCTTGCCAGGTACTGTAATCTTGGATGTAGTTTATTCCCTTTCAATACTTTAAATTGAAAGGAAATAATCCAACATTTAAATCATAGGGTTCGAGAAAATAAGAAAAAAGAAAGAATATGAGAAAATTTTTGAAGAGATTATAGTTGAAAATTTCCCCAACATGGAAAATGAAATAGTTGATCAAGTCCAAGAGGCATAAAGAATCCCATACAGGATAAACCCAAGGAGAAACACACCAAAACACATACTAATCAAATGAACTAATGCTAAACACAAAGAAAAAATATTAAAAGCAGCAAGGGAGAAGCAACAAATAACATACAAGGGAAACTCCATATGCTTAACAGCTTATCTTTCAGCAGAAACTCTGCAGGCCATAAGGGAATGGGGGTGAATACTTTAAATATACACCAAGTGTGCAGGTGACATAGACTGCCTCCACCTTAGGAGTTATGGCCCTATCAGAGTCTTTTTCAAGCTTCTTGTAGCTGGCAATCAGAAGGCCTCTTTGGCTAGTTTTTCTCTGTAGCTCCACCGGTACAGGCACTTAGAGGGCTCCCTTGCCTGGGGTGCTTCTCTGTTGTTTGGCACATCAGGCACATAGAGGGGCCCCCCAGCTAGGGTTCTGTTCTGTAATTCTGCACATCAGTCACTTAAAGGACCACCCTGGGTGAGGTCCTGCTCTGTAGTTCAGTGTGTCAGGCGTTTGTTGGGTCAGACTCCCTATTCTTCAGAGGGTAGTGCTGGTGTGTGGAGATAGGCTATGGTGATAGCTACACCCACTATGCATGACTCCGCAGTGTCGCCTTGCTGCCAAGGCTGCCCCGCTTTCCTCCACAGGCACTTCCTATCACAATCTCTTCCCTCACTTCCCCTCCAACCGTCTCTCTGCAGTCAACAGCAGCCCTCATCCTGAGATCTCTTTATGCTCCCCAAACTCCCAGCTGCTGTGCCTTCCAGGGGACCCTCGTCCCTATCCGGGGTATGTATGGCTGTGGCAAGGTCTGTCTGGTTCTCATTCCATTTAGGCTGCAACAGTCAGCAGTTTCACTCTCAGCCTTCAGTGTTTCTCCTCTGATTCAGACAATTGTCCTGATGTGGGGATCAGACCTCTGCTTCTGTTCCCCCACCCACTCAGGGCAGGTCCAGTCCTACTAACACTCCTGTTTTTCTCCCTAGTTCTTTCATCCTACCAAGTTTTGCATGGTTCTATATATTTCTCTGGTCAGGTACTCCAGGTACTCCTGTACTACATGCACTTCTGTGTCTGAAGGTGTATTCCTGGTGTAACCACGAAGAGAGATGTACTCCACATCCACCTACTCCTCTGCCATCATGTTCTCCCCAAACTGTGGTATTTTGTTATAGCAAACCAAGCTGACTTAAAGATCCTCATACTTTTTCTATTATAGCACTTGACATAAGGTACATAATTACCTGTTTATGTTTTTATAAGCATCATTAGACTATAAGAACCATGAGGGTAATGATCCAGTTTATCTTGGTTATATTTGCACTTCCATAGTGCAAATATGTTTTTTAACTAATTAATAAATCAGTTAAACAATCACTGTTGGTTTAGCTGATTAATAAAATAATAAAATAAGAATAATAACTATCAGATCAGATCAGTCGCTCAGTCGTGTCCGACTCTTCGTGATCCCATGAACCACAGCACGCCAGGCCTCCCTGTCCATCACCAGCTCCCAGAGGTCACCTAGACTCACACCCATCAAGTCAGTGATGCCATCCAGCCATCTCATCCTCTGTCGGCCCCTTCTCCTCCTGCCCTCAATCCCTCCCAGCATCAGAGTCTTCTCCAATGAGTCAACTCTTTGCATGAGGAGGCCAAAATACTGGAGTTTCAGCTTTAGCATCATTCCTTCCAAAGAAATTCCAGGATTGATCTCCTTCAGAATGGACTGGTTGGATCTTCTTGCAGTCCAAGGGACTCTCAAGAGTCTTCTCCAACACCACAGTTCAAAAGCATCAATTCTTCCGCGCTCAGCTTTCTTCACAGTCCAGCTCTCACATCCATACATGACCAGAGGAAAGACCATAGCCTTGACTAGGCGAACCTTTGTTGGCAAAGTAATGTCTCTGCTTTTGAATATGCTATCTAGGTTGGTCATAACTTTCCTTCCAAGGAGCAAGCGTCTTTTAATTTCATGGCTGCAGTCATCATCTGCAGTGATTTTGGAGCCCAGAAAAACAAAGTCTGACACTGTTTCCACTGTTTCCCCATCTATTTCCCATGTAGTGATGGGACCAGATGCCATGATCTTCGTTTTCTGAATGTTGAGCTTTAAGCCAACCTTTTCACTCTCCACTTTCACTTTCATCAAGAGGCTTTTCAGCCCCTCTTCACTTTCTGCCATAAGAGTGGTGTCATCTGCATATCTGAGGTTATTGATATTTCTCCCAGCAATCTTGATTCCAACTTGTGTTTCTTCCAGTCCAGCATTTCTCATGATGTACTCTGCATATAAGTTAAATAAACATGGTGACAATATGCAGCCTTGACGTACTCCTTTTCCTATTTGGAACCAGTCTGTTGTTCCATGACCAGTTCTAACTGTTGCTTCCTGACCTGCATACAGATTTCTTAAGAGGCAGATCAGGTGGTCTGGTATTCCCATCTCTTTCAGAATTTTCCATAATTTATTGTGATCTATACAGTCAAAGGCTTTGGCATAGTCAATAAAGCAGAAACAGATGTTTTTCTGGAACTCTCTTGCTTTTTCCATGATCCAGCAGATGTTGGCAATTTGATCTCTGGTTCCTTTGCCTTTTCTAAAATCAGCTTGAACATCAGGAAGTTCACAGTTCACATATTGCTGAAGCCTGGCTTGGAGAATTTTGAGCATTACTTTACTAGCGTGTGAGATGAGTGCAATTGTTCAGTAGTTTGAGCATTCTTTGGCATTGGCTTTCTTTGGGATTGGGATGAAAACTGACCTTTTCCAATCTTGTGGCCACTGCTGAGTTTTCCAAATTTGCTGGCATATTGAGTGCAGCACTTTCACAGCATCATCTTTCAGGACTTGGAATAGCTCCACTGGAATTCCATCACCTCCACTAGCTTTGTTCGTAGTGATGCTTTCTAAGGCCCATTTGACTTCACATTCCAAGATGTCTGGCTCTAGGTCAGTGATCACATCATCATGATTATCTGGGTCTTGAAGCTCTTTTTTGTACAGTTCTTCTGTGTATTCTTGCCACCTCTTCTTAATATCTTCTGCTTCTGTTAGGTCCACACCATTTCTGTCCTTTATCATGCCCATCTTTGCATGAAATGTTCCTTTGGTATCTCTGATTTTCTTGAAGAGATCCCTAGTCTTTCCCATTCTGTTGTTTTCCTCTATTTGTTTGCATTGATCACTGAAGAAGGCTTTCCTATCTCTTCTTGCTATTCTTTGGAACTCTGCATTTAGATGTTTATATCTTTCCATTTTGTCCTTTGCTTTTCGCTTCTCTTCTTTTCACAGCTATTTGTAAGGCCTCCCCAGAAATAATAACTATAGTTAACAATAATGTATTTATATACTTAAAAGTTCTTAAGAGAGTAGCTCTTAAAAGCTCTCACCATAACATTAAACAATAATTATGTGACATTATGGAAATTTTAGCTAAGATTATGGTGCTGGATCATGGAAAAAGCAAGAGAGTTCCAGAAAAACATCTATTTCTGCTTTATTGACTATGCCAAAGCCTTTGACTGTATAGATCACAATAAACTGTGGAAAATTCTGAAGGAGATGGGAATACCAGACCACCTGATCTGCCTCTTATGAAATCTGTATGCAGGTCAGGAAGCAACAGTTAGAACTGGTCATGGAACAACAGACTGGTTCCAAATAGGAAAAGGAGTACGTCAAGGCTGTATATTGTCACCGTGTTTATTTAACTTATATGCAGAGTACATCATGAGAAATGCTGGACTGGAAGAAACACAAGTTGGAATCAAGATTGCTGGGAGAAATATCAATAACCTCAGATATGCAGATGACACCACCCTTATGGCAGAAAGTGAAGAGGGGATAAAAAGCCTTTTGATGAGAGTGAAAGTGGAGAGTGAAAAGGTTGGCTTAAAGCTCAACATTCAGAAAACGAAGATCATGGCATCTGGTCCCATCACTACATGGGAAATAGATGGAGAAACAGTGGAAAGTGTCAGAATTTATTTTTCTGGGCTCCAAAATCACTGCAGATGGTGACTGCAGCCATGAAATTAAAAGACGCTTACTCCTTGGAAGGAAAGTTATGACCAATCTAGATAGCATATTCAAAAGCAGAGACATTACTTTACCAACAAAGGTTCACCTAGTCAAGGCTATGGTCTTTCCTGTGGTCATGTATGGATGTGAGAGCTGGACTGTGAAGAAGGCTGAGCGCGGAAGAATTGATGCTTTTGAACTGTGGTGTTGGAGAAGACTCTTGAGAGTCCCTTGGACTGCAAGAAGATCCAACCAGTCCATTCTGAAGGAGATCAGCCCTGGGATTTCTTTTGAAGGAATGATGCTAAAGCTGAAACTCCAGTATTTTGGCCACCTCATGCGAGGAGTTGACTCATTGGAGAAGACTCTGATGCTGGGAGGGATTGAGAGCAGGAGGAGAAGGGGCCGACAGAGGATGAGATGGCTGGATGGCATCACTGACTCAATGGATGCGAGTCTGGGTGACCTCCAGGAGCTGGTGATGGACAGGGAGGCCTGGCGTGTTGCGGTTCGTGGGGTCGCAAAGGGTCGGACACGAGTGAGCGACTGATCTGATCTGATGGTGCTTATCATTTTGCAACATACAAATGTAGTGAATAAACACAGGTGTACACATTAAACTTACACAATATTATATCTCAAGTATATCAAATAAAGCTGGAAAAAATAATGGATTTGTTTTGTTGTGACAGGATTTATTATTGTAAACTTTCATGTGCCTATAATAAATGGTCATTTTTAAAAAGTTCTTGAAAATAAATAAAACTAATATCCCTATAAATAAACTAAAACAAATAAAATAAACCTAAATATCTATATCTATACACATACACACACACATATATATACACACACACATACATGAAAGTGAAAGTTGTTTGGTCATGTCCAACTCTTTGTGATCACATGGACTATATAGTCCATGGAATTCTCCAGACCAGAATACTGGAGTGGGGAGCCTTTTCTTTCTCCAGGGGATATTCCCAACCCAGGGATCAAACCCAGGTCTCCCACATTACAGATGGATTCTTTACCAGCTGAACCATGAGGGAAGCCCAACAATACTGGACTGGGTAGCCTATCCCTTCTCCAGTGGTTCTTCCTGACAGAGGAATCAAACTGGGGTCTCCTGCATTGCAGGCAGATTCTTTAACAACTGAGCTACCAGGGAAGCCCATACACATACATACATACATACATAAATGTAGTGCAACTGCATAACATGTCAATTTTGAGGGTACTTGGGAATGATATTAATAATTTAAAGGTTAGTGGACTTTGAAGTAAGCAGTTTGCCTTCCATAATGTGAGTGGGCCTCATCTGATCTGTTAAAAGTCCTAAACAGAACAAAAAGACCAGCTTTCCGATCAAGAGAAAATTCTCCAGAAGACCATCTTCAGACTTCATCTATTCCATGAGCTTTCCTGAGTCTCTAGACAATAGGCTTTCAGACTGAATTGCACCATCAGCTCTCCTAGGTGTCCAGCCTGTCAACCCACACTGCAAATTTTGGACTTGCCAGCCTCCAAAATTGTGTGAGCCAGTTCTTTATAACAAATCACTTTCTATATATTTATACTCCTATTGATTAAATTTCTGTGAAGAGCACTGACTCACTGACTACTACATGTATACATATTCCTATCTGTTAAGAAGCACACCATTACTTCTTAGATGATAAATCTGCAAAGTTAAGTAGAATTCCCTCACAAAGGGAAAAAATGAGGTTGACTATTTATCTTTTCTCAAAAAGCTGCATCCTTTAATAAAACAAGAAAGGATGACGACTTTGAAAAAAAACTATACGGATGCCCAAATAGCTTTGGTCATGGTGTGAATTCAGCTCCAAGCACTCTGATGCATGGAAAGTGAAAAGCAATTTATGAGACCCATCTGGAAGAGCAGTTTGATAGTCAAATGGAACATATCAAATGAAAATATCCAAATTATGTGTGTCCATGATAACTCAGGTCGTTATTTAAATGTGACCAAAACGCAGTTACAAAAACCAGCCCTGTACTATGAAATTATCCCAGCCTACCTTTGTCTCATTGTGCCTTTAGGTTATAATCTGGGGTCACATTTCCATCTCAGATACCCTGTTTAAATACTGCTTATTTTTGACTCATTAGTCTCTGGCTCTCTAGTCTATACTCTAAATTTTGTGGTTCTGTTCCTTCCCCTGATTTCAAGGTTAGGACATGATCGATTAAGAGACAGCTTCCTCCATCTCCTGACCTAGACCTCAGTGAATGCAGAACTCTCGGTAATACAAAACTTATTTATTTGAAACAAGTAAAGAAGATTTTTGGACCATGGAGTAACAAATTTATGGTCCAAAATATTGAGAAACATAATAAAGAGGAAAAAATCTGAAAACAGTTATTTCTAAATGCTAAATAAGGGTTTTTAATAAAAATCTGTAATGGTAAAGCATTTTGCAATCTGTAAAATATTTTACATCTCTGTTATCTTTGATTTCACTCTAATGTTATGAGGAAGAGAAGATTGAGAGGAGTCTCTTTGAAACCAGAAGAGGAAACTAAGGCTCACAGTAGATAAATGCATTCCTAGTACCAGGCACAGTTACGTAGTTCAGTTCAGTCCCTCAGTCCTGTCCCACTCTTCACAATCCCATGGACTTCAGCACGCAAGTCTTCCCTGTCCATCACCAACTCCCGGAAGTGAAGAAGTGAAGTGAAGTTGCTCAGTCATGTCCAGCTCTTTGTGATCCCATGGACTGTAGTCTACCAGGCTTTTCTGTCCATGGGATTTTCCAGGCAAGAGTACTGGAGTGGGTTGCCATTTCCTTCTCCAGGGGATCTTCCTGACCCAAGGATCGAACTCAGGTGTCCTGCATTGCAGACAGACGTTTTACCCTCTGAGCCACGAGGGAAGCCCCAAGAATATTGGAGTGGGTAGCCTACCCATTCTCCAGGGATCTTCCTGGCACAGGAATCGAACCAGGGTCTCCTGTATTGCAGGCTGATTCTTTATCACAGGGGTCTTCCCTTGTGGCTCAGCTGGTAAAGAACCTGCCTGCAATGTGGGAAACCTGGTTCGATCCCTGGATTGGGAAGATCCCCTGGAGAAGGGAAAGGCTAACCACTCCAGTATTCTGACCTGGAGAATTCCATGGACTGTACAGTCCATGGGATTGCAGAGTAGGACACCAACTCCCGGAGCCTACTCAAACTCATGTTCATTGAGTCGGTGATACCATCCAACCATCTCATTCTCTATCATCCCATTCTCCTCCTACCTTCAATCTTTCCCAGCATCAGGGTCTTTTCCAATGAGTCAGTTCTTCCCATCAGGTGGCCAAAGTATTGGAGTTTCAGCTTCAATCAGTCCTTCCAATGAACACTCCGGATTGATCTCCTTTAGAATGGACTGGTTGGATCTCCTTGCAGTCCAAGGGACTCTCAAGAGTCTTCTCCAACACCACAGTTCAAAAGCATCAATTCTTTGGTGTTCAGCTTTCTTTATAGTCTTAACTGTCTCACATCCATACACGACTACTGGAAAAACCATAGCTTTGACTAAAGTATTGTCTCTGCTTTTTAATATGCTGTCTAGGTTGGTCACAGCTTTTCTTCCAAGGAGCAAGCATCTTTTAATTTCATAACTGCAGTCACCATTTTCAGTGACTTTGGAACACCCCACCTCCCCCCCCCAAAAAAAAACAACCTGTCACTGTTTCCATTGTTTCTCCATCTAATTGCCAAGAAGTTATGGGGCCAGATGCCATGCTCCTCATTTTTTGAATGTTGAGTTTTAAGCCAATATTTTTACTCTCCTCTTTCACTTTCATCAAGAGGCTCTTTAGTTCTTCTTTGCTTTCTGCCATAGGGGTTGTGTCATTTGTGTATCTGAGGTTATTGATATTTCTACCAGCAATCTTGATTCCAGCTTGTGCTTCATCCAACCCAGCATTTCGTATGATGTGCTCTACATAGAAGTTAAATAAGCAGGGTGACAATATACAGCCTTGAAATACTCCTTTCCCAATTTGTAACCAGTTTGCTTTTCCATGTCCAGTTCTAACTATTGCTTCTTGACCTGCATACAGATTTCTCAGGAGGCAGGTCAGGTAGTCTGGTATTCCAATCTCTTTAAGAATTTTCCAATTTGTCGTGATCCACACAGTCAAGTTTTCAGTGTAATCAATAAAGCAAAAGTAGATTTTTTTTCTGGAACTCTCCTTTTTGGTGATCCAGCAGATATTGGCAATTTGATCTCTGGTTCCTCTGCCTTTTCTAAATCCAGCTTGAACATTCTTGGTTCAAGTACTGTTGAAACCTGACTTGGAGAATTTTGAGCATTACTTTGCTGGCATATGAGATGAGTGCAACTGTGCATTAGCTTGAACATTCTTTGGGATAGCTTTTCTTTGGGATTGGAAACTGACCTTTTCCAGTCCTGTGGCTACTGCTGAGATTTCCAAATTTGCTGGCACATTTGCTGGCACATTGCCAAATCTGCTGGCACATCTTCTAGGATTTGAATAGCTCAACTGGAATTCCATCACCTCCACTAGCATTGTGTGTAGTGATGCTTCGTAAGGTCTACTTGACTTTGCATTATGGGATGTCTGACTCTAAGTGAGTGATCACACCATCGTGGTTATCTGGTTCATGAAGATCTTTTTTATATAGACTTTCTGTGTTTTCTTGCCACCGATTCTTAATATCTTCTACTTCTGTTAGGTCTATACCATTTCTGTCCTTTATTGTGCCCATCTTTGCATGAAATGTTCCTTTGGTATCTCTAATTTTCTGGAAGAGGTCCCTAGTCTTACCTATTCTATTGTTTTCCTCTATTTCTTTGCATTGATCACTGAAGAAGGCTTACATAGGCTAGAGGCCTAAACCAGTCTTACTCTAAACTCATTTCTTTCTTTCTCTCTCATTTCTCTCTCTTCTCCCTTCCCTTATTTTTCTCTCCTCTTTTTTCTCTTTCAATTATTCCTCCAAATTGTCAAAGTAATGAAATCAGCATTGTAAACTTTTTGTCTCAGCTTACATGTGTGACTTCTTTACACTGTTGCATACCATAAAACAAATAAACCTAGTATTCATTTTTAGAGAATTATGCAGCTCACACCTAAAGAGGATTTGGGGAAAACATTAATCAGAAAGTGATACTTTAACTATTATTCATTCCATCTGAAAGCATAAGCCAAAGAGGAGAGATACCTTTGGGGAAGGGAAAGGAGAGAAAAAATGAGTACAGGGGACTGGAAATATATACTTTGTACTTCCATTACGAATTTGATCACAAACACAACCCAGAGACCTTGAAGAAAGCTCAGCTGAGAAGTGAAGTCAGGCAATGCGTCTACTTGGGGATAACATGGGAAAGCTCAAGTCAGATAGTCATACATTTAAAATCTTTCTCTGGGGCTCCCAACTTTGTTACCTTAGTTAAGTTACTATGATCACTGATTATTAATATCTCAGCTTCTTCATTTGTTAAAAGACATTAATATTTATTTCAGAGGGTTAATGAGAAGTAAAAGAGAGAACAAGATAGAAAAAAATTCTACTTCACTGTACCTTAATGAATTACAGTTCAAGTTTTCTTTGATACAATTTCATCTCTGCCTCACAGAAGGAGAGAAATATTCTAAAACTCCTTAACAGAAGATCATCCCACTTTAATATATTCAAGCTGAAATGGGAAAGATCATGTCTGAGAGACAGAAGTAGGGGGGGAAGAAGATAGGCAGAACTGTAAGGACAGTATCTTCCTTTTTCTGGATCTACTTGAGAATATACAAAATATAAGTTGAACCAACTATTTTGGAAAATCCCCAATATCTCTGGCAGCTATGACAACGACAACAATGACAATGACAATGGCATTCACTGCATTTACTGAATGCTTAGTGTCTGCCATACACTGTACCAAACGCTTTATAATGAGTTAGGGTAAAGGAGGAAAGTTAAATGAAGTATTTCAGACAGATAACAGTATGTATAAAGGGCTGGTATAAGAGAATAGCAAGGTCTTCTTAAGTAGCTGAAGTCCTAGAAAAAAATATATAAAATGAAGATAATGAATCAAGGACAGTTAGTAGTCCAGCGTGACTAGAGGACATAATGCGATAGTTTTTGAATGTAAAACAAAGAGCTATTTCTTTGTCTTATAGATACATAAGTTAACTGAAGACTTAGAGAAGGACACTGACACAAGTAAATTCACTTTTTAGAAAGGTTATTTTGACTATTATATGACAGACAGATTAGAGATGAGCAAACAGCTTAAAATGGGGATGATAGTGGGCTGAATGAGTATAGTGGCAAAGGAGACATGGGAAAGAAAATATCAGATATGCCAAATATTATCATTACTAGCTGCTTTATAATAGTAAATTACATTTGCAAAACATGTATTGGAGAGGTTTTTTTTTAGACCCATCAATTCCTCTGTTTCATATATCCACTCATGTATTCAAATTTTTTGTTATGTACCTACTTGATATTAGTTTTTTGTTTTTTTGCAAAAACAATCTGTACTAGTAAGAGCAAATGAATGTCTAACTATTCATACTCACACCCAAACATGCTAGGAGCTTTGCTGTTATTATACTGTTACTCCCACCACACCCTATGAAAGAATATCCATCCTGTCTTTTCCACTGGCCACTGTGAGTTTGTGTGAGTGTTGTGTGCTCAGTCATGTCTAACTATTTGTGACCTTATGGACTGAAGTCCGCCAGACTTCCCAGTCTGTAGAATTTCCCAGGCAAGAATACTGGAGTGGGTTGCCATTTCCTACTTCAGGGGATCTTTCTGACCCAGAGACTGAACTTCTGCAATGGCAGGTGGATTCTCTATCACTGCTCCACCTGGGGCATTCCAAGTAGATGTCTGGAAATGTGAGCTTAAAACTCGTAACAATATTTAGAATGAAATGATAGATTCAACAATTAAAGTTTGTAGATGGTACTTGAAGTAATATGAACTGAAGAGTGTGAATGAGAAAAGCAGGGAGATTGAGTGAAGAGAGTAGGATGAAAACCTAGGGAATTCTAACCCATGGCAGTCCAGAAAAAGAAAGAAGTCTAAGAAACACATGAGAAATAGATGGAGATGTGAGAAGAAAACCAAGATAGAAAGTTGCTAGGAAAGAAAAAAAGAGAGATGAGGGAGGAAGAATGAGTCACCATGTGAAATTCTGAAGATCGTTTGAGATGAGGTTATAATAGATGTTTCAAAGTTTATCAAAGAAGCAATTTCAAATTGCTTGGTGGAGGCAGATACCAGAGTGAAGTATGAAGATTGAATGAAAACCTAGGAAGCAGATGCAGTAAATATGTTCAGCAATCTCAAATATTTTGACTATGAGGTCATAATATTGAGAGTGATTATGATTCTGTGAGGTTCAATAAGCAAAAAATAAAAGCACCCAAAATAGAAACTAGTGCTGAGTAGGTGCTTAACATTTAATATTTGTATGTATTCAACATTTATTTAACAAGCATTTATTGGGTTTTTACCAAATTCCAGGCATTGTTCTTAGCCACAGGAATACAATAAAGAATGAAAACTGATGTGACCTTGACCTCAAAGCATTTATGATCAATAGTGTCTACGTAGCAGGGAAGACCGGAGAAGGCAATGGCACCCCACTCCAGTACTCTTGCCTGGAAAATCCCACGGACGGAGGAGCCTGGTAGGCTGCAGTCCATGGGGTCGCTAAGAGTCGGACACGACTGAGCGACTTCACTTTCTCTTCACTTTTATGCATTGGAGAAGGAAATGGCAACCCACTCCAGTGTTCTTGCCTGGAGAATCCCAGGGATGGGGAAGCCTGGTGCGCTGCCGTCTGTGGGGTCACACAGAGTCGGACACGACTGAAGTGACTTAGCATAGCATAGCATAGCATAGCATAGCATAGCATAGCATAGCATAGCATAGCAGGGAAGACATTAAACAAGTAGTCATACAAAGTAAATAGAAAGCAGTTTGAATGAATTGTCTGCAAAGAGTCGGACACGACTGAGTGACTGATCTGATCTGATGAATGAGGGTCCCACGTGGCAAGAACAGATGAGACTATATCTAAGCAGTCAACGTGTTTTCCTAGACCTGAGGGTGAAGTCCAAGAGAAAAGCATTATTAAAAAAGAGAGGAAAAAAAAGGGGGGGGGGGGGGGGCGGCTCACTGGGAACTCTCCATGGTCCTGACCTGGGTTTATGTATGTCTTCCTTGTATACAAGGGAATCTGGGTTATCTTTCACTGGATCTTGCCAAATGCAGCAGTAACCCTACTGATCTTGTGGTCTGCCTGCAGTCAAAAGGCTTCTAGTTTGCCTGATCTATTACAGACTTGAATAAAATCATGTGTGAAAAACACAGGGGCGGCACAATGGAAGAGTGAAAAGAATGCTAACTTTGGGATCAGAGAAACTTGATTTCAAGTTCTGGTTCTTCCTTTTTCTAGTTGTGCGGCCTGAAACAAGTCACTTTATCTCTTTGAAGCTCAAATTATTCATCTGTAAATGAGAAGTATAGTTATTGCCCATCCTAGTTCATTATTGAGGACTTGTGGCTCCCAAAATGAAAATAATATCACACAATCAAAATCTCTATTAGGAAGAATCATAAAGGCCTTATGATCCAACCACAATGTATTTGAAAGCACCTTGAAAAGAATGATAAAAGGTAAATAAATTATCCCTAAGTTTTTACTCATTCTCACCGAAAATCATAAGTTTAAATGGGAAACACACGAGAAAAATTTAAATTGTGCTATTCATTCATTCACGGAGTGGCCATCATGGTCAACAAAAGAGTCCGAAATGCAGTACTTGGATGCAATCTCAAAAACGACAGAATGATATCTGTTCGTTTCCAAGGCAAACCATTCAATGTCACAGTAATCCAAATCTATGCCCCAACCAGTAACGCCGAAGAAGCTGAAGTTGAAAGGTTCTATGAAGACCTACAAGACCTTTTAGAACTAACACCCAAAAAAGATGTCCTTTTCATTATAGGGGACTGGAATGCAAAAGTAGGAAGTCAAGAAACACCTGGAGTAACAGGCAAATTTGGCCTTGGAATACGGAATGAAGCAGGGCAAAGACTAATAGAGTTTTGCCAAGAAAATGCACTGGTCATAGCAAATACCCTCTTCCAACAACACAAGAGAAGACTCTACACATGGACATCACCAGATGGTCAACACTGAAATCAGATTGATTATATTCTTTGCAGCCAAAGATGGAGAAGCTCTATACAGTCACCAAAAAAAGACCAGGAGCTGACGTACTCCTTTTCCTATTTGGAACCAGTCTGTTGTTCCATGACCAGTTCTAACTGTTGCTTCCTGATCTGCATACTGATTTCTCAAGAGGCAGATCAGGTGGTCTGGTATTCCCATCTCTTTCAGAATTTTCCAGTTTATTGTGATCTAAGGAGTACGTCAAGGCTGTATATTGTCACCGTGTTTATTTAACTTATATGCAGAGTACATCATGAGAAACGCTGGACTGGAATAAACACAAGCTGGAATCAAGATTGCCAGGAGAAATATCAATAACCTCAGATATGCAGATGACACCACCCTTATGGCAGAAAGTGAAGAGGAACTAAAAAGCCTCTTGATGAAAGTGAAAGTGGAGAGTGAAAAGCTTGGCTTAAAGCTCAACATTCAGAAAACAAAGATCATGGCATCTGGTCCCATCACTACATGGGAAATAGATGGAGAAACAGTGGAAACAGTTTCAGACTTTATTTTTCTGGGCTCCAAAATCACTGCAGATGGGGACTGCAGCCCTGAAATTAAAAGACGCTTACTCCTTAGAAGGAAAGTTATGACCAACCTAGATAGCATATTCAAAAGCAGAGACATCACTTTGCCAACAAAGGTTCGCCTAGTCAAGGCTATGGTCTTTCCTGTGGTCATGTATGGATGTGAGAGCTGGACTGTGAAGAAGGCTGAGCGCCGAAGAATTGATGCTTTTGAACTGTGGTGTTGAAGACTCTTGAGAGTCCCTTGGACTGCAAGAAGATCCAACCAGTCCATTCTGAAGGAGATCAGCCCTGGGATTTCTTTCGAAGGAATGATGCTAAAGCTGAAACTCCAGTATTTTGGCCACCTGATGCGAAGAGTTGACTCGTTGGAGAAGACTCTGATGCTGGGAGGGACTGGGGGCAGGAGGAGAAAGGGACGACAGAGGATGAGATGGCTGGATGGCATCACTGACTCGATGGATGTGAGTCTGAGTGACCTCCGGGAGTTGGTGATGGATAGGGAGGCCTGGTGCTGCGGTTCATGGGGTCGCAAAGGGTCGGACACGACTGAGCGACGATCTGATCTGATCTGATCTGATCTGATACAGTCAAAGGCTTTGGCATAGTCAATAAAGTAGAAATAGATGTTTTTCTGGAAGTCTCTTGCTTTTTCCATGATCCAGCAGATGTTGGCAATTTGATCTCTGGTTCCTCTGCCTTTTCTAAAACCAGCTTGAACATCAGGAAGTTCACGGTTCACATATTGCTGAAGCCTGGCTTGGAGAATTTTGAGCATTACTTTACTAGCGTGTGAGATGAGTGCAATCGTGCGGTAGTTTGAGCATTCTTTGGCATTGCCTTTCTTTGGGATTGGGATGAAAACTGACCTTTTCCAGTCCTGAGGCCACTGCTGAGGTTTCCAAATGTGCTGGCATATTGAGTGCAGCACTTTCACAGCATCATCTTTCAGGACTTGGAATAGCTCCACTGGAATTCCATCACCTCCACTAGCTTTGTTCGTAGTGATGCTTTCTAAGGCCCACTTGACTTCACATTCCAGGATGTCTGGCTCTAGGTCAGTGATCACACCATCATGATTATCTGGGTCATGAAGATGTTTTTTGTACAGTTCTTCTGTGTATTCTTGCCACCTCTTCTTAATATCTTCTGCTTCTGTTAGGTCCGTACCATTTCTGTCCTTTATCGATCCCATCTTTGCATGAAATATTCCTTTGGTATCTCTGATTTTCTTGAAGAGATTCCCTAGTCTTTCACATTCTGTTGTTTTCCTCTATTTCTTTGCATTGATCGCTGAAGAAGGCTTTCTTATCTCTTCTTGCTATTCTTTGGAACTCTGCATTCAGATGTTTATATCTTTCCTTTTCTCCTTTGCTTTTCGCCTCTAGAGATTGCTGCTGCTGCTGCTGCTATGTCACTTCAGTCGTGTCCGACTCTGTGCGACCCCATAGACGGCAGTCCATCAGGCTCCCCCATCCCTGGGATTCTCCAGGCAAGAACACTGGAGTGGGTTGCCATTTCCTTCTCCAATGCATGAAAGTGAAAAGTGAAAGTGAAGTCTCTCAGTCGTGTCCGACTCTTAGCGACCCCATGGACTGCAGCCTACCAGGCTCCTCTGTCCATGTAATTTTCCAGGCAAAAGTACTTGGGTGGGGTGCCATTGCCTTCCCCCAAAGGTTTGTTAAATAGAAAAAGTATTGAACTCAGTGTTCGAGAATCTGGATTCTAAGCTTCAACCTGTTAATAACTGGATGAACTTAGGCTGAAGTGTCATTCAACACAGGGAGGATGAGGGAAATTTGAAAGGTATAAAACTGGAAAGAAAGGTTATAAGAGCTTTGAGATTGAGGCTAAATAATTTTTTAAAATAATTTTAATATTATCCTTAAAACAAGGAAAAGTGGGAGATAGATTTTAAGGAAGCCAGTGACATAATGTGGATAGTATTTCAGAACTATCGCTCTGACAACTATGCGAAGAGCAAATTAGAGGAAGAAAGCCTCATGGTCAGAAAAATTTCTTATTTTTAGGAGAATAAAATATTGATGCTTAGAGAAAAAAGTGAAGTAAAAGTAATTTGCTAAATATCAGAAGTAGAATTAAAATTCAAAATCAGGTCATGGTATACCAATAACTGTATCTACCTACTATATTCCCTCAATACCTCTCATAAAGAGCTTAGAGGACATGTGAAAATCAGTGTCAAAGATATCAACTTTCCAATAAGGTGAAATTTGATTACATGGACCTAATAATTATTAAGGGTATAACAAATTACTTACTGATTTTTTTCAAAAGAATCACCAACTAACCAAATTATAAGTTAAAAATTTTCCAGGTAATAATTTATGTATATATTTATTAATAAAAAAGATCCATATGTGTGAATAAACACATACACACATTTGTATATAAGTCTGAGCATACCTATAAGTTAAATCAGATACAAATTTATTCTCAGATGCTTAAATTTTGAATATCAATGGTTTGGTGGAAAAATCTCTAAATTTAAAATCAGTAATTTTGGCTCATATTCTGTTCCAACTTTACCAGCTATGTATCTTGTAACATGTTCTCCATACCTTAGAGCCTCTATTTTCTCATCTGTAAAATGGGAATAATTATGGGGCTGCTGTGGGGATCATATGACATATGCAAACAAGCTCTGTGGTGAGCCTTAGACAAATGTAACAATATAACATTTAAGAGTCCAGGCTCTGGAGTAGGGCTTAGTCCTAATTCAGCTAGTTATTAACTATGACACTTTGGGCAAGTCATTTTAGTTTCTCATATGAAAAAACTCAAAATTTTCTAATAGTTTTTACCTGATAAGATTACATACATGTGTGTGTGTATATATGCGTATATATATATATACATATATAATAGAGTTAATATCTATATATATTATATCTATCTATAAATGCATAGAGAGAGGAAGCAAGAAAGACACAGTACATATATTAGTCAATATAGATAAACATATGGCCTGGATAGAATATGCATTTTGTATGTTAGCTATTATAATTTTTATCCATGGGCATGGAAGGCAGTTAATTCATACTCAGTTGCAAAAATGGCAACAAAAAGAAAAGAAAATGTGAAGACACAATAAAGAAAATGAATGTGATTTTTGCAATAATGAAACTGAAAAGACTAGAAGAATCAAAGAAATAAAGCTCACTGCTCCATGATCCAGTGACCTAACCTATTAATACTCTTGCCTACTGTGTTATGTGTTCTGGTCCATGAAACACACATGATGTAAGCATGTGGTACAATTGACAATATCCCTTTAGGCCTAAGGAAAAACAAGTGATATAGACTGTGACCAAAGAAATCATCTGAGGAGACACTGTGAACTGAAGAAGAATGCCCCAGGAATTCTGTAGCAGAAAAAACAAAAACAAACTGGGTGAACTTTAACACTAGAATAACCAAATGGTTCATTAAACTAAAAAGACAGAGAAAAAGAGTGATCAGATGCAGGAAGGGAGATGTGGAAGAGAAGCAGGTTCAGTAAAAAACTAGAGCTTCCCTGCTGTGGAGTCTCTCTTTGCTATACCAGAAGGGTGATCTGAATAAGAAAAACAAAACAAAAAAACCCATCTGATGGAGAAAGTATTTCCATAAAAGGGAGAAGAAGAAGTTGAGTTATCTACAAAGTTGGGTTCATCTGCAAAGACTGGAAGAAATTAGGGAGGATTTGGGAGAATGGTTAACTAGTGCAGTTTTAAGAGAGTAAGTCCAGCCAACACTCCAACTCTTCCCTGGGATCCCGGCCACACCTCCGGGGGGAGGGTCTCTGAAGACCCACCAATGGGCTTGCCAGTGACTTATTCACTCTGAACTCCTCCACCTGGCAGAGCTCCAGGGACACTTCTAGGCCACCTGTCTGGTCTGCGTTAGGGACAGAGGGGCAGCTTGGGGGCCTTCTGGGGTCCCAGAACCGAACCCTCTGCCAGCACACCCCAGCCTATCCAGGCTGCAATGCCGGGAACACTCCTACTCCTGCCACTCCCACTTGGAGGGTAACCTGGGGACTATTAAGAAGCCATGGAATCTTCCGGAAGTTCCACATTAGCTTAGGAGCTGGGGCGGGAAGCAGGCACAGGTCAGTGGAAGAGGAGATCTCCACAGTTAAACAGAGCCATGGCAAGAGGGAGTCTTTCCACTCTCTGGGCCTCAGGATGCCCATCTGTAAAATGGGGACATGACTCAGCTGATGTCTGCGGCTCAGGCCCACTGCCAACAGCCGGGGTTCCCTGAGGTTTGCAGAGGGGTCAGCAGGGAGAACCGTGTGGGATCCCTGAGCCCTGGGAAATGGTGTCTTTCCCAGGCAGTCCGTCTTGCCTGGAAAATCCCATGGATGGATGAGCCTGGTGGGCTGCAGTCCGTGGGGTCTCGAAGAGTCAGACATGACTGAGCAACTTCACTTTCTCTTTTCACTTTCATGCATTGGAGAAGGAAATGGCAACCCACTCCAGTGTTCTTGCCTGGAGAATCCCAGGGACGGGGAGCCTGGTGGGCTGCCGTCTGTGGGGTCGCACAGAGTCGGACACGACTGGAGCGACTTAGCAATAGCAATAGCAATAGAGAAATATAAAATGGCATAGAATAAAATAGAACAGTGTAGGATATCTTCTAAGAATTTATGATGGAAGGAAACAAGAAAACAAAGGTGGTCTTGAAACCGTAAGCTGTGTTCAACTCTTCTCTTTGTAAATTTGTAATTCATTGGAATGATGTATCTTAGGTTAATATTAATTGCTTTTTATGAATCCTTACATAGCTGGGTTTTGGATTTGACATGAAAAGTGAAAGTGAAGTTGCTCAGTCGTGTCTGACTCTTTGTGACCCCATGGACTGTAGCCTACCAGGTTCCTCTGTCGGGATTTTCCAGACAAGAATACCGGAGTGAGTTGCCATTTCCTTCTCCTTTTCCTTTTGACATGAAATCAACTATAAAATCCATCTTGCCAGAGAAAGTAATTCATGTAGTCTGTAGTTTAAATTGATGCAAAAGAGGAACTCTTATGGATGGTTTAGATTCTAAAGTTAGAATTATGCATTTCACTTTAACTTCCTAAATGTGTCCTCTGGATGACATGTTCCACAATAGAAAGTAAACTTTTCTGCTCATTTATTCTGCTTAGATCTGTGCATACATATTAAATATTGTGTATGCCTACTTAGTCACTTCAGTCGTGTTTGACCCTTTGTGACCCCCTGGACTGTAGCCCATCAGGCTCCTCTGTCCTTGGGTTTCTATAGGCAAGAATCCTGGTGTGGGTTGCCATGCCCTCCTCCAGGGTATCTTCCAGAACAAGGGATCAAACCTGCCTCTCCTGTGTCTTCTGCATTGCAGGCAGATTCTGCACCACTGAGCCACCGGGGAAGCCCCTTTAAATGCAATACTATAAGACTATTCCAAGACTTCCCTTGGATTAGCTTCTTCCCTGTCCAGTCTAGCAAGATTCTAGCTTTATACCCTTTGCATAGCTCCATTGTTTAATTTCTAAAATTCTGCCTTCTCCTTCCCCTTCCTTATCCATGCCAAAGTCCTTCATACAAGGGTCAGGGCTAACCCCAGCTGGTCAACAACTGAATTGAAGCACAAAAAGGAAACCAACATATAATGATTACCTATTGTGTCTTCTCACTGTGGTAGGAGCTTTCACATTGATTATCATATTGATGCTTCCACACAAACTCTGTGAAATAGATATTACTATTCCCATCTAATAGATAGAGTCACTGAGGTTCATAAAAGTTAATTAACATTCCAGAAGTCTCTGTCATTCTGGTGCCTGTACTATTGATATTGATTTGGTGCTCCAACTACTAAGTTCCTGAATTGCATTGTAAAATCATGGTTCTTCCCTAGTAAGAATTACCTAATGCCCATATTTGGTTTCCTAAACCAAATTAGGGATTTTTATTCCAAGAATTCACCTAAAGTTCTCCTTTATCACAATGAGGATGGTTTTGCCTTGCTCTTCCTCTGTTTTCCCTCTAACAGAGTTAGAGCCTTAACCAAACTGGCTGAATAGAAATAAGTATTGGCTGAAGCCATCAGACCACTCTGTACTGTACATGATACTTGGTACCCCTGCTGGCTCTTCACCTAGTCTGACTCTCTGGACTGCAGAAAACTTTCATTGCTAGTACCAAGCTCTTACTTACTGGTTTCTGACTGCCTCCTTCCCATGTATTGGCATAGAGCTCCTCTGATAGCATTCTTATGGCCTTCTCTTGAGAACATCTTTTTGCTACTATGCTGTCCATCGATAATGCTTTGCTTTTGTTCAGTCTCTCAGTCATGTCTGACTCTTTGGGATCCGATGGACTGAAGCATGCCAAATTTCCCTGTCTTTTGCTATCTCCTGGAGTTTGCTTGAACTCATGTCCTTTGAGTCGGTGATGCCATCCAGCCATCTCATCCTCTGTCGCCCCCTTCTCCTGCCCTCAATCTTTCCCAGTACTCATAATGTTACCTCCCAGATTAACAATAAACAAGTCAAACAAAAAAGTGCCAGTATGACAATGTTCCTTTTACGGTTAAAATAACCCATCAGCATCATCTACCAAAAAAAGAAAAAGTCTAGACTCTTAATATTGTATTCAAGACCTTTCATGACCTTAATTCTACTTAACACTCTAGCCTCACCTCTGGCTACCACCAAAATACTATGCTTAAATCCAGTGAACTACAGTTATTTCCCTCAGGAGAGAGAGTGTTTTTTTTGTTTGTTTGTTGTTAATGTTTGTGCTTAACTCTTATTTTTTCTATCTGGTATGTCCTTTACCTATCTTCCTGGATCCAATTCCCCTTCACCAACTTTCACTCACTCTCTAAGAAAGTATTTAAATTGTGTTCTGAGAAACTCTTAGCGTTACCAGGGGACAAAGACAGAATAGAAAAAGGCAAAATAAATGACTTTGTGACTCCACCATCCCCACTGCATTAGAGGTATACCTTTGTACACCTTCTATTAATAGATTCTTAAAATTCTGATACTCAGTTTAGGGCTTGAAAGAAAGCAGATATTAAAGAATATTTTCTGAGTGTTTCCTGAGCTCCCATTACTGATGATGCACGTCTTTAGATTTTTAATAAAACATGTCACCAAGAACTTTAAGGATGCTTGCAAGTCCCTGTCTTTATTGGAGGTTTCAAGAAACTTGGATTTTAGTCCTTGACCACCCAGAGAAATCTCTCATGTGAGTCCCAGCGACTCATCTGCTTCCTTTAACTACAAAGGAAGGCCAACCTGGCACCAGAAATCAGTCCTTAGTATCTAAGACAGTGTCCTGTTTAGCACAAATGAGATTCAGCAAATACCTCTCAGGAACTGTCAGCCCTTCCTCTTGAGCCTGATCTATTTCACCACAATCAAAAGGTTCATGTCCATTTGCCCAGATCAGACTGCTAGTGTTTGTCCATGTTCACACATTTCATTGTTACCCTACCTCCTAATCTGAGGTATTGACTAAACATGCAGGTTCCTAGACCTCACTCCAGAACTGTTAAGGAAGTGGCCTTGGAATTTGTATGTTTAATAAGTACCTCCAATGATTCTGTACTTTCCTGGTGGCTCAGACAGTAAAGAATCTGCCTGCAATGCAGGAGACCTGGGTTTGATCCCTGGGTGGGGAAGATCCCTTGAAGAAGGGAATGACAACCCACTCCAGTAGTCTTGCCTGGGAAACCCCATGGACAGAGGAGCTTGGTGTGCTACACTCCATAGGGCCACAAAGAGTTGGACATGACAGCACCTAATTCAAGCGATTCTCATGCTCAGACAAATTTGGGAATCACTGTTTCACTTAACAGCTTCTACTCAGGAACAGATAATTATTACACTAATCCACCCTAGATCTTTGCCTTAACTTCTAATGGCTTATCCTTATTCATCCTAGGTATGTAAGAGTACCTAGGAATGGAAAACAAATTTTTATTGTATAATACATATTCTATACAAATAAATAAGTTAGATATGTCTCTATATGGATGTGAGAGCTTGACTATGAAGAAGGCTGAGCGCCGAAGAATTGATGCTTTTGAACTGTGGTGTTGGAGAAGACTCTTGAGAGTCCCTTGGACTGCAAGGAGATCCAACCGGTACATTCTGAAGGAGATCAGCCCTGGAATTTCTTTGGAAGGAATGATGCTAAAGCTGAAACTCCAGTATTTTGGCCACCTCATACGAAGAGTTGACTCATTGGAGAAGACTCTGATGCTGGGAGGGATTGGGGGCAGGAGGAAAAGGAGACGACAGAGGATGAGATGGCTGGATGGCATCACTGACTCAATGAATGTGAGTCTGAGTGACCTCCAAGAGCTGGTGATGGATAGGGAGGCCTGGCGTGCTGCAGTTCATGGGGTCGCAAAGAGTCGGACATGACTGAGTGACTGATCTGATCTGATCTGATGTCTCTAGGGTCTTTCCTACTTTTACATTTTAGGATTTGAATGATAAGACATTTATTTTAAGTTAGAATATAGGTCAGTGGCCCAATAGCACACAACCTTGCTTTTTGACAAGCTAAACCTTTTTGGCTATACCCTCACCTGTCACTTTCACAACAATCTGAGCTTAGAAGCTGGAGGTAGAAAGAACGTTGGATTTATCATTAATTAATGTAGACTCTGCCACAAGTTGGCTGTACAGCCTTGATCAAACTGCTTTACCTCAGTTATCCTCAATCTTTCTTCCAAAAAAAATGGAATTAAAAATAACTATTTTACAAGTTGTACTTAGGAGATATTTAAGCAAGAAGATGAAAAGCACTAAGCAAAATGTTTTATATATACACACTTGGTTATAAGGAAGATAGGGTTCCCCTGGAGCACAGCTGGTAAAAAAGCCACTTGCAATGCAGGAGATTCCAGTTCAGTTCCTGGGTTGGGAGGATTCCCTGGAGAAGGGATAGTCTACCTACTCCAACATTCATGGGCTTCCCTGGTGACTCAGATGGTAAAGAATCTGCCTGCAATGCGGGAGACCTGGGTTTGATCTCTGGGTTGGGAAGATACCCTAGAGGAGGGACATGGCAACCCACTTCAGTATTCCTACTTGGAAAATCCCCATGGACAGAGGTGCCTGGCAAGCTACAGTCCACGGGGTCACAAAGAGTCCAACACAACTGAGTGACTAAGCATAGCACATAAGGAAAACATCAAAAGGATTAATAATAATGCAATAATATAAATCAATTAATCAAATACATTTTCAGTTCTGTAAATATTTGATAAAATCTTTATGTGCAAAGCACTGTGCCAAGGGCTGTGATTATAGTAATGAACAAGATAAAGGAGCTCATATTATATGTGAAAGAATATTATGTGAATAATTTAAAAATATCTGGTTACGCAATATGTGCTTTTAATGTATCAGACAGTATGAGAACATATAAAAACAACACAACAAAAACTCAGGCTCAATCAGTGGAGTTGTGGGTAATTTCCTTGGAGATGGCTGATGGTTGAGCTAAAATACAAAGCCTTTTAAAATAAGGAATGGGTTGTGTACTTAAACCAAAGAGAAGAGTTTTCATTCTTTCCTGTGCCTAAGAGGCATATGCTTCATTCAAGGGACTGAATGAGTACTACTGAGTGGTGTGCTAAGATCATGGAGGGGAGAGGTATATGCTAAATTTAGACATAGGCAAGGGCTAGTTCATTAATGGCATTACAGATTTTGTTAAGGAATTCCGTCTTTGCTCAAAGTATAATGGGAGAGGACTGAAGCCTTTAAGCAAGGAAATGGCACCAGACTTAAAAAAATTTAAATATCACTGTGGCTTTATTATAGATAGCAGTAGATGAGGGAAGATAAATTAGGAGAATATTAGACTAGTCCCAGGTGAGAGATGCCTTTGAACTGTGGTGCTGGAGAAGACTCTTAAGAGTCCCTTGGACAGCAAGGAGATGAAACCAGTCACTCTTAAGGGAAATCAACCCTGAATACTCAGAAGGACTGACACTGAAGCTGAAGTTCTGCTATTTTAGTCATCTGATGCGAACAGCTGACTCATTGGAAAAGTCCCTGATACTGGGTAAGATTGAGGGCAGAAGGAGAAGAGGGTGTCAGAGGCGAGATGGCTGGATGGCATCACCAATGCAATGGACACAAACTTGGGTAAACTTCAGGAGATGGTGAGCAACAGAGAGGCCCAGTGTGCTGTAGTCCATGAAGTCTCAAAGAGTCAGACACGACTGGCGACTGAACAACAATAATAACAGATGAGAGATGAGATGACTTTGACTAGAAAGGGGGTGGTAAAGATAGGATGAATTTGGAAGTAATAGCAGGCTAAACGCAGTATGGGCTTGTAATTGGATAAATGGATGTTCTTCTTTGTTCTACGAACACAGTACACAAAAATAGTAGTATAGTAATGTTTTACACTTACAGTATCCTTCCAAGGAAACAGTTTCTTTATTCCACCATTAAGAACTTGTGGTCTACTATACAAAAAACAATGTATTTAGAGCTCTGGTTGTCAGAAGTCAACTGTAACATAGGTTGTACCTTTGAGAAGTTCATGGTCTTATAAAGGGGATACAGTATTCCTGCAATTTTGACAATAATTCTGTAAGATAGGTAATATATTTCCCATTTTATAGCAGCAAATACTGAAACCTCGAGTGCTTGTTAAATGTGTCTCAGCTAAGGTAAGGCAGGCACTTTCACCCTAGTTCTCTTTTCATGATTTACCAGTGCTTTGTTTGGTCTCAGAATGAAAAAGGATGCTCTCCAGATCCCTGATGATCCCTTCTGGGATGCACCAATGCCCTCCAAAGGCATCTATCTAATAAGCAAAATCTCAAGCAGTCCCTTTGGGAGGTGTTACATTTCAGTTGTAGGTCAGCAGCACTTTGTGTGAGCTATCTGTCCCATGAACAAAATAAATAGAGTAAACCCTTTCCCTCCGGGTTCAAATCCCTGCTCAAGTGACTATAAGTTTATATGATAATTCTATGAACCAAAAACAGTTGCTCAGAAAAATAATGTAGCTTTAAACTCTATCACTGAAGCAAGAGCTAGAATGAGGAATAACAAGCCCACCCCACAGGGCCCAGGCTTAGGAGGAGATAGGGGCCATGCATGGGTGATATAAGGCCTTTCTATGAAAACCTGGCTATTCAAGTGTGGTTCTTGGACTGGCAGCATCAGCATCACATGAAAGTTTATCAGAAATGGAGACTGAGTCTCATGGCAGACTGACCAAATCAGAATCTGCATTTTAACAAGATTCCCCAGTGACTTGTATACACAATGAAGCTTGAGAAGTACAGACAAAAAAGTATACCCAAAGGAAATCTCACCTCTGGTAGCCCAAATGACCAAATTCTATCAGTAATACCAGTATTCTTTCTATTTATTAAAGTGTTGTTCTTATTGGAGTCTTTTGTAAAAATGAAAATCTCTCTGATTTTGAAACAGACTGAGAGTGATGAAAAGGCATGCTATATGGAGTCAGATATATCTGGGGTGGTATCCCAGCTCTAAATCAAAGGAACGAGTTTTGGCACATTGCTGAGATTCACTGAGACTCAGTTTGCCTCACTCCAAAATAAGGAAAATGAACTAATTTTGTCAAATCTAAAATAGTGGGGCTAGGACAAAAAAAAAGTAGTGGATGCTAAAGTTCACTGTATTTATTTTTATAGAATGCAATTATTGTTGCTTCTATTATTATCAAGAATAATTATATTTTTTCACTCATTCATCCAATCAGTCCAACAGCTATATAATGAGAACCTACTCTGTACCACATCCTGCCCTATGTGTTAGGGATAAAGATGTGAAGAAAATATCTGTTCATGCTTTCAAAGAGTTCTCATGCCTGTAGTGTGGAGGATAACACATTATTTCTGGAGAAGGAAATGGTAACCCACTCCAGTATTCTTGCCTGGGGAATCCCATGGACGGAGAAGCCTGGTAGGCTACAGTCCACGGGGTCGCAAAGAGTCAGACACGACTGAGCGACTTCACTTCCACTTTCACGACATTATTTAAATATCAGTGTCCTAAAAGAGGGAAAAAGCAATGTTAGAACTCAGATCTCTCAGAATTTAGGTCACAGAATCATAAATTCTCACCATCATAAATTCCAAGAAAATGTGGTATGTTTTGATGAAAAGCAGAGGAAGTCTATAGCCAGACAGGCTGGTTGGAATACTGATTGTACCTCTTCACCTCATAAGCAAAAACCCTAAATATTTCTAAGACTTAGTGTTCTTGTTTGTAGTAACATCTATATGACCGAACTGAACTGAGCATAAAAGATGTGAAAAGGCTAAGTAATCCAAGTTTTTGGCCATTCATTCAAACATTCAAATGCCCATCTGTCAAGGATACAGTAGTCTCCCTGGGAATATAAGGATGAAAAAGATTCCATTGCTGTCCTCAAAGAGCTTTCAGTCAAGTACAAAGTTTTAATAAAATGCTCAAGGGAGAAAGCCTAAGGTATGTGTGATGGAATAAGAGAACAATACCTTATTTGGAGGGGCTTGGATGGGGAGGCTCAGAAGAGCCAACTTTGAAAAATGTATTGTCTAATTTTAAATGTTTTCAATGTTTGCTATCAAGAATAAAGAAAATTTGCAAGAGAAGAAGAAATGTACTGAGCAAGAAGAAGGAGTATTTTGAGCTAACAATGTCCAATAAGGCAAAATGAACACTAATAATAATAAATTGCTAATATTTATTGAACACTTATTAAGAGCCAGGCACAATGTTAAATGCTTTATATACTTTGACACATTAATTCTACCTATATTGGTTTACTGTTGTGGTCGTGCCTGGAAATTTAAGATACTCTTCCATTTTTGACTCCTTCTGTTATCTGCTATCCAACCATGAAATACTAGATTTGTCTGCCAAGTTTCAAGATAAACACTATTGGTCCTATTTTAACTTACTTCCCTCCTGCCTTTCCCATAAGTACTTTTTGACGCCCACCCCACCTCCAGCTCTATCGATATGGATTCCATATTTAGATGTACTATTCATTTTTCTCATATTTAAAAATGGTCCAAGAAATGTGTCTTTCAGTGCAGTAATTCCTGTTTTAAAACCCCTAGTTGAGCCAAGAACTCTATTTCCTCTTTAGAGAGATTCTTATGCAGTTAAGAGTTTAGACTTAAGCAACACACAGACATTTATAAAATCTAAGAGCTCTAGGGCACACCAGAGCCTTACATTGCTACGCCAGCTCCAATAGTATGGATGGAGGTACAAGAGATGATTAGATTTCAATTCAAACAATTTTTATATAAACTATGGTTCATGGGCCCACAGGAAAAACATCCCTGGATGTAATAATAGAAACTGTTGCTGTCAATTTCATTTGAAGGGAAAAAGGCACCAAATTGTCCCTCTCTACACATCCTTAAAATATATGATAAAATGTGTGGTTTCAGTATCTTCACAAATAAATGAAGATATGATTTCAGGGAAATTTATTTCTAAGTTCTTTTTTTTTTTTTTTTTTTTTTGAATAAAGTTCTTAACTAGGTCATTCTGGCTGCTTGACTTTCAACTAGCTTCAAAAAAATACTTCTTTGATTTTGAAAATTGGGCAATGAATATTTTATCAGAACAATTGAATTAGGATGTATCCATGTGATCCAGAACTGCTACTAACCTCAGAACGAGAGATGATCAAAAGTCTTGTGCCTCTCATCAAAATGTAAGATCTAGATATAAGTCTTTTGAGTTGTAAGTCCTCTAATCATACACCTTGCTATTTCATGTCTTTCTGTTTGTACTCGTGTCCTCTCACCTACCTCAAACCTCACCCTCCTCTTCTTCACCTGACTTAAATAGTCTTCAAAAGTCAGTTCAAGTGGCACATCCTCTAGGAAGCCTTCTTGATTCCCACCTCTATCCACATTCTACAAGACTAAGTTCAGAATCCATATTCTTCCCGTAATCCTTCTGTTGACTTCTGTCACAGCACAAATGGTCCTATATTATTACTGTTTCAAAGACAATGCACTAAGCAAAATATGATATGTGCTCACTAAACTCCAATTCCTTTTCCTCCCAGATACACACAATCAGGCTATATTTCTTAGCCCTCCATAGGCTGGACCTATGGTCCTACCCAATCTGTTGGATAGGACCACAGACTGGGTCTAGCAAAGGAAGTGCGCCTGGAAGAAATGTTCACTTCTTCCAAGCCCAATCTTCCACACACTTTCTCTTCCCTCATCTGCCAGTTAGATGCAAAGATCTGGGTCCCCAGTTAACTGTGAGGCTGAGTTCCTTTACTAACCCACATAGCTTATAATTAAATGAGAGGTATAATTTATATTAAGCCACTGAGTGTTATTAAGCTATTGGAGTTTTTGTTGTGGCTTATACTGACTAACTGCAGAAGGCAATGGCACCCAACTCCAGTACTCCTGCCTGGAAAATCCCATGGATGGAGGAGCCTGGTGGGCTGCAGTCCATGGGGTCGCTGAGGGTCAGACATGACTGAGTGACTTCACTTTCACTCTTCACTTTCATGCATTGGAGAAGGACGTGGCAACCCACTCCAGTGTTCTTGCCTGGAGAATCCCAGGGATGGGGGAGCCTGGTGGGCTGCCATCTATGGGGTCGCACAGAGTCGGACACAACTGAAGTGACTTAGCAGCAGCAGCATACTGACTAATGGAATAATCAGATGCTTATTTGTCTGTCTTGCCTTCAGACAATGAACTTCTTGAAGTCAGTGTCAGCATTTTATTCATCTGTTTCTATAAAATTTAGCAGGATGCTAACAAAGAGTAAGTACTCAGGAATTAAATGTCTATTCCCTGGGATATTTCTCATAATTGTTTTTCCTTATTTCTTCAATGACATAATTTTCTAAGTTTTTGGTTTCTCTTTTATTTAACAGGACCAAGCCAAGTATCTAGATCTGAATAAACAGCATGTAAGTTATCTGGAACTTGCTGAAGCTCAGGCTTCCCAAGTCAGGCATGAGAAGATGAAGGAATAGAATATCCATGAATTACGTTAAGATCAACAACTTTCACATTAAAAATCAAATTAGTAGAAAAGATACCCGCACTAACTTATCAGGGTAATTTATGTACTCATTTCAAACATAATTCAGTATTAAAACTCACAGCCAAGTTCTCTAGCTCGTTAATAAATAAAATAATTAGATTGGCAAAATTCCTGATGTCAATGAGAAATAACTTTCAATATTTAAAGTATTGGTAATGGTTAAGGCCAGTCTGCATCTCAAGATCTTTCTCTGTATCTTTTTTCTGATATATTCTATACCCTTGGGGGTACCAGTATGAAATACAGCCCCAACAATGTTCTTTGGTCTGCCAAAGGGCCCAAATCTCAGACTGAAATGCTTGGACTCTGCTTATAGGTAGATATGACCCAAACAATGCCATTTTTAAAGATTCTGGGAGAAACAAGATCTACATAAGATATATACCCAACCTGTTTCTAACAATTTAGCAGTTCATGAAATATAAACTTCATGTTTGAGTTTGTGTCTATTTTTATGAGGAAAAGTAAAACAGTTAAATAAGGCCAAATTCTTCACTTAAAGAATGATAAATCCTAGATTTCCCCCCTTCCGCCTCTCTTAGAGAGGATCCTTACCAAGAGGTAGCCCTTATTAAGAAAGCAACATTATTCATGCCTCAGGCAGACCCAGAGTGCTCTGCTTTGTCCTGATATATAAAAAGGAAACCAAAAATTACCAGTAATTTCACTGGGGGACTAAGGAAAAGTAATTGTGAGAAATATCTCAGGCAGCCCAGTGAATGATTATTGCACACAACGGACTAAAGCTTGAAATTTAGGGTACTTATTTTAATTGAACATCTGAAATGTTGTATTTATACAAAGATAAAGTGGGAAGGAAATGAACTGATCCCAGCTCTAGCAAGACTACATATCTTTGTGGAAGATCCTCATCTTCGGGGCTCTGTCTTCTACAGCTGAGGCAGCCAATGTCTCAAAGTCTGAAAGTTTACCATATTCACTACTGTTTATAGATAGTCAGCCAGGTCAGAAAGCCTTTAGTGCTTCAATCAGTCACTGAAGGGGAGGGGGTGGGGCTCTCAACACTATTTTTAGAAAGGAACAGAATTAATATTCTATGCCTGGGGTTGGAGTAGAGTTTGGTTTCCAGGGAGGTGTAAGACCTGGTAAGAAACGAAGATCAGATCTCAGGGAAAGTAAAAGAGGCTACAGGTAAACAACTAATCTTCAGAGTCTGCCTTATCCTTAGCTAATGAAACTCAAGCATTGTATGTGTGTCTGAGAATGGGGAAGTAGGGTCAAGTAGAAAGTCCCTATTTGTATAGGACCATTTTAAGGACCTGAAATGGGCCCAGGTAATGTGGTTAAAGAATGTCAACAATTAAAACAAATTTAAGATTAATCACTGCACATGAAAACTTCTAAAATATTAAGATTTACACATGAAAAACCTTGATAGAAAATTTCTCAAATTTCATTAGCAACAATAAACCACAACACTAAACTACATTTTTAAAGGACTATCAATAACAACAACAAAATAGAAGAGGAAAGACTAAATAAGCTTTCTATTCTCTTTTTTTAGAAAATGATACTATATAATCATAGACATATAATGAGAGTATCAGAGTATACAGCCAAAAATAAGGGGAAAATGTATTACAGAAATATGTTAGAAAGCTAATTAATAAAAACATTATGGTATTTAAAAATATTCTGTGATATCTGTAGCATTTTTAAATAATTTAATAATTTATCAGCTTTAAAATGTATGGGATGTTTTCTTATTCTAAGTCAATTCTAGCTTTCTTATCTACATTTGTATTTGTAATGTCAAGAAGAAACAGTTAGAACTAGATATGGAACAATGGACTGGTTCAAAATCGGGAAAGAAGTACAACAAGGCTGTGTATTGTCACCTTGCTTATTTAACATATATGCAGAGAACATCATGTGAAATGCCAAGCTGCATGAAGCACAAGCTGTAATCAAGATTGCTGGGAGAAAGATCAACATCTTCAGATATGTAGATAATACCACTCTAATGGCAAAAAACGAAGGACTAAAGAGCCTCTTGAGAGTGAAAGAGAAGAGAGAAAAAGCTGGCTTAAAATTCAGCATTCAAAAAACTAAGATCATGGCATCTGGTCCCATCCCTTCATGGCAAATAGATTGGGGAAAAGTGGAAGCAGTGACAGATTTTATTTTCTTGGGCTCCAAAGTTACTGTGGATGGTGACTATAGTCTCGAAATTAAAAGGTGCTTGATCCTTGGAAGAAAAGCTATGACAAAGCTAGACAACACATTAGAAAACAGAAACATCATTTTTGCCAACAAAGGTCCATATAGCCAAAGCTACAGTTTTTTTGTAGTCATGGACAGAAATGATTGTTGGACCATAAAGAAGGTTGAGCACTGCAAAATTGATGCTCTCAAATTGTGGTTCAGGAGAAGATTTTTGAGAGTCCCTTGGACAGCAAGAAGATCAATCAGTCAATCCTAAAGGTAATCAACCCTGAATATTCATTGGAAAAATTGATGCTGAAGCTCCAATACTTTGGCCACCTCATGCAAAAAGCTGACTCATTGGAAAAGACCAGACTCATTGGAAAAGACCTTGATGCTGGGAAAGACCAAGGACAGAGTAGCAGGGGGTGATAGATGATGTGATAGTTGGATGGCATCACTAACTCAATGGACATGAGTTTGAGCAAACTCCAAGAGATTGTGAAGGACAGGGTAGCCTGGTGTGCTGCAGTCCATGGGGTTGCAAAGAGTCTGACACTACTTAGTGACTGAACAACAATAATAATGTTATATTGTCATAAGCAATCCATCAAATTGAATAAGAATGAGGTCCTACAAACTTGGATATATCCCTGCTCACATGCATTCCTCACTTGCAATGTCAGATTTGCCACTGCCTAGCCCAGACTGGGAAGGGCATGGCAACCCACTCCAGTATTCTTGCCTGGAGAATCCCACAGACAGAGGAGCTATGGGCTATGGTCCATAGGGTTGCAAACAGTTGGACACAACTGAAGCAACTTGGCATGCAGCACGCAGCCCAACTCAGCTAGAATCCTTCTCATCCCTTTTGTACCAAACCAGAGACTAGAGGATAGCAGCATCCACAGAGCAGCCTAGTGTAGTGCAAAGGGTGCAGGGTTTCTGTCAAATGGAATTGAGCTGTAATCCCGCTTCTTTCACTACTACTATCTCATCTTTTCCTTATATTTGAAAAAGTGGGGCTCTATGACTCTTGGCAAATTCTTTAACCCCGCTGATCTGGTTTCCTTCCTCCAAGAGAATTAGGGACAGATGAGTTACCATTTGCAAAAGAAGCATTTGATAAACTGCAAATTGTTAGACATAAAAGTATTAGGAGCAAATAATTTGGCTAAAGCCACATGTGGTAGAATTCATATTTGGAGTCTAGATCTTTCTGGACCAAGGCACATACCTGTTCCCATTATAACTTGTTACCTCTTAAAAATAATCACACCATGCCTGTGCCACACTCATGTTGATAGACAGGATGTAGGTTATTCATGAAGTCAAAATGTAACCTTTATATTTCTTTTATTCCCCTCAACCAGTCTTGCTACTATTCCTGAAGGGCACAGTCTTATACCTCAGCTCATGTGTTGACATCATACGGGAAATAAATGGATCACCCAGAACTGCTCGTTTCAAGTACACCAAGCTTTAGATAGTACTTAGAGGGCTGTTTTTAACATCTATATCTTTCAGAAATATATACTGATCTGTTCATGGAATAAATTAAACAATATGGGATTTGTTTCAAAATAAGACAGTAGGAGAGGGGTTAGGAGGAAGTAGGTAGTGATAAAAATGATTGGCCACAAACTGATCATTGTTGAACATGGATTATGAGAACATGAAGGCCATTACACTATTTTTCTATAGCAAATTTTTCTATTTGCTTTTCTATAAAGTGGAAATTTTCTAGAGTCAAGGTGGAAAAGAGTTACTGAATACCAGCCTAGATGCATATAGGCTTTACTTCAGCCCATTCTCACTTTGTATCCTAGCATTTATTGCTTGCTCCATTTATCTTCACTTTTTGAGGTAACTGTAAAAGCCAAATATTTTGGTGTGGCAACATTAATAAGAAGAACAATAGTCTCCATTTTATTAAGTACTTGTTCTGTGCCCGTCCGAATGCAAAGTAATTTGCTTTCACTGTCTCACTTGATCTTTGTTGGAATTTTATGAGGTAAGCATTAGTAATTATGGATAAAAAAAAGAATGAGGTTCAAGGAAATTAAGTAACCCAAAATCTACATTAAGTTATGTGTTCAAATCTTGTACCTTAACCACTATGTTACCTGATTCCCAATCTCTGCTTTATATTCTAAGAAGATATCAAGCTACAGTAGGCTATTGCCTAACTGAAGGAGGAACAGCTTTGTAAAAGTGAAGGAAATAGCCTTAAGTTCTCTCTGATATCAGATGCCAGATCTGAAGAAAACGCATTACATGTTTTATACATCCTGTATTGTGCAAGGCCAGAAGGATTCACATCTTTTCTTTTATGAGCTTAAATCCAAAATAAGAGAATACAAATGTCAACAGATGTAATGAAGCATTTATTTTTTGACATAAGAAGAAAAAGAATATAACAACAATAAAACAAGCAGCAGGGAAAAGAAAGAAAAAGCACTGATTGAACACTGACTGTAGTCAGTACTTGACATATGCAGTGTATTAACGTTTACAACTCCCAAGTCTTCCAGACAGAGGTGGACCTCATTAAGTAATACATGCATGTTTGGGTCTGCTGAGCACCTTACAGGTGGACCTGCAAAGGAATGAGGGCTAGGATTTGCAAAGAGCTGAATGTTCTGCAAAACAGAGGGAGCTTTTGGAATTTGAAAAGGAAGCATAATCTTGGAGGGGGGTTGGGGGGAAGGTACCAGCAGAGGATGAAAATCTTAAAAACCATAAGAGACAATGTGGACAGAAGGGGAAAAAGTCTGGTGGCAGACTATCTAATGGACTATATTTTGTTACTGACTTTATCAGCACATAAAAACTTTGAGCAACTTGCCTATGAACCTCAGGGAACCACACCATAAGTAAATGAATTCACAGATTTATGTTTGAGTAAAGGGGGAAACATTCCATTTTGAGCTAGCCATATGACTACAAAGCTAGATAGTACCCCCAGATTCCAGGTGAATAAGTTTGACTTCTGATATACCATTTTCAAACAAAGCAGTAAAAGAATTTTTAGTTGTCCCAGAATACTGAAAACCTAGCATGTCCTCATTGAATTAGGTCAGCTGAAGAGACTCATCTGGTTTACTTTAAGCAGGAAGGAGTTGTGTCATTTCTCATCCACAGCCTTGGGAAACTGCTTTGGGTTGAGATTGTTTCCTCCACCTAGGTATATACATACTAACAGTAGGTTTTCTTTGTTTGTTTGTTTTGTCTTAACCAAACTTCTAAGTCATTCTGCTCAAAGAGATTTTTATAAGATACCACTTCACAGTTCTTTATAAACTACCATAGGGCTGATGTATGTATTTGATAAATTAACTAGAGAGTTGAATTCTAGATCAGACATCCCAGACTACAAGAACTCAGAGTTTCATTACAATTAAAACCTTATCTCTTACAGTCACCTTTCCAATAACATTCTCTAGCAGTTACAGAGTTTCTTTACATTTAGACAGAGGTGGCCTAACTTTTCCTTTAAAGAACCTGATGATAAATATTTCAACTTTGTGAGTTGTTGTCTCTGTTGGCAGACTACAGTCCATGGGGTGGCAAAGAGTCAGACATGACTGAGAAACTAACACTTTCACTTTAGTCTCTGTCACAACTATTCACCCATGCCATTGTAGTACAAAATCAACCACAGACAATTTGTAAACAAACAGTATTGTTGTATTCCAATAAAACTTTAATTACAAAAAGTAAGTAGTGGGCTGGATTTTGCCCATAGGCCCCAGTTAGCCAACCCCTGACATAGGTTAGTAGAAAACTGCCTCATGCCTCCCTTTGGTAGTTTCATTCCCTCATTTGTCTTAATGACATTCTTCAGAGTGTGATAGGCCTCAGCTCCAATACCCATGACTATCTTGAATTTAGTGCATTAATAAGGAGCACTGTGAATTGCCATATTTTGCCACTGTTAGAGCTACTATGATTTATACTAAATGCAAGAACATGCAGATGACATCTGAATTCCCATCCAGGTCAGCAATATAGCAGTATAGTAAAACTCCCTTTTGAGTATATCCAGCCTTATAAACAATAAAAGATATTCCTATTGCATATATGTATCAATCTAGATTTAAACTTGGTATCATTCTTTTTTTCACCTATTCCACAACACTCTATGTTTTTCTGATGTGCTCTGCAGTCTTGGAGATACCTATTTCCATTGAGCAGTTCTTTTGTCCCTGGCATCCAAGAGAATCACACAGACCTGTTGAGCCTGAAAGCCCTGACGAGACTTTTCCAGTATAAAGATACACCTTAATAGGTGTGGTTCCATTAGAGGCAAATGATCTTAAGAATGGGCTTAGTTCTGGCCTAGATTCCTAGAACCCAGGAAGAAGTAGAGGGTGCTATAGATAATAATGGGTAATGTAATCTTTTCAACTAAATAATTTTAAGAACATGTAGGTCTAATATTTTATTAAAATTGTCTATGGCCCAAGAAAAACATACTATCTGTATCTCCCAATAAGCTGCAGGTTCATATGTAAATGGAGTTTTGGGGAACTTACCTTAGTTCAAGTTCTTAGCATTTCTTGCATTAATGCCTTATATTGACTTCCCTGTCAGTAAGTCCCTTAGACTGCAGGAGATCAAACCAGTCAATACTAAAGGAAATCAGTCCCGAATATTCATTGGAAGGACTAATGCCAAAGATGAAGCTCCAATACTTTGGCCACCTGATGTGAAGAACAGACTCATTGGAAAAGACCCTGATGCTGGGAAAGATTGAAGGCAGGAAGAGAAGAAGATGACAGAAGATGAGATGGTTGAAAGGTACCACTGACTCAATGGACATGAGTTTGAGAAAGCTCCAGGATTTGGTGATGGACAGGGAAGCCTGGCATGCTGCAGCCCATGGGGCTGTAAATAGTTGGACATGACTGAGCAACTGAACTGATCTGATCTACCTGTTACTAGCCTTCTCTCTTTGATTTATTTTTCCTTTCTACATCAGGGAGAATAAAGTGCTGCACTCAGTGTAGCAGCAAATTTGGAAAACTCAGCAGTGGCCACAGGACTGGAAAAGGTCAGTTTTCATACCAATCCCAAAGAAAGGCAATGCCAAAGAATGTTCAAACTACTGCACAATTGCGTTCATTTCATATACTAGCAAGTTGA
Organism: Tragelaphus eurycerus; assembly: GCA_935064755.1. Taxonomy (NCBI): domain Eukaryota; kingdom Metazoa; phylum Chordata; class Mammalia; order Artiodactyla; family Bovidae; genus Tragelaphus; species Tragelaphus eurycerus. The sequence goes on from CAKXYN010000032.1 coordinate 23,754,392, forward strand.
TGCTCAAAATCCTTCAAGCTAGGCTTTAACAATACATGAACCAAGAACTTCCAAATGCACAAGCTGGATTTAGAAAAGGCAGATGAACCAGAGATTAAATTGTCAACATCCACTGGATTACAAAAAAAGCAAGAGAATTCCAGAAATACATCTATTTGTGCTTTATTGTCTATGCCAAAGTCTTTGACTATGTGGATCACAACAAACTGTGGAAAATTCTTAAAGAGATAGGAACACCAGATCACCTAACCTGTCTCTTGTAAAACCTGTATGCAGGACAAGAAGCAACAATTAGAACCAGCAAGGAAATCAAAGCAGTCAATCCTAAAGGAAATCAATCCTGAATATTCATTGGAAGGACTAATGGTGAAGCTGAAGCTCCAATATTTTTGGTCACCTGATGTAAAGAGCCAACTCATTGGAAAAGACCGTGATGCTAGGAAAGATTGAGGACAGGAGGAGAAGGGAGAGACAGAGGTTGAAATGATTGAAATGGTTGAAATGGTTGGATTGCATCAATGGACATGAGTTTGAACAAATTCTGGGAGATAGTGAAAGACAGGGAGAGCCTGGTATACTGCAGTTCATGAGGTCACAAAGATTCAAACACAATTTAGCAACTGAAGAACAACATATTTAGTCTGTTGTTGCTGGACATTGGGTATTTTTCAGCTTGAGGCCATAATAAATAGTGCAGCTATGAACATATCTTTTGGTCCACATAAAAATACATTTTTGTTGAATATATTCTGGGAATGTAATTTCTGGGTCACAAGGTATGCACATATTCAGCTTTAGAATTCATTGTCAAAGAGTTTTCCAAAGTAATTGCATCAACATAGAACTTCTATAATTCATGAAGTATGTTAAGCTCATAGAAAATCTCTATGTAAATACAAAGTTCTGTTATTAACTCAATGCCTCATTTGCACAAGATCATCTTGTTCCATGGCAATTAAAAATAACATCTTTGATTAGATGAAATCAAATGTCTACTGGGATTTGCATTTATAATCTAGATGTGTCACACTCTTTTCTCTAATCAAAATTAGATTTTGACATGCTTTCAAATGTGTCAGTGAAAGACAAACATTGGTACACTGTTTCTAAAAGCATATTAGGTCATACATGTTTGGTGTCATGTCAACACTTTCTTTAGAAATAGCCATGTTTGTCAAGTGATTGAAAATGACATGCAAATTCAATATTTTCTACATCCCCAGTGTACATTTTTCAGTATTCAAATTTTTTAAAATATCTTATCCATTAATCCTTAGAATTTATGTCCTTATGAGGGTCCATGGAGTAAATGGTTCACTTCTTTGCATTAATTATTTTAAACTTTAAATTTGTTATTAATAATATCCAGTATATAAAAAATGAGTGGAAAAAGAGAAAAAGTATATAGCGTAGAGAAGATAAAAATCACTGGTATTCCTACATTTCTTAAAAATTGCTAAAACTTCAGTATATGTTCCTCCAAATTGTTCCTATATGTTCCCATAGATATTTATGTATTAAAAAAATCATATTATACATACATATTACCTGGCTTTAATGTTTATATTCTATAAATCTTTCCATATCAGTGTACATAAATTTTAATGATCAAACAAAATTGCATATCATATTAACAAGTATTTATCACTTCAATCAAAAGATCAATTATAATTCTTTCACAAATATTATGAAAGCACAAAATGCCCACAGCATTTGGTTAGGTATTGGCAGCATGTCTTTGGGAAGAGTATCACTTTAAGGACAAGTTGATCTGAATTTGTATCCTGGACCAACCACTATGTAGCTGTGTTATCTGGAACCAGTTACTCGATATATCTAAGCTTAAGTTTACTCATCAATAAATAGAATGAAAAATGTACTTCAGATATTTGTCAGGAGAATTGGATGGGATAATGTATAAGAAAATACTTGACATGGGGACTGACACATAAGTATTCACTAAATTTGCTTGAATCTGAATCTGTGGGAAGCACAACTATTATAAGAACTTTCCACTATCATTCAGAACTCATAATCTGACAGCAGATTGGGGTAGTTACACAAATAAGTAAGAGGAAGAAATCCATTTTCATTGATAAAATGCCTACTATGTGTCCCAGCCATGTTGTATACTTTCATTTCTACTGTAGAAGGCATTATTTCATAGGAAGAATGAAATTATCCCTGGAGCAAGATACTCGCATCCCTGTATGAGACACTCCGAAGAAGCTTTTTCTTATAGAGAATCCTGGAAAGGTTGTTGAGTCAGTAGTTAAAAGATCTTGCTCAGGATCTGAGACGCCACTCTGGGCTCCTGAAGCCCTCTAATCATGGATTTCTGTCTAACATAACAGTTTTTTTTTTTCTAACATAACTCCTTTTTCAGTGGAGCAGCACAAGAGCAAGACTCAACTACAAAAGATGCAGAAGTGGCTGAATTAAGTTTAAAGGTAGCTAATACATATTTACTGAGCAGGTGTTCTTTGTCAGGTTTCTAACTGGGCCTGAGAGATAGAATAAACCTAATTTTACTCTCAAAAATTTCATAGTTTAGTGGAAAAAGTAGGATTATACACGAACATTACATTGTAATATGAATAATACAATAATGGAGTTGTTGTGGGCTGAAAGTGGGAACGCTATTTCAAGCCAGGTGACGTCATGTGCAGAAACATGGGGCATATCCAAATAGGTGATTCTTGGGGGTTTATGGAAATATGCAGAAATTCTATTTGGAGCAAAATCAAATGGCCTAAATGTCTCTCTCATATGCATATATACGCCTATATACAAATTCCGGGAGTTGGTGATGGACAGGGAGGCTTGGTGTGCTGCGATTCATGGGTCACAAAGTGTCGGACATGACTGAGCGACTGATCTGATCTGATTTGATCTGATATACAAATTCATGTATGTATATACATGTATATATATATGCATGTATGTGTATATGTATGTGTATTAATATATGTATATATAACAAGAAAAGTTAACTTATTTGAGAATATATTGAAGTCTACAAAGTCATATTTTTTATGAACAAGACTGTGTGTACACTGGAATGTGGTTAATGGTATAATTTATTTTATACAACATTAAAGACATATAGAAACCCTTCCTAAGAGATCAACACAAAGAAATAGAGGAAAACAATAGAACAGGAAGGATTAGAGATCTCTTCATGAAAATTAGAAATACTAAGGGAACATTTCATGCAAAGATGGGCAAAATAAAGGACAGAAATGGTATGGAGCTAATAGAAACAGAAAATATTAAGAAGAGGTGGCAAGAATACACAAAAGAAGTATAAGAAAAAATTTCTTCATGTCCCAGATAACCACGATGGTGTCATCACTCACCTAGAGCCAGACTTCCTGGAGTGTGAATTCAAGAGGGCCTTATGAAGTATCACTACAAATAAAGCTAGTGGAGGTGATGGAATTCCAGTTGAGGTATTTCAAATCCTAAAAGATGATGCTATGAAAGTACTGCACTCAATATGCCAGAAAATTGGGAAAACTCAGCAGTGGCCACAGGACTGAAAAAGGCCAATTTTCATTCCAATCCCAAAGAAAGTCAATGCCAAAGAATGTTCAAACTATCACACAATTGCACTCATCTCACACACTAGCAAATACGCAAAATTCTCCAATCTAGGCTTCAACAGTACGTGAAACACTAACTTCCCCATGTTCAAGGTGGATTTAGAAAAGGCAGAAGAACCAGAGATAAAATTGCCATCATCTGTTGGATCATAGAAAAAGCAAGAGAGTTCCAGAAAAACATCTATTTCTGCTTCATTGACTACACTAAAGCCTTTCACTATGTGGATCACAACAAACTGTGGAAAACTTGTAAAGAGATGAGAATCCCAGGCCATCTTACTGGCCTCCTGAGAAATTTGTATGCAGGTCAGGAAGCAAAAGTTAGAACTGGACATTGAACAATGGACTGGTTCCAAATTGGAAAAGTAGTATGTCAAGGCTGTATACTGTCACCTTACTCCCAGGCCAAAATACTGGAGTGGGTAGCCTTTCTTTTCTCCAAGGGATCTTTCCAACCCAGGGATTGAACCCAGGTCTCCTGCATTGCGGGCAGATTCTTTACCAGCTGATCCACAAGAGAAGCCCAAGAATACTAGAGTGGGTAGCCTATCCCTTCTCCAATGGATCTTCCTGACCCAGGAATCAAACCGGGGTCTCCTGCATTGCAGGCAGATTCTTAACCAACTGAGCTATTAAAGCCCAACTTATATGCAGAGTACATCATGTGAAATGCTGGATGGATGAAGCACAGCCCACAATCAATATTGCAGGGAGAAATATCAATAATGTCAGATATTGATATCAATAATGTCAATAATGTCAGATATGCAGATGGCAGAAACCAAAGAGGAACATCTTGATGAAGAGCCTCTTAATGAGGTGAAAGAGGAGAGTGAAAAAACTGGCTTGAAACTCAACATTAAAAAAAAATGAAGATCATGGCATCCAGTCCCATCACTTCATGGCAAATAGATGGAGGAACAATGGAAACATGGACAGACTTTATTTTCTTGGTCTCCAAAATCACTGTAGATGGTAACTGCAGCCATGAAACTAAAAGACGCTTTCTCCTTGGAAGAAAAGCTATGACAAGCCTAGTTCAGTTCAGTTGCTCCGTTGTGTCTGACTATTTGCGACCCCATGGACTGCATGCAGCATGCCAGGCTTCCCTGTCCATCACCAACTCCCGGAGCTTGCTTAAATTCATGTCCATCGCGTTGGTGATGCCATCCAACCATCTCATCCTCTGTCATCCCTTCTCATCCCGCCTTCAATCTTTCCCAGCATCAAGGTCTTTTTCAATGAGTCAGTTCTTTGTGTCAGGTGGCCGAAACATTGGAGTTTCAGCTTCAGCATCAGCCTTTCCAATGAATATTCAAGACTGATTTCCTTAGGATTGATTGGATAGAACTCCTTGCAGCTCAAGGGATGCTCAGAATCTTCTCCAACACCACAGTTTAAAAGCATCAATTCTTCAGTGCTCAGCTTTCTTTATAATCCAACTCTCAAATCCATACATGATAAATCAGGTTTGAGTAGATGGACCTTTGTTGGTAAATTAATGTCTCTACTTTTTAATATGCTGTCTAGGTTGTTCCTAGCTTTTCTTCCAAGGAGCAAGGATCTTCTAGTTTCATGGTTGTAGTCACCATCTGCAGTGATTTTGGAGCCCAAAACAATAAAGTCTGTGACTGTTTCCATTGTTTCCCCATCTATGCCATGAAGTGATGGGACCAGATGCCATGATTTTAGTTTTCTGAATGTTGAGTTTTAAGCCAGTTTTTTCATTCTCCTCTTTCACCTTCATCAAGAGGCTCTTTAGATCCTCTTCATTTTCTGTCATAAAGGTGGTGTCACCTGCATATCTGAGGTTATTGATATATCTCCCAGCAATCTTGATTTCAGCTTGTGCTTCATCCAGCCCAGCATTTTCCATGATGTATTCTTCATATAAGTTAAATAAGCAGGATGACAATATAAAGCCTTGAAGCATTCCTTTCCTGATATGGTTTTTCTAGTGGTCATGTATGGATGTGAGAGTTGGACTGTGAAGAAAGCTGAGCACCGAAGAATTGATGCTTTTGAACTGTGGTGTTGGAGAAGACTCTTGAGAGTCCCTTGGACTGCAAGGAGATCCAACCAGTCCACTCTAAAGGAGATCAGCCCTGGGTGTTCTTTGGAAGGAATGATGCTAAAGCTGAAACTCCAGTACTTTGACCACCTCATGTGAAGAGCTGACTCACTGGAAAAGATACTGATGCTGGGAGGGATTGGGGGCAGGAGGAAAAGAGGACGACAGAGGATAAGATGGCTGAATGGCATCACCGACTCGATGGATGTGAGTCTGAATGAACTCCAGGAGATGGTGATGGACAGGGAGGCCTGGCGTGCTGCGATTCATGGGGTCGCAAAGAGTTGGACACAACTGAGCGACTGAACTGAACTGAACTGTTGTTCCTTGTCCAGTTCTAACTGTTGCTTCCTGACCTGCATAAAGATTTCTCAGGAGGCCGTTAGGGTGGTCTGGTATTCCTGTCTCTTGAAGAATTTTCCACAGTTTTTGTAATCCACACAGTGAAAGGCTTTGGTGTAATCAATAAAGCAAAAGTAGATGTTTTTTATGGAATTCTCTTGCTTTTTTGATGACAATTTGAGAAACCCAGACAGTATATTAAAAAGCAGAGACATTACTTTGCTGACAAATGTCCATCCAATAATTGGTATGGTTTCTTCCAGTAGTCATATATGGATGTGAGTTGGACCATAAAGAAAGCTGAGTGCCAAAGAATTGATGCCTTTGAACTGTGGTGTTGCGGAAGACTCTTGAGAGTCCCTTGGACAGCACGGAGGTCAAACCAGTCAATCCTAAAGGAAATCAGTCCTGAATATTCATTGGAAGGACTGCTGCTGAAGATGAAGCTCTAATACTTTGGCCATCTGATGTGAAGAAGTGACTCATTTGAAAAGACCCTGATGCTGTGAAAGACTGAAGGCAGGAGGAGAAGGTTTAAGACAGAGGATATGATGGTTGGATGGCATCACCGACTTGATGAACATGAGTTTGAGCAAGTTCTGGGAGTTGGTGATGGCTAGGGAAGCCTGGTGTGTTGCAGTCCATAGGGTTCCAAAGAGTCAGACATGAGTGCGTGACTGAAGTGAAAGATGTATACGTAAAAAAAAAAAAAATCTTTTAAGACAATATTCTTCAAAGGTCATTTTATCTTATCAGATTTTAAGTCTGAAACTCAGATTGTATCAATTCCCACTCTGTCAAGTAATACTTTTGATATTTCTCCCTTTTTGCCTAGGAAAATGTCTAGGTCTCAAAAACTCAGTCTATTAGGTCTGGAAGAGAAAATCAAGTACAATCACTTTATTTTGAAACTGAAACCCCTGGAAGGAAAGCACTTGCCAAAAATCCCAGAGCAAATTGGAGTAGAGCTGGTCCTGGAATGCAAGCTGCCTGACATTCTGGCTTATATTCACAACTGATGTAATATCAGATATTCCTGCATCTCTATGCCCCTAAAAATGACTACACCGGGAGTCCTAAATTCATAAATAATCCCTACTCTGTTTCCAATTGACACAGCTAAGACTTCCTTTAAATATGCTCTAAAAGCATGGTTTTAAGTAATCTTCATCATTTAGCATAATGTCTTAAGGTCAGGTCCAGAAGAAAACCTCAGATAAGAGATCTAAGTTTAGAAAATATCTATAAGATGAACACATGTGTATTATTCAGACATGTCTCTTTTGCACATAACTGAAGCCCACTCCCAGTTTTCAAGATAAGAATATTCAATGGCTCTTAAATTTAGGGAGAACAAGTTGAAGAACTAAATCAGAGACACAAACAATGCCCTCAGAACTCTCTCAGCTCTTTCAGATTCTGTCTCTACTCAGGCTCTGTCTCTATGTTACCCTCAGGTTCTTAGTCTCATTCACAACAAAGGACATAGAACTGCCAACAGCTCCAGGGTTCCATCCTTTATGGCATATACTTTAAAGAGAAAGGGGGACTTCTCCCTCCCGGCTTTAGAATAGAAAGTACCTACCAGCCCCTCCACCATGTGTCCCTTGCACACTCCGAATTTATCACTGTGGCCAAGGGGATGAGAACCCGTAATAGGCCAGGGTCAAATGTCAGTCTCTGTGAAAGGAGGGATGGAAAATCACAACTGAAGACCTCATCAGAATCACAAGGCATAAACGAAGAACTATCTTCAAAGGTAAGAAGATACCATGATGAGAAGGGAGGAAAGAATGCTAGCAAACTAAAACAGCAGATGTCCTCTACAAATGGTATTTAAGATGAAGGTTATTTAAACTGAAACAGGGATTGGAAATAGAACATAATTAAGACTGAGGTAGGAGAATTAAAATGCATGCTGTTTAAGATGGATTTTGGTTGGAACTTGTAAGATGGAAGGATGATAAGACACATGGGGAATTAAAATTAAGTAAATTTAAGGTAATTTGAAAATACGGTTAACTGTCAAGAGATAGGAGTAATATGTAAGATCTGTCTAGGGTATTGGAAGTGAGGATATATATGATTGATCAATATTTATAATGAAGATTAAAATGAAAAATAATATTTATAAAATAATTAAAATCTGGAATCTCTTGAGTTCCTTCAATAGATATGTTATTGTATTAAATTTTACACATATACAATGTAAATTAATACTTACTTTAGACCTGACAATATGTACTATTCTCCATTTTAAAAACAATACCTAAAGTTATATATCTAAGTGGCTGAGGCAGAACTTAAACCTAGTCCTGCCTGACTCCAAAGCCCATTCTCTGAACTACTGTGCTACATGAGGGGATTTTTCATGGAAAATATTTATAACTGAGGAAGATATTTTGATATGGAAGAGGAGTAGCAGTGATATTTGAGATAAAATTAGATCATATAAGATGGAGAGAATTGTTTTATTAGTATGAGGTATTTAAAATGTGGAATACTTAAGGCTTCCTGGTGGCTCAGATGGTAAAGCATCTGCCTGCAATGCGGGAGACCTGGGTTCAATCCCTGGGTCGGGAAGATCCCCTGGAGAAGGAAATGGCAACCCACTCCAGTACTCTTGCCTGAAAAATCCCATGGACAGCAGAGCCCAGTAGGCTACAGTCCACGGGGTCACAAAGAGTCAGACACGACTGAGTGACTTCACTTCACTTCACCAGTAGAAACTGGACCATGCTTCACCATCTCTGACTAGGTGCAAGCATTCCCTCAAGAGCTGAGCATAGGGCAGAAAGTGCCCACACTTTATGGAAAAGGTGTGATGTGACACTACAGGATGTGTTTAGACACTATAGGTGCTTTCTGGTGGAGAGGAGACTGATACTGGTGTGGGATCCACCCAGCAATTTTTTTTGAAAGTAACCACAATCTTTAGAAGGAGTTACTGCCATAGACCTATAGATATAGGCACAGCAGGTTATATGGTGGTGTTCCTTGATAAATCAACCTACATTTAATACAATTTCTGGCTTTTTCTGGCTTCACCTACTCATTCCTAGAGGGCCAGCCACACTCTGTTGTTTACACTTTTCAAATTCCTATAGACAGTGTCTGCCTCATTATTCACCCCTCCAGTAACATCTGTTGTCAAACTATCCATTTTGGATTTTTTTGCACTCCTTTCTCAAGTGTCCAAATCTAAATTTTACTTCAGAGCCTAAGGAGCACCTCAGAATAATTTTGGAACACAGATTATAGGCAACAGTATGGAATCTACTCCAAGCAGATTGGTCACCTCACCTGGCTTCCAGCTAGACCCACACATATGAAACCTTTTCTGGAGAAACCATCTTCCAGTAATACATTTGGTTTCAAACTTAAAATGTTTGAAATAAGAAAATGCTTCCTTTTTTCTTGGCTAGAAACCGCTTCTCAATATGAGACTCTCTGGAGGGAATAATTAAGGAAGAAGAGACTAGGTTGGAAAAATCTAAGATCTTTATTTAAATCCGGGTTCCACCCAGCCTCTGATCTTAAGCTAAAGATAGAATTTTGAAAAATCATCAGTTTAAGCCTTTAAAGACATGGCATTTGATAAGAACACTCAAGGAATGAGATAAAGTGAGAACAGAGTGTCCAGTACAGAACCCCTAGGAACACTAAAATTTAATGGTTGGGCAAAGTATTGAGTCCAATGTAGGAAACAGAACAGAAGAGGTAATACCAGTCAAAGTTATAGACTGACTTTATATGAAGTTTTACATAAGTAGTTGTAGTTCTCCACATAGCTGGAAAAAGTAATCACTATTCTTTCAGATTTTTCAGAAATGTTTCATGGGATCATTCAGTTATTCATTCAACATATAGTCTAGGAAGTCTACAAAAAAGCAATAAGAGGAAAAGTAAACAACATCTTCAAATTAATTGTTTAACTATCATTAAGGAACAGCTTAATTTGGAGGCCACAATAAAGTAGAAATATTTGGCTCAATCCTTTTTAGAAAAAGGTTATTTATAAAACAAAAAATGACCTGCAAGGAAAGAATAAATCTTTCAATAACTCTACCCAATTCCAAGTTTACTCCATAGAAAAACAAAGCTCTGAGTCTCACTAGGATAGACTCAGTTGCAAAGCCAACTGTATTAGCCATCCACTGCTGTGTAACAAATTACCACAAACTTAGCAGCTTAAAACAGTACTCATTTATGAGCTCACAGTTTTGAATATCCAAAGCATGGCATGGCATGGCTGGATTCTCTGTTCAGAAAATCACAAGGCTGAAATCAAGCTGGGTTGGCGGCACTGGGGAAAAATCTGCTCTCAAGCTCATTTTTGTTATTGGCAAAATTCAGTTCCTTCTGGTTGAAGAACTGAGATACCTATTTTCTTGCTGGTTGTCATTTGGGAAATGCTCTCCTAAAAGTCATCTACATTTCTTGTCACATGGACCCCTCCATTTTCAAATCAATCTATTTCTGCTTCATTGACTACACCAAAGCCTTTGACTCTGGATCACAACAAACTGTGGAAAATTCTTCAAGAGACGGGAATAACAGACCACCTTACCTGACTCCTGAGAAATCTGTTTGCAGGTCAAGAAACAACAGTTAAAACAGGGACATGGGACAATGGACTGATTCCAAATTGTGAAAGGAGTTCATCAAGGCTGTATATTGTCAGTTTATTTATTTAACTTGAATGGAGAGTATATCATGTGAAATGCTGGACTGGATGAAGTGCAAGTTGGAATCAAGATTGCAGGGAGAAATATCAATAACCACAGATAAGCAGATAGCACCACCCTTATGGCAGAAAGTGAAGAGGAACTAAAGAGCCTCTTGATCAAAGTGAAAAAGGAGAGTGAAAAAGCTGGCTTAAAATTCAACATTCATAAAACTAAGATCAAGGCATCTGGTCCCATCACTGCATGGCAAATAGATGGGGAAACAATGGAAAGAGTGAGAGACTTTATTTTCTTGGGCTCCAAAATCACTGCAGATGGAGACTGCGGCCATGAAATTAAAAGACGCTTGCTCCTTGGAAGAAAAGCTATGACCAGCCTAGATATAATATCAAAAAGCAGAGACATTAAATAAAAACAAAGATCTGTCTAGTCAAAGCTATGGTTTTTTCAGTAGTCATGTATGGATGTGAGAGTTGGACCATAAAGAAGGCTGAGCACCAAAGAATTGATGCTTTTGAATTGTGGTGTTGGAGAAGAGTCCTGAGAGTCCTTTGGACTACAAGGAGATCAAAACAGTCAATCCTAAAGGAAATTAACCCTGAATTTTCACTGGAAGGACTGATGCTGAAACTAAAGCTCCAATACTTTGGCCACCTGATGAGAAAAATTAACTCACTGGAAAAGAACCTAATTCTGAAAAAGATTGAAGGCAGGAGGAGAAGGGAATGACAGAGGATCATATGGTTGGATGGCATCACTGACTCGATAGACATGAATTTGAGCAAGCTCCATGTGTTGGTGATGGACAGGGAGGTCTGGCATGCTGCAGTCCATGGGGACACTAAGAGTCAGACATGACTGAGCGACTGAACTGAACTGACTGATGTCAAATCCTTGTGGTACTTACAATCTCTGACATTTTCCACCTCTGACCTCTAGGTGCATGTGTGCTTACTTGCTGAGTTGTGTCTGACTTTTGAGACACCATGGACTGTTGCCTGCTAGCTTCCTCTGTCTATGGAATTTTTCAAGCAAAAATACTAGAGCAAGTTGTCATTTCCTCCTTCAAAGGACCTTCCTGTCCAGGGACTGAACCTGTGTTTCCTATGCCTCCTGAATTTTTAAAAATTCACATTTTTAAAAATTAATTAATTTATTTTAATTGGAGGATAATTACTTTAGAATATTGTGGTGTTACCCACTGAGTCATCTGACCTATATACCTAAGTTTAAAATGCTCATGTAATTTGGTCAGGCCCATTCAGGTAATCTTCCTATTATAAGGTCAACTGACTTGGGAATTTAATGACATTTGCAAAATCCATTTTCCCATATAATAATCATGGAGAGTGCTTTCTAATCAAATTCAGAGATTCTACCTACATTCAAGGAAAGGGAATTATCCAGGACATGTACATCATGAGAGGGTACAGAGAGTTATGAGGAGTATCTTAGAACTCTGTCAAACACACTATCCTAAACTGATAAAAATGAAGGCAGTCACACTTTCAAAATTCAGCTCTAGTGCCTTTGGTCTTCCTAGGTAGCTCAGTGGTAAAGAGTCTGCCTGCCAATACAGAAAATGCAGTTTTGACTTTTGGGTCAGAAAGATACCCTGGAGAAGAAAATGGCAACCACTCCACTATTCTTGCCTGGAAAATTCCATGGACAGAGGAGCCTGACGGGCTACAGTTCATAGGGTTGCAAAAGAGTTGGACATGACCTAGCAACTAAACAACAGTAACATCTACCTTTTATGTGCCTTTTTGTTCACCCTACCTCCCAACCTAGGTAGGAGTAATTATTTCTATTTTTTCTTAAAGCACTTGTAACATTTTAGTACATTGACTTATTTACACAAGTCTTTCCTTATAGACTAGGAACTTCTCGTAACTAGAGATTGGGTCTGATTCACTGCTATACCCTCAGGGTCCAGCTTAGGGACTGGCATATAATTGATGTTCAAACACTATTGTTGAGTGAATGAAAATAAATGGTATCATCCATTGGTTGACCTGGACACTGTCTTTGAAACAACTTAGAGGTGTGGCTGAATAACGGAGTACAAAAAATATTGAGACCCACAGACAGTCTTTTATTGTAATAAGAACATTTTTTGATCATGCCCTTCTTTTTCTTTTCTCCTTTTGCCCAATACTAACCTTTTATCTTATGTCCTAGATTCCAATCCTTCCAGCCTCTCCTAGGACACTGTCCCTCCATCTGTTATACCCTCTCCCTCATACATTTTCAATTGCGTGCCCTCCACTGGCTCTCTCATCTCTCCCTAAAAACATGTTTAATTTCTCTTTAGCCCAAATCTTTTGTTTGATTAGGCTTCCAACATAAGGTAGACTCCATTTCTCCCATTCCTATGATATTGTTCTAGTCTACCTTTCATCTGGACTAAATGATGTTTCTGCCTCCAATCTTACCCTATTCCAATCCATCCTTCACACCAATGCCGGGGTAAACTGTAAAATACAAACAAAGACATATCATTCTTCTGCTTAAAACTCTTTGATATGTTTTCATCACTTACTGGGTCAAGGCCTACTACTTATTATGGCATTTGAAACTCTGCACAACTTGTATTTCTGAGATATTTCCTGTTCTTCTCCCATCTGTTACCCATTACACCCCACTTTTACCTTGATTATATGAGCCTTTGGTAATCTTTGAGCACAGAACATGTGCTTTTACCATATTCTATATTTTCTCATGTTCTTTCTTCTTCCTCATATCTTCATGGTAGAATTAATTGTTATCTCTTCATGCATATGACTCTATCTTAGCACTGCTCATATATAAAAGATGTTCTCCTCTGACTGTGGGCTCTCTGCTGTGTAGTAAGGATTAGTTTCAGAACTAACAAGATAAGGATCCCCTAAAGGAACTATCACTCATGAATTCATTCCCTATCCTAAGTGTTAGCTAAGTGCTGCTTCTGTGCCAGGTACTGTGCTGTGTGTATGTTGGAGACACAGAAGAGAATCCTCCCAAAGTGCTTAATGACATTTATTTCTACTGTCTCCCACTGCTACTGATACAGTTAGGCACATAGCAGATGCTCATGCAAGGACACATATCAGAAAAAAACAGTGTAAGATGAATTAACTCTTCCATTTTTGTCTTTGTACCCTCAAAATCTAGCATGGAGCCTGGCAAGCTGGAGTGCTTAATAAATGTTTATGAATCAAAGAGAAATGAATGATCCTACATAGATGGATGAGGCAGCTAAGGCCACCAAACAGGATTGTTTCTTAGGGGTTCTTATTCATACTGCTGCTGCTGCTGCTAGGTCGCTTCAGTCATGTCTGACTCTGTGCGACCCCATAGATGGCAGCCCACCAGGCTCCCCCGTCCCTGGGATTCTTCAGGCAAGAACACTGGTGTGGGTTGCCATTTCCTTCTCCAATGCATGAAAGTGAAAAGTGAAAGTGAAGTCGCCCAGTTGTGTCCAACTCCTAGTGACCCCATGGACTGCAGCCCACCAGGCCTTTCCATCCATGGGATTTTCCAGGCAAGAGTACTGGATTGGAGTGCCATTGCCTTCTCCGTCTTATTCATACAGTGTCACCATTAATTGACACATTCTTTGAGATGTGATTTTTTAAATAATGGTATATGGCAACCCACTCCAGTATTCTTGTCTGGAGAATCCCAGGGACAGAGGAGCCTGGTGGGCTGCCGTCTATGGGATCGCAGAGTCGGACACGACTGAAGCGACTTAGCAGCAGCAGCAGCAGCATACCCCTTCCTAAGCCATTAACAATGAGAAAAAAAAAAAAAAAAACTGCTAAATTTCAATGAGGAGTTGGCAAATATTATCCACTAATATATCCTTTCTAATGATTCTTTCAAAAGCAGCACAATTACTACAGGTAACTAACTATCAAGTTATGGTATGATATGGCAACTGCCAAGGACATCTTTCCATAAATCTTTCTAAATGGGAGCCTTAGCCCTCTTTACTCGACCCTACCTCATCACCTTCAATCAACTTTAGCTAATAGCAAGAAAAACAATAAAATAAATAAAATGGAATTTTCACATGCTTTAAGGACAAGAAAGTTAATGATATGTTGCCACTAAAATTTCTCATTTTCTCTTATATCAGAATTTGGCCATAAAAGAAACAATGAAAAAAGTTACAGCCTCCTCAAGTGTGCCCAATCAGATAAAGAACACTTAATTAATGAGGCTGCACGGAAATTTTCAAATATTCTTCAAACCTGTGCATAGATTCCGAGAAGGGATAATGAATACTAAATTCAGTCCCAGGTATTTTAGAGATAAAATAATTGAGGCCTATAGGAGACAGACTTACTCAAGGTTAAATAATGAATGGAAGGCAGAGTTACACCAGAACCCAAGTTTCCTGCCTCCCGCTTTGGTTCCTGTCAAGGCTTTCTAAATTAAAAATTATCAGCCTGTAGACTTTCTAAAACTTATTGTGATCATAAAGATAATCTATTTTATTCAGTACCACCATTCAAAGCAGCCAACATAGAAGAATCATATGAGAACAAACTAAACCCTAATGTGGAAGTTTCTTCCAACCCTGGTAATGAGAAATTCAGGAGATGGGATTTTAAAGAAAAGACTACAGAAACCAGTGACAAAAGAAACTCACCCAGCCAGACAATAATACTGCATAATTTGACAAAAAGGAGAGAATCATGAAAGCACTTGGATGGCAAATGGAAACAAACAGAACTCCTGGAGATCTGTTTCATTGCCCAGCTCTTAGTAGAGTTCCCAAAGTTTGCTGTATATCTGAAGTGTAGGGAGACTGATTCCAAGTCAATACTGGGAAGTACCTTCTTACCATAACAGCAGCCAGATGTGGAACAGGCTGCCTGTGAAGTCAGAATTTCCCTCTAATTGGAGACAACCAGACAGAGGCTGGGCATTGCAAAGGAGACTCTACCCATTTGGTGGAAAGGGCTTTGTGAATATAACCCATGATTTTCTGTATCTTTTCCAACCCTGAGATTCTATTACTCCATGGTGGAAGCTTAACATTGAGATGATTTGGGGGTTTTCTTGTGTCCCTCAAATCATACCACAAAACTAATTGCCTATACTTCCTCTTCAAATGATTAACTACTTAATACGGCAATGTATAAAATATATACTTTGTCCTACCAGCTTTTGAAGAGAATGGGTTGCCTTTCTGGGTATGCAGTGTCCTCCATCAACGTTCAGAAGTTGTTTTGTGGAAGTTGCTCAGTAACCTAATGATCTTTTGATGAATTTGTGGCAGAGAAAGTGGTCTCCACATCCTATTCCTCTGCCATCTTGCAGTGTTCCAGAAAAACATCTACCTTTGCTTTATTGACTAAGCCAAAATCTTTGACTGTGTGGATCACAACAAACGGTGGAAAATTCTTCAAGAGATGGGAATACGAGAGCACCTTACCTGCATCCTGAGAAGTCTGTATGCAGGTTAACAAGGAACAGTTAGAACTGGACACGGAACAATGGACTGGTTCCAGATTGGGAAAGTAGTATGTCAAGGCTGTATATTTTCACCCTGCTTATTTAACTTATATGCAGAGTACATCATGTGAAATTCCGGGCTGGGTGAAGCACAAGCTGGAATCAAGATTGCCAGGAGAAATAGCAATAATCTCAGATATGCAGATGATACTACCCTTATGGCAGAAAGCAAAGAAGAACCAAAGAGCCTCTTGAAAGCAAAGAGGAGAATGAAAAAGTTGGCTTAAAGTTCAACATTCAGAAAACTAAGATCATGGCATCTGGGCTCATCACTTCATGGCAAATAGATGGGGAAAGAGTGGAAACAGTGAGAGGCTTTTTTATGGGGGAGGGGGCTACAAAATCACTGCAGATGGTGACTGCAGCCATGAAATTAAAAGACGCTTAATCCTTGGAAGAAAAGCTAGGACCAACCTAGATAGCATATTAAAAAGCAGAGACATTACTTTACCAACAAAGGTCCGTCTAGTCAAAGCTATGGTTTTTCCATTAGTCTTGTATGGATGTGAGAGATGGACTATGAAGAAAGCTGAGTGCCGAAGAATTGACGCTTTTGAACTGTGGTGTTGGAGAAGACACTTGAGAGTTCCTTGGACTGCAAGGAGTTCCAACCAGTCAATCATAAAGGAGATCAGTCTTGAATATTCATTAGAAGGACTGATGCTGAAGCTCCAATCTTTTGGCCATCTGATGTGAAGAACCAACTCACTGGAAAAGACCCTGATGTTGGGAAAGACAGGCAGGAGAAGAAGGGGACGATAGAGGATGAGATGGTTGGCTGTCATCACCAACACAATGGACATGAGTTTGAATAGGCTCTGGGAGTCGGTGATGGACACGGAAGCCTAGCGTGCTGCAGTCCATGGGGTCACAAAGAGTCGGACATGACGGAGTGACTGAACTGAACTGAACTGATACAATATATGCTGGATGTTGGGGTGGGAGGTGAGGGTTCTAGGAGTCAGTATATCATGGCCCCAGTCATTAACAATGGTCTGGGTCTTCTAAGGTGCTCAACTATACAATGGACTCTCTGTAGTTGTTCTATGTACCTGATATTATCAAAGTCAAAGTAACTTGCTGAAAAGTACGACACATCTGAATATGTATGAATTTACCATCTTGCTATAGGAAATGTGCATAATCTTCTTGGCTAATATCAGTTGAATGCCTTCTCTGTGGCAGGTTCTGAAATAAGGTATTTTCTGGCAGAATCAGCCCACCAGAGTTGGTAACTTTATTTCTTCAGTTTTAATAAGATGTTAAGTATCTTTTCCTAGATCACCCAGCTAAAAAGTGGTTACAAATACAGGCAGCCTTTTGTCAAAGCTTTGTGTTAAACCACTACCCTTTCTCTCTTTCTAATGTATATGCATATAGGTATGCATATATACATCTATCTGATGTCTTGACATACAGAGATAAGAGCACACAATTTAGAGACAGGTGGATTGGTGTCTCATTTAGATTCTGCCAGGATTGATTGACTTCAAGAAAATCAGGTAATGTCTATAACTCTGGATTACTTCATCTATAAAACTGAGACACAACATCTAACAGGTTAAAATGAGATGCCACTTTAAAAAAGTGCTTTGTAAAAGACATACCACTAGAAATATTATTTTGTCTGATCATAGTTATTACAGTCTTAATTCTAGCACTCCCTCTAGATTCCCTTTAACTTCATTCTTTTCATATAACTCAAATTGACCAACTTCTTACCATCTCCTTTTCTTCTCTAGTTGCTCTTTTCTCTCTCACAGAAAGCAGAAATGGTCTCCAAACTGGCCTTCCTATGCCTCTCTTGCCCCATTTGCTTTGCATTATAAATCAGGTCATGTCTAGCTTCCTACTGCTCTAAGAGAAAAATTTATATTCCGTACTGTCACCTAGATATCCTCTATTATTATCTGGCTTGGTTCTTACACTCTTATCTGCCAGGTTCTTATATCTCAGGCCTTACCACTCTCCCCTGCTCACTGTACTCAACCACACTGACTTAACTTTTTTAACAGGTCAAATTCATATCTCACAAGCCTAAAGGATGATGCTATTAAGGTGCTGCACTCAATATGCCAGCAAATTTGGAAAACTCAGCACTGTCCACAGGACTGGAAAAGGTGAGTTTTCATTCCAATCCCAAAGAAAGGCAATGCCAAAGAATGCTTACACTACTGCACAATTGCACTCATCTCACATGCTAGTAAAGTAATGCTCAAAATTCTCCAAGCCAGGCTTCAACAGTACGTGAACCGAGAACTTCCAGATATACAAGCTGGATTTAGAAAAGCCAGAGAAACCAGAAATCAAATTTCCAACATCCATTGGATCATAGGAAAAGCAAGACAATTCCAGAAAAACATCTACATCTACTTCATTGACTACATTAAAGCCTCTGACTGTGTGGATCACAACAAACTGTGGAAAATTCTTAAAAGAGATGAGAATCCCAGGCCACCTTATTGGCCTCCTGAGAAATCTGTATGCAGGTCAAGAACAACACTTAGAATTGTACATGGAACAATGGTCTGGTTCCAAATTGGGAAAGGAGTACGTCAAGGCTGTATACTGTCACTTTGCTTATTTAACTTCTATGCAGTGTACATCATGCAAAACGCTACACAGGATGAAGCACAAGCTGGAATCAAGATTGCAAGGAGAAATATCAATAATCTAAGAAATGCAGATGACACCACCCTTATGACAGAAAGGGAAGAGGAACTAAAGAGTCCCTTGATGGAAGTGAAAGAGGAGAGTGAAAAAGCTGACTTAAAATTCAACATTCAAAAAACTAAGATCATGGCATCCGGTCCCATCACTTTATGGCAAATAGATGGGGTAAAAATGGAAAGACTGATAGACTTTATTTTCTTGGGCTTCAAAAATCACTACAGATGGTGACTATAGCCATGAAATTAAAAGACCCTTGCTCCTTGGGAGAAAAGTTAATGACCAACCTAGACAGCATATTAAAAAGCAGAGACATTACTTTGCCAACAAAGGTCCATCTAGTCATAGCTATGGTTTTTCAAATAGTCATGTATGAATGTAAGAGTTGGACCATAAAGAAAGCTGAGCACTGAAGAATTGATGCTTTTGAACTATGGTGTTGGAGAAGACCCTTTTTTTTAATTTATTTTAATTGGAGGCTAATTACTTGATAATATTGTAGTGGTTTTTGCCATACATTGACATGAGTCAGCCATGGGTGTACATAGGTCCCCCATCCTGAACACCTCTCCATCTTCCCTCCCCATCCCATCCCTCAGGGTCCTCCCAGTTCACCGGCCCTGAGCACCCTGACTCATGCATCAAACCTGGACTGGAGATCTATTTCACATATGGTAATATACATGAGGAGAAGACTCTTGAGAGTCCCTTGAACTGCAAGGAGATCCAACCAGTTCATCCTAAAGGAAATTAGTCCTGAATATTCATTGGAAGGACTGATGCTAAAGCTGATCAAACTCCAATTCTTTGGCAAACTAATGCGAAAAACTGACCCTTTGGAAAAGACCCTGATGCTGGGAAAGATTGAAGACAGAGGAGAAGGGGAAAACAGAGGACGACATGCTTGGATGGCATCACTGACTCAATGAACATGAGTTTGAGCAAACTCTGGGCAATGGTGAAGGACAGAGAGGCCTGGTGTGCTGCAGTCCAAAGAATCGCAAAGAGTTAGACATGACAGAGTGACTGAACAACCACAAATACTCTCTGTACATACTCTGCTCACATCTTCCCACCAGTCATTCTTTTCCATCAGTCAGGATGCTGCCCTTATTCTACCTCCTCATGGAAGCCTTCAGATTCCATCTGTGTCAAAACAGTTCCCCTTCCCCACACTCAACCAGAATTCTCTATTCCTTACCTTGTTTCTTTTCTTTATAGCTTTCTTTCTTTTCTTTATGTTTTTTTTTTTTTCCTTTTATATCCCAAGATAATGAGGACAAGCACTTTGACTTTATAAATATATCACCAATTGACAACCTGAGCCTACTGGTTGAGATTCAGATGATTCTTTAAAAAAAAAAATCTTGGACTACAGCTGATTTACAGTGTTGTATTGGTTTTAGGCTGCAGGAGGGCATTGCAACCCACTCCAGTATTCTTGCCTGGAGAATCCCAAGGACAGAGGAGCCTGGTAGGCTACAGTCCATAGGGTTGCACAGAGTTGGACACAACTCAAGTGACATGGCATGCACACATGCCTTGGTCAGGTGTACAGCAAAATGATTGACATATACACACTGCTGCTACATCGCTTCAGTCGTGTCCGACTCTGTGCGATCCCATAGATGGCAGCCCACTAGGCTCTGTCCCTGGGATTCTCCAGGCAAGAATACTGGAGTGGGTTGCCTTTTCCTTCTCCAATGCATGAAAGTGAAAAGTGAAAGTGAAGTTGCTCAGTCGTGTCCGACTCTTAGCGACCTCATGAACTGGAGCCTACCAGGCTCCTCTGTCCATGGGATTTTCCAGGCAAAAGTACTGGGGTGGGGTGCCATTGCCTTCCCCCCATATACACACTACTACTTAGAAAATAGATAACTAATGAAAACCTGCTGTATAGCACAGGGAACTCTACTCAGTACTTTATAATGGCCTATATGGGAATAGAATCTTTAAAAAAAAGAGTTGCATATATGTATATAAACCATTCTTCCACCACACATCAATCAATTAAAGATACATTGCAGCACTGTTCACAATAGCCAGGGCTTGGAAGTAACTTAAATGTCCATCAACAGAAAAATGGATAAAGAAGATGTGGCTCACATCTACAATGGAATATTACTCAGCTATAAAAAGGAAGGAAACTGGGTCATTTGTAGAGATGCAGATGGACCTAGAATCTGTCACACAAGTGAAATATGTCAGAAAGTGAAAACAAGTATCATATATTGATGGATGCATGTGGAATCTAGAAAAATGATGCAGCTGAACCTATTTGAAGGGCAGAAATAGAGATGCAAATGTAGGGAATGGACATGTGGACTTGGTAGGGGAGGGGAGTGGGATGAGTTGGGAGACTGGGATTGACATATGTGCACTGCCATGTGTAAAACAGACAACTAGTGGGCACCTACTGTGGAGCGCAGGGAGCTCAGCTTGGTGCTTTGTGATGGCCTAGACGGATTCGATGGGGTGGGGGTGGGAGGGAGTTTAGAGAGAGGGGATATATGTATAGACATAGCTGAATCACTTCATTGTACAGCAGAAACTAACGCAGAATTGTAAAAGATTTCTTTTACAATTTTTAAAGTTGCAAAAGAATTTTACAACTTCAACTTTAAAAAATTGTAAAAGTTTTTTAACTTAAAAACGAACATTATTGATTATTACTACATGACTGTAACATTTTCTATTTCAGGATTAAACAATCCTAGCTTCCCTAAATAAATAAATAAAGATACAAACACTGAAGTCCTGCTTTTCTTTTAAATGAACAGTTCATCCTTTTTATTCATCCTCATCTTTCAAGTCTTTAGTTTGGAACTTGATTCACTGAGCACCAGGAAGTGATGAGTGCCTGTGAAACTCAGCTTAAGGATTCCTCCCTTTGGCTTGCTTGGAGAGGAACTCCCTCAACATCAGACCTAAAAATAGAATTTCAGCAGAGCCCTCACCGAGTCTTCTCTTCCGTCTTCCAACCTGCATCTGATTAGGGTTTTAAACAGCTGGTCACTGCATGCTTGAGCAGCTGCAGGGTCTCTCCCATTTAGCGAGGTTCAAGAGGCTCTTTCAAGGCTGCTGCTTAGTGAGGCACATTTTACTCTCTGTATGCAGCTCCCCCAAGGTCTAGAGTTGAAATTTTAAGGCATGTTAGTCAGTTATTGCATTCTAAATGATTCCTATAATTTATTTTTAACCTTTTTTTTTTTTCCTGTCAACTTCCTGCTGTAAGGCCTTGGACAAGTCACTTCTCTGTTTTGAACCACAGCGGCTGTGAATGTTTGTTATATATATGATAAAATCCAGTGTTAACATGGGATAATTTTACCTTCCAATTTTCCCCAAGTGCTGCTGCTAAGTCGCTTCAGTCATGTCCCACTCTGTGTGACCCCATAGACGGTAGTCCACCAGGCTCCCCCGTCCCTGGGATTCTCCAGGCAAGAACACTGGAGTGCGTTGCCATTTACTTCTTCATTTCCCCAAGTAACCTTAGATTAATTTGGTAAAAATTTCATTTGTTGCCTTATCAAGAATAAGTAACTTAGAGCTTTTATTGTTGCAGTTTTTAAAATTAGAGGGTTATCTACAGCAATCTTCAGATGCTATCACAGTTCTAGGAAGCCCTTACACAGCTCCTAGCATGCCTACTAATTTCAGTGGATGATCTGTGTAGATTATAATCTCCAAAAGTAGGATTCATGGCTTAAACATCTCTGTTCCCCAGCACTTGTCAGTCATAGTATACTACCTATTTGTGCCAACAAAAAGAAGTATGATATACCAAAAAATAATGGATTTGGAATCTTAAGCTTTAGGACTTACACTAAGACAAGTTACCTAATCTCTCTGAGATTCAGTTAGCATGATTAATAATAATAAATTCTTGTAGGGGTATTATATGGATTAAATTAGATGACTGGTATCAAACTGTAAACCCTAAAGTACCACATAAAATGTTAGCCATGATATTAATGATGCCAGAGTGATACAGTGAAGGGGCTGGGTATTAACATTTTCAAATTTACAGTGGTAAAGAAGAAATGATTCTTGAGTGGAGGGTCAAAAATCTGGATCCTAGACTTAGCTCTGCAGTCTATTAACCTGTGTGATTTAATACCAGTCACTTTCCCTTTCTGAGTCTCAAATTCCTTGTTTATATAATTAGGCAGTTAGATGAATGCCAATGCTATTTCAAGCTCTAACATTAAGAAACAGCTCCTTGAAGGCTAGGACTGTATTTTCCATCTTGGTGTCTTCACTGCCTAGTAGTAGCATTTAATAAATGTCAATAACTGTTTATTTTAACTAAACAGAACTGTGGAGCAGAGGAAACAGGGAAGAGGGACAATTTCAACAAATTTAAGGACGTAAAATCAATAAGATTTTGTGACAGATTGATAAGAGAATAACTGCACTTCAGTTGAAATGGTGGTCAGTTGACTAGATTCCAACAAAGGGAACCATCAGTGACTAAGTAACACACCCTCAGCACATCCTTAGAAGGATCAGTTTAAAGAATCTGGGTTGTTTAATACAGAAAAGAGAATTCTTAGAGGGTAATGGGTCAGCTCTGACAAGCTCTTCATTCAACAAATAGCTTAAAGCTTGGATTAAAAGTATTAAAGACTACTTTGTGTCACTTTTGGATATCCCATTTTGTGTGATGCAACAAGGTTGTATATTTAAGAGTTATCATCTTTGACTGTATTAGTTCTGAGAGAGGAGCACAGAATGTGACTGACAGCTGAGAAGGGCCCCCTAATGTGACAATCGTAATTTCTGAACTTAAAGGTGTGGTAGCCTGCTGGAGGATTTGGGGGCTGTTTTTTATATCATGTGTATCTGAGACATATTCTATAGATATCAAGATTCCCAAGATAATGAGGGGGTTTATGGCAATGAGGTTATTTGAAATGGGAAAAATGACTAGAGTATAGAGAGATCAAGTATTTCAACCCCTCCATTTCACTGATAAGAAAATAGGAGACACTTTCCAAGATCATACATTGAGTTAATGTCAGAGCTGCTACTATGAGAATTAAAAAGAAAGGAAACATTTTGTTTGAGTATCTACTATATGTCAGGTTGTGTTAGGCAGCTTTACATGTATCTCAAAATGCCATATACACAGAAGATATATTCAGTAACTTTATTTTATACATAGATAAACAAGTGTAGAGAGTTCAAGCAACTTGTCCAAGGTTATACTAACATTATATATATACTAACATTATTCAGAGTCAGGACTGAACCCACTTTGGCCCATGGTTTCAAATCCTTAGCCTATGTTTGACACTATGCTATTACTATGGAGAACATATATATCTGGTTTACCAAGGACAGTCTTAGTTTATGCATAGAGTTATCCTAGCATAATTATCAGTAGTACTCCTTCATTAAAAATTTCAGGTTTGAAATATAAATTATATGACCAACCTAATCTTTTACCATGAATTTGAAATGTTAACTATCAAACAAAAATTAGAGACCCAGGAGCTGGGTGTTTATGGAGCTAACATTATTACTATTGTATCATCGCAGAAAATTTCTTCTAAGATTAAAAAAAAAAAAAAAAAGATGTTTGTCCTGCTCACTGGCTTTCTGAGGCTTTCTCTTATCCAAAAGTAAAAAGTTATCAGTAAAGAAAGATATTAGCTAGAAAAGGATATGGTGACTGATTACACTAGGAAAAGGATTCTGTCTAACCTAATTCTCAGATGATAAATAAACCACAAGCATGGGGAATGCCACATAAATTTAAGGAAAACTCTGGGAAGTTATATTAAACATTGAATCAAATCCTTATCCCAACTGAAGTTAGAGTATATATAGCTAACATCCAAATAGCTCTCTACAGTTACTATATGTTTAACTGATTTATGCATTCATTCATTTTTAATTAATTCATCCAACAAATACTTAGTCCTGTTCTGTGCTAAATATAAACTAAATACCATATAACTCCTCAAAGCAGAGACTGCCTTGGTCTTACTGCTTGCTGAACTCTCAACTTCTGGCACATTGCCTGACACATAACAAGTGCTCAATAAACATACACTGGATGAATATTACTGAACATGAAGATTAGTAAGAGACAGCCTAAAATTCCACTGTATATTAGAGGAGAAAGGCAAATTAAATCAGAGAACAAATATAAGTATCATACAGAGGGAAACTAGGCAACTGAAAAAATGAGAAAGCAGCCAGGTCAGAGAAAACTTCCTGGAGGAGCTGTTTCCTAGGGTAAATTTTAAATAGAAGTTGGCAACACAGGCTTTCATTTGCTTACAAAGACAACTCAAGAAGTAGAGATTGTTACTATTTCCCAGAGAAAGAAACTGAGTCTCAGGGAGCTAAGTGACTTATCCAAGGTTACACTATGTTCACATTAATGTACTCCTTCTTCATATTCTTTCTTTAGCACTCCGAAAGTTACAGAGTGAGAATAGGGAGACCTTTGGCAGGGTTTAAAAATAACTGAGGAAGACTTTTTGATATTTTTTAGATTGAAGAAGAGATTCTAAGTATACTTTCTTTGGCTCTGGAGAACAAAGAGGAATTAAGTTGGGGCTGCTGCTACTGCCGCTGCTGCTAAGTCGCTTCAGTCGTGTTCGACTCTGTGCGACCCCATAGAGGGCAGCCTACCAGGCTCCCCCGTCCCTGGGATTCTCCAGGTAAGAACACTGGAGTGGGTTGCCATTTCCTTCTCCAGTGTATGAAAATGAAAAGCGAAAGTGAAGTCGCTCAGTCGTGTCTGACTCTTAGCGACCCCATGGACTGCAGCCTACCAGGCTCCTCCGTCCATGGGAGTTTCCAGGCAAGAGTACTGGAGTGGGGTGCCAAGAACAGAGGAAGTATTAAGAGAAAGAAGCAAAGGCAACTTTAACAATGCATTAGCGCATTCTGTCATTCCCAGATCTTTCATTTATTGAGAACTTACTATGTATCAGAGAAGGCAATGGCACCCCACTCCAGTACTCTTGCCTGGAAAATCCCATGGATGGAGGAGCCTGGTGGGCTGCAGTCTGTGAGGTCACTAAGAGTCAGACACGACTGAGCAACTTCACTTTCACTTTTCACTTTCATGCACTGGAGAAGGAAATGGCAACCCACTCCAGTGTTCTTGCTTGGAGAATCCCAGGGACGGGGAAGCCTGGTGGGCTGCCATCTATGGGGTCGCACAGAGTCGGACACAACTGATGTGACTTAGCAGTAGCAGTACTATGTATCAGGCAGTGAAGAAACAGAGATGGAATACATTTCTGATTTCAAAGAACTCAATGTCTAGTAAGATAGCACAAGTATACACCAGCAGAGGGAGAAAGAAAGGAGGCTTGGAGTTGATACCCACTCCAGAAATAGAAAAATATCATTTTCCTATGTGTGATTCTCAGAAGCTTGAACATAGAAAGTTTAGTATGTCAATAAATGGAAATATTGAAGATAGCCAGTGGGTTCCACAGAGAGACACACCATGCCCAAATGATGTCTTTATCACATCCCACATATGTCACTTTTCACTTTTCTTCTACCTAGCTACCACTTTAAGATCAGACACTGGAAAATATCTAGTAAGGCTTACTATATGACAGAACAAAAGACTGAAAGAATGAATAACAAGTCATAGATTAAGATATGCATCCCTCCCAAAGAACACTTAAATATCAGACTTCAGTGCCTTAAGTGGAGTGTAAGGTTCTGTGTCGGGAAGATAAGCTGTGGAACCATTCTGAGAAAATTTAATACCTTTCCCATCCTTTTACACATGGAAAAACAACCCTGAGCCCTGATTCCATGCCCAATCCCACTGCCACAGACACACACACACACACACACACACACACACATGTGAGTGCACACAGGCTGACACTGGTTGCCAGAAATCGTGGATTATTCCAGCAGGTCCTGTAATTAAGTGAGTGACTTTGGGTAGATCACTTGCCATCTTTGAACCTATCTTCTCATCTATAAAACTTTCATAATAAGAGTTACTTTACCTGTCTTGCAAGGCTGCTGTGAGGCTCACCTGAGATAAGGGATGTTAAAATGCTGCAGAACATGCCCTTCTCCCATGTCCTCTGTATCAGCAAAAGTGACCCATCATTTCTATATTCCCAGTGTTTTGCTCACAGAGATTGCTCAATGACTTTTTATTGAATGAATGCATGCCAATATTATTATAGGCTGTCAGGAGAAGGATGAAAGGAATCCAGTAGCTTGATCTAGATAATATTACTATTCTTAGGAAGTACTTTACTAAAAACTAAAGAGAAAGGAGTCTACCTATAAAAGATGTGGTCTAGTAATAAATCACATATTTGCGTAAGCTATGAATCATTCTGTATAATTAGAGCAAATAATTTTCCTATAAATCAAGGCCTTGACAGCTGTGAAGGTCTGATGTTTATCCCCCTCAAATCATCTAATTATAGTGAGAAGATAACAAATGACTCTTCTTTGAAGGAGAAAAAGTCAAAGGGGGAGATTTTGAGGGATAAACACCACTCAGTCAAATGGTTAAGATGAAGGCACAAGACACTAGAACTGATTTCCAATGATTCATCTCTTTATTTCAGAACCTTGTTGCAGGGTTTGGCAAGACATTTGGTAGAGTAATATGGTATGCCTTAGAATGAAATTCTCACATCAGTCCCAGATTCACATTTGAATTATTGTAATTTCTAGGTAAATTGTGGCTTCCCAGAAAGTTCTAGTTATTTTTTCCTGTGTGATAAAATTGTAAAAATTCCTCAAAAATTTAGCTTCCATTAATTATAATTCAGGATTCATCTTTCCAGTCTATGCTGTTAAGAATCATTTTTAAGAATCTGGATTCCCCAAAATGAGCCAATACCACCCACAAGAAGTATATTTAAAAAAAAGAAGAAGATTTTTAGCCTACATGTAGAGAAGTCTGGGCTCTGGGATGGACAGGATCTAAGGCTGGAGGGGTTTCAGTTTATACCAGTCCAGTCTTGCATCTTACAATGGGTAAAGTGAAACTTAGACTTGTGCCCTGAGTCCAAAGACATAATGCAGAAGTAAAACCTTTCCAGTGCTAGTTACAAAGCCCTTGCTTTTTCAGATATCCTACACTGCCCTCCATTACACCATTTGAATATTAGTTTTCTTTTCCATCAAATGAGATGAGGTGTTGGAAGGCTTCTAGATCCATAACTCTATATTTTTTAATAGTTTAACAGCAAATAAATCTTTTACTTTATTATTGCCTTAATACTAGTAATTCACTGATTCACACTGATAGATTTGCATTGCTAAACCTGTAAAAGCTAAGTGTCCTATCTCAATTTTTTTATCTCACTAAAAAGGGGATAATAATACCTCTGTTACTGAATTTTCGTGATTAAGTGATATAATGGAAAATGAAAGTGCTTTGTAGGTAATAAAGTAACCACCAGGATGATACAGGAAGAGGAAGAAGAATATTTCCTTTCCTCCAATCTCATCCTTTCCCTTTCATCTGTTAAAGTGCCTGAAGGAGCATCTTTTTCACAGGAGTAAGATCTGACTGAACTCACAAGTCAAGCAACAGAATAGGGAATAAAATCCATGGGATCAGAACACAACCTCATCACTTTTGTCTCCTGTCTGGTTTTGTTAGCCAGCGTCAGATTTTTAAAAAATTGACAGAGGTGGTGAGTGGGACTCTCTAAAAAGGCCCTTCCATCTGGTGTAGCTCCGAAACCATCAGTTCTGTAATTAAAATGCAATTGCCATCCCCTGCCGCAATCCCAGGATGGCCATTCCATCTGAATGAGATATAGGGGGGAAAGTACCATTTTTTGCACTTTTCTGGCTCCATTAAGTTTATTCTCTTTCTATTAATTAATCTAACTACACTAGGGGCTCCTTCTTACTTTGCAAGCAAGGATGACACAAACCACGCATGGGATGTATGAAACAACATGAATTTTTCAAACTCGGTGCCCATCCTCATTACAGAAAGGCTTAATTACTTCTGACTAAATCTGAAATTAAAATATATCATTGGAGCAGATTCACCTGCGTGTGTAGGTGTTGGTGTGCCTGCCTGTGTAGCGGGAAGAGATGAATCACCCAGAGACAGCACGCAGGGAAAGAAATTGTGCAAGGTGGCGAGATGATTCTCAGGGAGGGCTTGAAGTGGAAAGTCAGAAAAGGTAGGAGCATATATACAAGGGACATTCTGTTAAGTTTTACATTAGAAATAAAATGACATCATGTCTAAAGCCCATCATGACAGTGAAGGCATTTGCTGGAGTGAAAGTAAACTGAGGTAGGAGGTGACAGAGAATGAGGCTGAACTGTGAACGCAGCCAAAAGTATAAGAAAACCTAAGATGAAGGCAAGCCAAGGTTGTAGTTGGAAAGATAGCATGAGCCATAGAGAAAAGGCAAAACTAGAAATAGAAAAGTGGGAAAGGGGCTGAAAACCAAGAAGACAGATTCAGAAATAGATCTATAAACAGTGTGTGTGGGTTTCTGCTTTAAATGTTGTTTAGAATGTGTTATAGGGTAAGGCATGGGAGATTAAATGACATATCTCAGACTGGAGTGCTTTAAGAAAGAAAGTATTGAATTATAAAAAACAGGGATCTAATACTGGTTCTGCTATATACAATTCATCTGGTCTTGCGTAAGTCACTTCCTCTTTAGGCTTGTCCCCTTATCTGTAAAGTAGAAGCAGTAACACCTCTCGCAGGTACTGAGCCACTGTGCATAGCTACGCATCTATGAGACTACCATTCACATCAACTATAAGATGAGCAGTACCACCTGGAATTGTGCAATGCAAGATTATGAAATCTGAACATGACCTGAAAGGGGACAATTTTTTTTTTATGGTAAAAATATGTATAACTGCATTATATTTTTAGCGTGTATAACATTAAGCCATATACTGTCTTTTCTGTTTTCTCATATTTAAAGCTAAGGTATTGGACTAGATGATTTTTTTAAAGGTCTTTTGCAATTCTAATACTGAATAGTGTTATGACTTCTTTGAATTTCATTCATTCACCCATTCAACCAAAATTCAACTGGGCCCTAAGCCAAGTGCTGAAAATTAGAAAATAATTGAGATATGTTCCTTTTTCCTAGGAGCTCACATTTGAGTGGACTTTTTACTGTACAAGGTCCTTCTAGGTAAGGCAATTGGTACTTTTCAAATGTATTTTCTAAGGCCATAATTTCAAGCACAATGATTGAATTATAGCACTGCAAAATATTAAGCTAATAAGAATAAGGAATTGGACATTTTAAATAACATGTAAAATTAGGCACTCTTATCTTGAGACAAATAGACTTATTCTGAAAGTCATTAGACTGTTTTAATAGGGAGTACTGGACTGGGATTCAGAAAGATTGAGTTGCAGTTTTACAGCTAGTCACTATGAAACCTTAGTCAAGTCACTTAATCTCTCATGGTATGAGGTCCCTACTGATCAAATAAGAGACTGCACTAACCCAGATGGCCTTTGAGCTTACAAGGGATCTATATTTTAACTAATCCTTATCAAAGTAATAATTTCAGAGCACACACACACATACATATGTTGGCAATATACACTTACACAGAAAATGCCCAAACACTTTCTGACATCTCATAAATCTCTAAGTACTACAAATAATTGATGATTCTTGCTAAACCAAGTATAGGTTGTAAAAATTAAATTCACAGAAAGATTAAGTTACCATTGAACCAGCTCTTGCAAACTCCTTTGTCATAATTTCCATTTAAACTGCCTCTGAGAAGCTGAACTCATTGATTTGTGTTCTCACTTCCATTCACTTCCTTCTTATCAAATATTTCACATTCGTTTTCTCTTTCCATTTCACCTTCAATAAAGCAGACTGGCTGAAACATATGATTCATATAAGGGGAAGCAAAGGAGACGGATTGAATATAGAATCCCAAATCTGACACAACCTAGCTATATGTCCTTGAGCAAAGGATTTAACGTCCCCTGGTCAGTCAGTCTCGTCTATCTATAAAATGGGAATAATAAAAGTTACTTCACAGAGTTATTTTATAAGTTAAAAGTAATATACATAGACTGTGTAGAACAATATCTCATTCATAGCAGGTATTCTATAGTGTTATTTTTCTTCCAATACACTTCATCCATAACATTCTCTATAGATAAAAACTTTTTTTTCTGGAAAGCATTTATTTAACCTGAAAATTATGTTCTAAATCTATCAGTATTATAATAATTCCTTTATCAAACATGATGTGTGGATATTCATGAGATAACATACCAGATTATTCTCACTTCATGCACTAATCACAGAGACTAACTTGAAACTTTCTGGCAACTTGACCTTGCTGAACACTCGTGACAA
Organism: Tragelaphus eurycerus; assembly: GCA_935064755.1. Classification (NCBI taxonomy): domain Eukaryota; kingdom Metazoa; phylum Chordata; class Mammalia; order Artiodactyla; family Bovidae; genus Tragelaphus; species Tragelaphus eurycerus. The sequence continues at coordinate 23,785,620 of CAKXYN010000032.1, forward strand.
AACCTAAGATATCCGGTATTTGAAAAAGACAACAAGAGGAACTGATTTGCTATCCAATCCTCTGACTCCCTACACAATAAGTACCCAAAAACAATACACTTGAATTTTATTAGTCTAGTATTAGAAGTATCATGACCAAACATAGGCTTATGCCTTCAGTTTCTATACAGAGTTAGTATAAGAAATGCTTACCCACCAGAAACATTCTAATATGTTTGCAAAATACTAGTTTAAAGATATCCAACCATGAATTTAAACAATTCTCTTTTACAAGGAATACACAATAATAATCCCTCCTAGAGTGTGGGGCTAGGGAAAACTTCTTTCTCATTTAACAGATCTGTTTTCCCCTGTTAAATACATGAGGGAAATGTTATTATATTACTTCTGTTTTGGTAGCTAGGAATCTCAGAGCTATGTCTAGTTTTTAAATGTAATAAGCTATCTTGTGTTTAAACAATTTTTTGTCCCTATGAGCATCTCCACAACCCCATTTGCACTATTTTGCACATTTTTCAGAATCTTTTTTTTTTTATCACCCAGCTTTTTTTCTTTCTATTTTTTTCCCCCATGCAAAATCTTGTGAATGATCTCTCTACTTTCAATCTTGCTCTTCTTCAAACATTCAAAAGCCTTTAAAAAAATCTGAACTTTTGCTTCTAGGAAGATGATTTTCATATATTTTTCTAACCATACAATATCTATGAGAAATTCTGAATAAAACAATATGGGCAGGTTGAAGAAAATTAAAAAAAATATATATATATATATATATATGCAAATAGTAATTTAAAGGAATCAGGAGTAGCTGTATCAGTTTCAGATAAAGTACATTTCAGGGCAAAGAAAATTGTCAGAGATGGAGAACATTATCATAAAATGTTAAAGGGTCAATCTACCAAGGACGCAAAGTAATATGAATGTTCATGTACCGACTAAAAAATCTTCAATAAGTAAAGCAAAACCTGAAAGAATAAATAAGATAGAACAAAAAGTAGAATTGGAAGGAGAAATAGAAGTATCCACAATTACAGTTAGATATTTCAAAAATACAACAATGATAGAAAATCAATACAGAATTCAGTAATGTCAGCAATCAACAGAACCCCAAATGGCCCTTTATAGAACACTCTATCAGATAACAGTAGAATAAATACTATTATATAGTGTGTACAAAGATATACAAAGATAGACCATCTACTGGCCTATTAAATAAATTTGATCAAACTGAAAAGAAATGGAATCATACTGTGTTCTTCTTCGACCAAAATGGAACTAAACTAGAAGTCATAAATAGAAAGATAACAGGAAAATCTCCAAATAAATTAAAAACTAAGAAATTTATAAATAATCTATAGGACCAAAAGAAAATCTCAAGAGAAACTTTTAAAAATACATTTCACTGAATGAATATAGACCTTATCAAAATTTGTGAGACATAGCTAGAGCAATGTTAAAAGGAAATTTTATAACACTAAATACACACATTACAAAAGAAGAAAACTTTCAGATCAATAACTTAAGCTCTGACATGATGAACTAGAAAATAAGCAAAATTTTAAATCAAAACAAGAAAAAGTAAGGAAATAAGAATAAATAAATGACACTAAAACAGAAAAAATGATAGAGAAAATTAATGAGACAAAGAGCTGGTTCTTCAAAAAGATCAATAATATTGACCAACCTTTCCCAAGATTGACAAAGAAATAAAGATATCAAATGGAAAATAGAAAATATTATGAACAACTCTACAGACATAAATTTGAAAACTTAGCTGAAATGAATCAATTGTTTGACAAACACAAATTACTACAACTTACAGGTATGAAACAGATACCTTGAATAGCCCTATTAAAGTGAAGTTGCTCAGTCATGTCTGACTCTTTGCCACCCGGTGGACTGTAGCCTACCAGACTCCTCTGTCCATGGGATTCTCCAGGCAAGAACTGGAGTGGGTTTCTATTTATTTCTCCACCTATAACTATTAAGGAATTTAATTTATAATTTAAAAATTCCTTTAAAAAACATCCTGGCCTAAATGACTTTATTCGAGAACTCTATCAAATGCTTAAATAAAATTTAATATTAATACCAATTTAAAACTATCTCTTCAAAAAAAACTTAAAACAAGGGAACACTTTTTAATTCACTCTATAAAGGTAATATTCTAACCTGATATCAAAATAAAGCAAAGACAATACAAAAATACAAACTACAAACCAATATCCCTAATCGATATAGATGCAGAACTCCTTAAAATACCAGCAAAGAATTCAGCAATATGTAAAAACAATTTGGTTATATGATAAAACAAGTGGAATTTATTCAAGGATGATTCGATATTCAAAAGCTGATCAGTGTAATTCACCATATTAATAAGTTAAAGAAAAAAAGTTACATGATTATATCTATTGCTGCAGAAAAATTATCTGACAAAATTCAACACCCATTCATAACAAAAACCCTAGAAAAATATGAATAAAGTAGAATGAATTTAACTCAATAACAAATGTCTACAGAAAATCTACAGGTATTATACTTACTGATGAAAAACTGTTGGGTACTAAAGATAGCAATAGGAATACAGAGTGGATAAGGAAATGACCCTACACTGAAGGCATACAGGCATTAAAAAATGAGTAACTACTGTACAGTGTAAGATGTGTTATGGTAGTGCATAGGGAGGAATTCCGTGATGGTTTAATTGAGTGTCATCTAATCCTACCCAAGTTTTGAAAGACACAGAGTTCTCTGAGGAAGATGAAGGAAGAAGATATTTTAGAAGGAAGGAAAAACATCTTTAATGTTCTTAAGGCAAGACAAGTATTACTAAAAGGTAGGATGCTTATTAAGACATGATGGAAGCTGAGGAGCCTTGACATAGACCAAGTTGTTCAGACCTCAATTTTGTAGGATATGGGGAAATGATGTTTATTTTGTTTTAAGAATCCCCATGAACAGAGGAGCCTGGTGGGCTACAGTCCATGGAGCTGCAAAGAGTTGGACACAACTGAGCGACTAAGTACAGCATAGGAAGGATCTGAGCAGAGATGAGTTTGCAGTGTTAAAGAATGTCCTCAAGGGTATGACTCTGTCAACATTAAGGAGTCAAGAGGTAGAAGGAGGCCTATTTCAATAGTCCACATAACGATGATGGTCAGAATTAAGGCAACAGGAATAGGTTACAAGTTCTGTTTCCCAAACAGCCAACTCTCTGGACTACTGGATCCACAAAGGAAAGGAAAGTGAAGTGGCTCAGTCGTGTCTGACTCTTTGCCACCCCATAGACTATATATAGCCTAACCAGGCTTCTCTGTCTATGGGATTTTCCAGGCAATAGTACTGGAGTGGGTTGCCATTTCCTTCCCCAGGGCGTCTTCCCAACCCAGGGCTCGAACCCAGGTCTCCCGCATTGTCGACAGCCGCTTTACCGTCTGAGCCACTAGGGAAGTCAGCGAAGTCAAAGACAACATCAATTTCATGCATCGCAGAGGGAACATAAAAGAAGTTGCAACAGTATCCTATGTTCTTAAAAACAGGCCTGTAGCCAGGAAAATGGAAAAGTTGGGTAGAATATTTTAAGCTCAAGATTCGGTGTGAGACAGAAAGACAAATGAAAGATTGCATAATAAAGACCAAGAGCCAAGTCTGATTGTCTATGCGGGTGTGCTCAGTAACTTCAGTCACGTCAGACTCTCTGCGACCCTATGGACTGTAGCGTGCCAGACCCCTCTGTCCATGGAATTGTCCAGACAAGAATATTGAAGAGGGTTGTCATTTCCTTCCCCAGAGGATCTTCCCAACCCAAAGATCGAACCCAAGTCTCTCTCATTGCAGGCGAACTCTACCACTAAGCCACCAGGGAAGCCCTTTATTGTCTATATGTTCTTGGAAAGTCACTAAGTCTCTGAAAGCTTCAGTTTCCTCACCTAAAGGATGAGATAATAAGCTTCGGATTACACAGTTTTTTTGTGAGGGTTAAGATGATGTGTGTAAATGTGCTTTGTAAACTGGAAAGAATGTGAGAAATCATAATGAAAAACAAATACCCTTTTGCAAATCCTCTGCTTTAGACCATCTGCAAAATTGCTCTTGGAACAAATATATTTCAACCTTGCTAGTCACAACTTCTTTGTTTTCAGGACCAACACGTATACACATACACAAAAAGAGAAGTTATGAGGGGAAGAAAGAAGAAAGAACTAACATTTGTGGAGCACCTACCATGCACCAGGAATTGAGCCATATGCTTAAACACACATTATGACTTAATGTATCTTGCCATGAAAACAGAGTCAGGGAAGATAAATAGCTTGACAGTTTCCCATAGATGAAATTCAGAGGGAGTTGGAAGTAAGAAAACTAAGATTGTCTCACTTCTTATTTTTTATAAAAATTTTAAAGGTTACTTTCAATTTATAATTATTATAAAATATTGGCTACATTCCCTGTGTTGTTCAGTACATCCTTGAGCCTATCTTACACTCAAGAGTTTATGCCTCCCACTACCGCTCCCCTATACCATGCCTCTCCACAATGGCAAACATTCATTTGTTCTTAGATTCCGCATATACATGATATTATACAGTATTTATCTTTCTCTGCCTGACTTATTTCACTTTAGCATAATGCCCACCAAGTTCATCCATGTTGCTGCAAATGATAAAATTTCTGTCTTTTTATGGCTCAGTAGTATTCAGTTGTATATATATACCACATCTTCTTTGTCCATTTATTTGTTGATGAACACTGAGGTTCAGTCCATATCTTGGAAATTGCAAATAATGCTGCTGTGAAAAATGGAGTACCTGTGTACTTTTGAATTAGTGTTGTGTCTTTTTTCAAATATATACCCAGGAGTGGAATTGCTAGGTCTTAAGGTAGTTCTGGGGCCTCCCTGATGGCTCAGATGGTAAAGAATCCATGTGCAGTGCAAGAGACCTGGGCTTGATTCCTGAGTCAGGAAGATCCCTGGTGAAGAGAATGGCTACCCACTCCAGTCTTCTTGCCTGGAGAATTCTACGGACAGAGAAGCCTGGTGGGCTGCAGTCCATGGAGTCACAAAGACTCAGACAAGGCTGAGTGACTAACACTTTCCCCTGGTAGTTCTAGTTTCAGTTTTTTGAGAAACCTCCATATTGTTTTCTACAGAGGCTACCCCAATCTACACTACAAAGAACAAATAATTAAGACAGTATTGTACTGGCACAAAAATAGATACACAGATCAACTGAACAGGATAGAGATCCCAGAAATAAACCCACATGCTTACAGTCAATCATTCTATAATAAAAGAGACAAGAATATACGTTGGAGGAAAGACAGTTTCTTCAATAAATGGTACTTGGAAAACTGGATAGCTACATGTAAAAGAATAAAATTACAACATTTTCCAATACCATATGCAAAATAAACTGGATTAAATATCTAAATGTAAGACTGGATACTATAAAACTAATAGTGAACAACATAGGCAGAACACTCTTTGACATAAGTCCCAGCAATATTTTTTTTTCAATTTCTCTCCTAAAGTAAAGGAAATAAAAATGAGTATAAACAAGTGGGACCTAATTAAATGTGAAAGCTTTTGCACAGTGAAGGAAACCACTGCAATGAAAAGACAACACTGAATGGGAGAAAATATTTCCACATGATATGACCAATAAGGGATTAATGCCAACAGAGACCTTCCCGATGGTCCAGTGGTTAAGACTTCACCTTCCAATGCAGGGGGTTTGGGTTCAGTTCTTGTTGGGGAGCTAAGATCCAGCATGCCTCAGGGCCAAAAACCCAAAACATAAAACAGAAGCAATATGGTAATAAATTCAATAAAGACTTTAAAAGTGGTCCACACTTAAAAAAAAAAAAAAAACCACAGCCAACAAAAACAGCTCATACAACTAAATATACAAAGAAAATAAACAACCTGCTTTTAAAAATGGATTGAAATGCTGAATAGAAATGCAATGTCCAAGAGGTATATGAAAAAAATACACAAGCGGTTAATTATCAGGGAAATGGAAATCAAACCCACACTCAGATATCACCTCACACCTGTCAGAATGTGTGTCATCAAAAGAACACAAATAACAAACGCTGTCAAGGATATGGGGAAAGAGAGCACTTTTACACTGTCCCATTTTATTTGATTGTTGCTCACCTCACTAAGATGTTACATTCCTAGGAACTATGCCCAAGAATAAATGAAGAACATTTAGAACCAGTAAGACCCTGAGGTATGATGATCTAAGTGGCATGGTTGGGTCCTTGGTGCCTCACATGTTGCCGAATAAAATGTCTTGGACACAGTAGGTTATAAAGCACATATATTTAAATGAATGAGAGATAGATGACAAATAAATCAACAAATTAATCAGAAATCCTTGATTCCCAGAAATTCTTACATTTCCTGATTGTTTAATCTCTTAAAGTATTTTGCCATGTGTAAAACATACTTTGGGTGTTTAACAAGTAATTTCTGAATGAATAAATGATGCTATTTCCTTCTGGATAAAAGACAAGGCTTCAAGAGAAAACTTTATGAAGGACAAAATATCTCATTATGACCTTCAGGACTTGATATCAATGATATATCAGTAGAGCTTATCCTGAGAACATATGGGAAGGATGGGAAGAGAAAAGACAGGCTTTTCAGTCAAAAGAAGTGAGTTGGAGGAAAACCAAAAAGGGAAAATGACAGGGATGAAAAGTCACAACCAATATGGACAAATCTCGCTGATTTTACCCTAAGTCTAGACAACCCAGACTTAAATTGAAGAAAGTAAAGGAAAACCACTAGATCATTCAGATATGACCTAAATCAAATCCCTTACAACTATACAGTAGAAGTGAGAAATAGACTCAAGGGATCAGATGTGATAGACAGAGTGCTTGAAGATCAATGGATGGAGGTTCATGACATTGTATAGGAGGCAGGGATCAAGACCATCCCCAAGAAAAAGAAATGCAAAAAAGCAAAATGGCTGTCTGAGGAAGCCTTGTAAATAGCTGCGAAAATAAGAGAAGCGAAAAGCAAAGGAGAAAAGGAAAGATATATCCATTTGAATGCAGGGTTTCAAAGAATAGCAAGGAGAGAGAAAAAAGCCTTCCTCAGTGATCAGTGCAAAGAAATAGAGTAAAACAATAGAATGGGAAAGACTAAAACTCTCTTCAAGAAAATTAGAGATACCAAGGGAACATTTCATGCAGAGATGGGCTCAATAAAGGAAAGAAATGGTATAGACCTAACAGAAGCAGAAGATATTAAGAAGAGGTAGCAAGAATACACAGAGAACTATACAAAAAAGATCTTAATGACCCAGATAATCACGATGCTATGATCACTCACCTAGAGCCAGACATTCTGGAATGCAAAGTCAAGTGGGCCTTAGGAAGCATTACTACGAACAAATCTAGTGGAGGTGATGGATTTCAAATCCTAAAAGATGATGCTGTGAAAGTGCTGCACTCAATATGCCAGAAAATTTGGAAAACTCAGCAGTGGCCACAGGACTAAAAAATGTCAGTTTTCATTCCAATCCCAAAGAAAGGCAATGCCAAACAATGCACAAACTACTGCACACACTAGCAAAGTAATGCTCAAAATTCTCCAAGCCAGGATTCAACAGTAAATGAACTGTAAACTTTCAGATGTTCAAGTTGGATTTAGAAAAGGCAGAGGAATCAGAGATCAAATGGCCAACATCCTTTGGATCATCAAAAAAGCAAGAGAGTTCCAGAAAAATATACTTTTGCTTTACTGGCTATGCCAAAGCCTTTCACTGTGTGGATCACAACAAACTGTGGAAAATTCTTAAAGAGATGGGAATACCAGACCACCTGACCTGCCTCTTGAGCAATCTTGATATATGGCAAAACCAATACAATATTGTAAAGTTAAATAAAATAAAATTTTGAAAAAATAAAAAAGTAAAGTTTTAAAGCTAACAACAACAACAAAAAAACAACTGGAAAATTCTTAAACTGATGGGAATACCATACCACCTGACCTGCCTCTTGAGAAATCTGTACACAGGTCTGGAAACAACAGTTAGAACTGGACATGGAACAACAGACTGGTTCCAAATAGGGAAAGGAGTACGTTAAGGCTGTATATCATGCTTATTTAACTTCTATGTAGAGTACATCATAAGAAATGCAGAGCTGGATGAAGCAAAAGCTGGAATCAAGATTGCCGGGAGAAATATCAATAACTTCAGATATGCAGATGACACCATCCTTATGGCAGAAAGTGAAGAGGAACTAAAGAGCTTCTTGAAACTGAAAGACGAGAGTGAAAAGTTGGCTTAAAACCCAACATTCAGAAAACTAAGATCATGGCACCTTGACCCATTACTTCATGGCAAACAGATGGGGAAACAATTGAAAGAGTGACAGACTTTAGTTTTCGGGGCCTTAAAATCACTGCAGATGGTGACTGCAGCCATGAAATTAAAAGATGCTTACTCCTTGGAAGAAAAGTTATGACCAATCTAGACAGCATATTGAAAAGCAGAGACATTACTTTGCCAACAAAGGTCCATCTAGTCAAGGCTATGGTTTTTCCAGTAGTCATTTATGGATGTGAGAGTTGGATTACAAAGAAAGCTGAAAGCTTAAGAATTGATGCTTTTGAACTGTGGTGTTGGAGAAGACTCTTGAGAGTCCCTTGGACTACAAGGAGATCCAATCAGTCCATCCTAAAGGAAATCAGTCTTGAATATTCACTGGAAGGACTGATGCTAAAGCTGAAATTCCAATCCTTAGGCCATCTGATCTGAAGAGCTGACTCATTTGAAAAGATCCTGATGCTGGGAAAGACTGAAGGTGGGAGGAGAAGGGGACGACAGAGGATCAGATGGTTGGATGGCATCACGGACTCAATGGACATGAGTTTGAGTAAACTCTGGGAGTTGGTGATGGACAGGGAGGCCTGGTGTGTTGCAGTTCATGGGGGTGGCAAAGACTCAGACATGACTGAGTGACTGAGGTGAACTGAACTGAGACAGCCTAGGTGGTGCTAGTAGTAAAGACCCTCCTGCTACTGCAGGAGACATAAAGTGACGCAGGGTTGGGAAGGTGCCCTGGAGGAGGGCAGGGCAATTGACTCAAATATTCTTGCCTGGAGAATTCCGTGGACAGAGGAGCATGGGGGGCTACAGTCCTGACAAAGAGTCGGACATGACTGAGTGACTTCACTTCGCTTCACTTCATAGGTTTCAGATTAATATAGGAAGAATGTACCAGCCATCAGATCAGCTCAACAGTAAAATGAGCTGACTCTCATTAGGTTGTCCAAAAAAGGCCAAATAACCTCTGTGTCAGGTCATTTTAGAGGAAACTCTTGTACTCTGAATTCTTTTCTAGCTCTGAGATTCTATTTCATTATTTATGTCACAAAAACACAAACAAAAACTGTTCAGAAAAAAAAATTCTGGCTTTCCCAGAACTCATCTTTTTATTTTTAAATGATCAAGATCTGTGAGGCACTATTTTTTGACCAAAAATGGTAGATTCTTGGTTAGAATGGTTCTTGGCATACTTTAGTCCAATCTTTCAACTCCTTCATTTGATAAATAGAGAAATTGAGGCCTTAGGAGAGGAAGCAAATTCCTCAAGTTCAAAGAGTAGACTACAGTAAAAACAGGAACTAGAATTATGTTGTCCTAATGTTCAGGTTGGTGTACTGTACTGAGTTGCACCTCTTCAAAAACAAATAAGCCATGTGTAGAAGTCAGATTTTGGTTACCACCTAAACCACTATCTTCAAAGCCAAACATCCTTTTCCACTTCACTTAGAAGTTTCACCTTCCTAGAGAGAAAAGTTCCACAGCAAAAGGCCAAATTCAAAAGTTTGTCTTTTCCATGGTATTCTCCACCAACTGAGATACAAGTATAAAAAACAAATTCTAAGGAAATCGTGTGAATTTGTGATTCCCTCTTGGAGAGTGTTTGCTGTTGTCATTCAGTCACTGAGTCATGTTCAATTCTTTGTGACCCCACGGACTGCAGCACACCAGACCTCCCTGTCCCTCACCATCTACCAGAGTTTGCTCAAATTCATGTCGATTGAATCGATGATGCCATCCAACCATCCAACTGCCGCTCCCTCCTTCTCCTGCTATCAATCTTTCCCAGCATCAGGATCTTTTCCAGTGAGTAAGCTCTTTTTTTAAATTTTATTTTATTTTTTAACTTTACAATAGTGAGTAAGCTCTTTTCATCAGGTGGCCAAAGTATTGGAACTTCAGCTTCAGCCTCAGTACTTGCAATGAATATTCAGGATTGATGATTTCCTTTAAGATTGACTGGTTTGATCTCTTTGCTGACCAAGGGACTCTCATCTACAGCACTAAGCTCACTAAAAAATGATTCATATATATATGCTGTCTTCTCTCTTTGTTTTAGAATATTTATAATAGTTGATGTGCTTCCTAAGAAATCTGTATGCAGGTCAGGAGGCAACAGTTAAAACTGGACATGAAACAACAGATTGGTTCCAAATCAGGAAAGGAGTATGTCAAGGCTGTATATTGTCACCCTGCTTATTTAACTTATATGTAGAATACATCATGAGAAATGACAGGCTGGATGAAGCACAAGCTGGAATCAGGATTGCCAGGAGAAATATCAATAATCTCAGATATGCAGATGACACCACCCTTATGGCAGAAAGCAAAGAATAAGGAGTCTCTTGATGAAAGAAGAAAGTGAAAAAGTTGGCTTAAAATTCAATATTCAGAAAACTAAGATCATGGCATCCAGTCCCATCCCTTCATGGCAAATAGATGGAGAAACAATGGAAACAGTGAGAGACTTTATTTTGGGGGGCCTCAAAATCACTGCAGATGGTGACTGCAACCATGAAATTAAAAGACGCTTGCTTCTTGGAAGAAAAGCTAGGACCAACCTAGACAGCATATTAAAGAGCAGAGATATTACTTTACCAACAAAGGTCCATCCAATCAAAGCTATGATTTTTCCAGGAGTCATGTATGTATGGAAGAGTTGGACTATAAAGAAAGCTGACTGCCAAAGGATTGATGCTTTTCAACTATGGTGTTGGAGAAGACTCTTGAGAGTCCCTTGGAGTGCAAGGGGATCCTATCAGTCCATCCTAAAGGAAATAAGTCCTGAATATTCATCAGAAGGACTGATGCTGAAGCTGAAACTCCAATGTTTTGGCCACCTGATGTGAAGAACTAACTCATTTGAAAAGACCCTGATGCTGGGAAAGATTGAGGACAGGAGAAGGGGATGACAGAGGATGAGATGGTTGGCTGGCATCACCGACGTGATGGACATGAGTTTGAGTAGGCTCTGTGAGTTGCTAATGGACAGGGAAGCCTGGTGTGCTGCAGTCCATGGGGTCCCAAAGACTTGACTGAGCAACTGAACTGAACTGAACTAAGAATAGTTGGTATTCTTCAATATCTAATATTCTGTATACAATTTATGTAGCCTTTCCCTTCCCCAAAGGCTCTTTCCAACCCAGGGATCAAACCCAGGTGTCCCGCATTGCAGACAGATTCTTTACCAGATGAGCCTTAAGGGAAGCACAATCCAGCTGGAATTTAATATAATTTACTTATGTAAATTGAGCATTTGTCATTCTATTTTGCCTACTGAAAATATCTAGACAAGTGAACTCAATAAGGTAGACTTGTTTAGGCAGATTTGTAATGCATTGTCCAAAGGAACTGTGAAAGGAATAAACCAGTGCTTACCTCCAAATGACCTCCCAATGATAAAGATGAAATGCTGCCTCCACTGGGCCTACCACTTAGTGAAAGAGCTATCTGATCTCCTTATGTATGAGTCAAGGCAAACCTGGTAGGAGGTTTAGATGTGGTCCAGCAGCCTATAGGGTATACGGCAACACATAAAGGACAAAGTCAGCACTAGAAGGAGAAGATCAAGCATCAGATCTAAAAGGTTAGTGCAAAGATGAAGGTAGGCACCAGAAGCAAGAGGCCAGAATTGATGCAGCAAGAAACAGGTTAGTAAAAGGAATGTGAGTAAATGAGGCTTCATATTTCAGAATGAGGGCATAGTGATGAGTTTCCCATAGGTTAGGAGTGACCAAGTTTTCTCATGTGAAGTTCTATAGATTTCCTCCTATCTTCCTGGACAAACTTTCTCAAGCTCTGCTGGCTTCTTTACCTATACTCAATCTTTAAAAACTGGCATTCACTGTTCTTTGTAGGCCCTCTTTTCAAACAACATGTCATTACCAGGCAATATCCCAATTCTGCATCCCCAGTCTAGATCCCTCTTTCAATTTCTCCCCCATACAGTCAACTCTTTACTAACCAGTTCTACTTGATGTCTTGCAGATACTTCAAATTCTACCGCCAAACTGAAATTATAGTCTTCTCTCCAGCCTTATTTTATTCACTGTTCCCTATTCTGAAGACATGACTACAATGTACACAGTTGCATAAGCCAAAACCTTTATTCATACTTTCTCCAACTTTCAGCTTACTGTCTATGTCTAAATATAACCAAGTTCTGTTGATTCTATCTGCTAAATGCCTCAAGCACTTCCACTTCCCTCCATACCACTGACTTTATGCCAGTCTTGGCCATCATCATCTCTCACCTGAAGAGCTGTATTTATCGCTTACCGGGATTGCACTGATTGATTCTTGGTCCCATCACTTTCTTTCCTCACCCACCAGATAAAATGATCTTTCTTAAGTAAAATTTCAAACAAGTTATTCTTCTGTGAAAACTTTTTAGTGATTTCTCAGAAATCATAATTTCTCATAATTTTTTAAAAAATTATTTACTCTCAGATAACATTCTTAACATAATTTACAAAGCCTCTTGTGATATGGCTTCTTCATACTTCTTTATTCTTAGCACTGTTCTCCCCCTCAACTCTTAGCTACCCACAACCCACCACATATCACATTCCAACCATATAGGACAGCAAGTCCAGGACCAAGGGGAGGCAAATATGGTGCCAAGAGTACAAAATTTAATGAGGTATTCACTTTCATGTGCTGACCATATACATGAATAGCCCTGAAAGTAAGTGCCTCTTTAAGATTGAGGTGCCCAGGGTATACAATTTAAAAAGGCTTATGTTTACAAAGCTAAGATTTTTCATTATCGCAATATAAGAGATGAGGAAATTGACACTCAGAGAGTTTTAACTTAAATAATGCAAGGCCACATAGCTAAGTAAAGGATTTGAACTCCAAAATCTTTTGCTTTTATACTAAAACATATTGTGCCCCACATTTTTATTTCTAAAGAAAGTATACATTAATGATAAAATATGAGCTAGGGAATAAAACTACAGTTACTCACACTTATTAGGAATGACTTATTACCTTATTAGGAATGACTTATTAATACTAGATTCACTATGGTGTGATGAGAGGGATGCATTTTATTCTTAAGCCCAGGGGAATTTTTAGTTTACTCCCTTCCTTTTCAAATTATTCCATCTCTCTGTGGTAACACTGGGGTTGTCAGAAGTTCCTTGCTTCCTTCCTAGGAAAATGTATTTGACTCATTTAAAAATAAATTAGTGACTACATAGGACAAATCTTGTAGGTTAATACAGATTGCATTAACATTAGCTCGCCAATTTTCTCAAAGGATTTGTCAATCATGCCTGTTATAAAATCAGAATACACCAACTGGCCCTGTTTTCATTATACCATAAAATTTGGCACATCAAAATACATTCCCTTTATTTAAATCTGAAGGAAGAATTTTAGGAAAACATTCCTTTCATTTGATTAGCTGTTGGAGGGCCTGCTATTAGAGCTGCTTTAGGCTGGTGATTGCTTTGGAGGGAGTATATGGAGACTCCTTCCTTCTTACACTGCACTCCAATTAGTCAGATCCCAGAGTTTTGATTATGCACCCGAAATCAGACGGCAAAATCACATGCTCTTTCTCAAATATGTGCCCAACCTACTCTCAGTTACCTTTAGAGAAATACAAAGAGAATCTTTACCTATTTTTCATAAGTTTTAACCAATAAAGATGTCATCATAAGTCTTGCACTTTTAAAATAGTAATACTCAACAGATTAATGAGTTCAACTCTTCTTAGAAGTGGTACCTCTATACACCTGGTTTAACATACCTAATCCTCTAGCATCATGCCACAGAGAATCTGGAAAATCCAGCCATAGAGGGAAAAGTCAATCTTAATTTATGAACATATTCACATCAAACTCTCTCAACAAACCACTTTGTGTTCCTTATAAGATTCTGTGTTCCTTGACACTCCTTATCCACTTTCCAATGTTTCCTAGCCATCCTCTTCAGACTGGAAACCTATTCAGTCCTCTTCCTCTGGCTCATTGCTCAAAGCTACCTACTTTACCCTTGCTTTATTCATTCTCCTTTGATTTCTGCATCACCTTCACTTTGAGATGAAGAGAAATCTCACTGCCAGTCCCACATATGAAAAAACTTTGATAGATAAATAGTTCTTCATGCGCTATAAGCCTGTTCTGGAAATATGAGGGGAAAAAGTACATTTCTCCTACAAACAACCAGAAGCGAAACAGGCACTCTTAGTACTCCATGTATGTGTCGTAAGTCAAGAAACAGGGGAACAAATAGTATGGATAATTTTTTCCCTGTTGTCAGCAATGGTTCCAAAATTCAAGCTACGATAAAAGAAAAAAGAAATACATTCTCTGCCCCCAAACAGTTATAAATGTTAGGAAAATAACACAAGTCAAATGTGATCAAAGATACTCAACACAAGTACCTGGCTAAATTTAGAAAATCAATTAAATGTTCAAGAGTATACAGTAGAGGAGACAGAAAAGGAGCAGTGGAATAAATCCCTGGCACTGGTAAGTGTCAGAGATTATGCTATGAATTTTATGCAGATTATTCCATTCAATTCTTATAATAGTCCTGAGAAGTTCAAAAAGTTTAAGTAACCTCTAACCTTTATATGTAATTACAGTGTACTTAATGCTGCACTAAATGATTTACATATGTTATATCTATCCTCATGACAGCTATATGAGATAGGTTCCATTGTCATCTTAGCCTTATGACAGAGGACGAGATGGTTGGATGGCATCACTGGCTCTGTGGACTTGAATTTGAGCAAGCTCCAGGCGATGGAGAAGGACAGGGAAGCCTTGGGTGCTGCAGTCCGTGGGGTTGCAAAGAGTCAGACACAACTGAGCAACTGAACAACAACATGGTTTAGAAAAGCACTGTCCTAATGAGGTAAGACAGCTAGTGATTTACACAGGTAGGATTTGAACCCTGACACTCTAACTACCAAATGCATGGTCCTGACCATGTAATAAAAGGGTAGATTTAAACAATTAAATAAATACAGAGTCATCAGAAGTAATTGGAACCAAGGTTTTGAAACCAGAGAAATTGGATTCTTTTTTCTCTTTTTATGACTAAAAGAATCTAAATTAAATGTCTCTAAACTTCAGTACTAATTATGTTATTTTCAAAGATCTGCAGTGCTAACATTTATTTGTTTGAATTTTTAATTTTTTGTTACAAAATATTTAAGAATACTAAAATCCCAGATTCAATTTGTGTTAATATTTTGCCAGCTTCTGATCTTTAAAAACAAATAAAAATATTAAAGTTTCTCTTGGAATCATCTCTTTAGAAAACCATCCTCCTCTTTTTCTATTTCTGAAATAACTATTTTCTTGCAGTTGTTATGTATTCTTCATCTACACATTTTTGTACTTTTATCACATGTGATTTTTGCATATTAAACACATTCAGCAGCCTGTATAATTAGCTCTAATACTTAATCTGTAGATTTTCTATGGATTTTTCTTTTGAATTTCTTATGTATATAATAATATCAGCTGTAAATAACAAATTATATTGTTCTTGTTTTTATTTTTTTTATTTTTTATTTTGCTTAACTTTACAATATTGTATTGCTTTTACTATACATCGAGATGGATCCGCCACCAGTATACATGTGTTCCCCATCCTGAACCCTCCTCCCTCCCCCCTCCCCACACCATCCCTCCAGGTCATCCCAGTGCTTCAGACCCAGGCATCTGTTATCGGGCATCATACCTGGACTGACGACTCATTTCAGATATGATATTATACATATTTCAATGCTATTCTCCCCAGTCATCCCACCCTTTCCCGGTCCCAGAGTCCAAAAGTCTGTCCTATACATCAGTGTCTCTTTTGCTGTCTCGTAAATAGGTTCATAGCAGCACTGTTTACAATAGCCAGGACGTGGAAGCAACCTAGATGTCCATCCGCAGATGAATGGATAAAGAAAACTGTGGTACATATACACAATGAGTATTACTCAGCCATTAAAAAGAATACATTTGAATCAGTTCTAAGGAGGTGGATGGAACTGGAGCCTATTATACAGAGTGAAGTAAGCCAGAAAGAAAAACACAAATACAGTATACTAACGCATATATATGGAATTTAGAAAGATGGTAAAAATAAACCTATTTATGTTCTTGTTTTTAAAATAATTTCATTTCTTACTGCTGTTTCTTGTATTACATATACAGGTTAAAGCTACAGATGTAATGCTGAATAGACATGTGGGCAGCAAGTGTTTCTTCTTGTGCTTTTTAATTTAAGGAAAATGTTTCTAAGGCTTTGACAATAATTTGGATTTTAATAAATAATCTTTAGTTAAAGAAACTCCCTCCAATTCCTTCTTTTCTAGGAGATTTAATCATAAAATGTCATTGTATTTTTTTTTCATCTATATTTTCATCACATAGGCTTTGCTACTTCAATTTGTTCATATGCCTGCCAGGCTTCTCTGTCCATGGGATTTTCCAGGCAAAAATACTGGAATGGGTTGCCATTTCCTTCTGCAGGGGATCTTTCTGACCCAGGGATTGAACCCGATCTCCTGCATTGCAGGCAGATTCTTTACCAACTAAGCCACCAGGGAAGCCCCATGATAAACTAACAGTAATTAAAATATCCTTGAATTTGCTGATATATCACACCTCTTAAAATTATTTTGTCTATACATTCTTGTATTTTTATGTACATGATGCATTTTATTTGTAAATATTTATTTTGGATTTTTTCATTAATATCTATAAAGGTTATGGACTTTTGGCCCTATTTCTTTTCTGTCAATCTGAAAAATCCTGTGCAACAACTCTAATTTGTTCTACTTGAATCAACCAAATGTGGTATACTGCTGCTACTGCTAAGTCACTTCAGTTGTGTCCGACTCTGCGACCCCATAGATGACAGCCCATTAGGCTCCTCTGTCCCTGGGATTCTCCAGGCAAGAACACTGGAGTGGGTTGCCATTTCCTTCTCCAAAATGTGGTATAGGTAGCTCCTTTTCAAACCCCATGTTGGAATTGAAAAAGGAGAATTTGTAAAAAAGAAGAGTTCTAGAAAGACAGTACTATAGCTCTACACTACAAATGTCTTTCACATTCATTCTAACATGCCATAACTAAAAAGAAAACGTAACAAGCACAAACACCCGGTTAAAGGGAAGAAAAGAGGATTTGTAGCTAAGCTTAATTACCTACAAATTAATTATTTATAGATGAAATCAATTATTTCACCTCTTTGAGATTCTTTTTTCTCAGCTATAAGGAAAGAAAAGAAAATATCCCCCACAGAGGGAGGTAGAGTTGCATGAGCTTAAGTATGACTTACTTGAGAAGAGAGGCCATGTTCATATCCTAAGCATTCCACACAAAGTAGAAGCTCACTGATAGCTGAACAGAAGACTCCTGGAATGTACAACTTATTTAAGGCACCCAACTTTGTGCCTAATTCGGTCCTAGTCACATAATTTGTGCCTGATTATTATGTTCACACCCTCAAGGAAGTATTGCTTTAGCTTTAAATGCTTTAAAAATCTCTTGCACTTCAGATGTTTTGTAGACCTTCCAGGAAGATAGAGCCATCCTAGTTGTCACCAAACCTTTGGAAATGTCTAGGTCTCTTTTCTAGCTCACCCATGCTAAATTACCAAATAGTATAAAAGGAAAGTATAAGAAAAGGGAGTTAGTTGTAAATTGACTATCTTTGTCCCCTCTTCCTAAAGGAAAAAAAAAGTGGGGGGAGAGTTGGGGGGGTGGGGGAAGAAAGACAGTAAGACACCAGAGCTGCTCTGGCTTTGAAATGCCATATTTGACCTTAGTTCTGAAAACATACAAGTTTCACCCATTTATCTTTTCCAGAAGGAATTATCATAATCCAAAATCAAGAGACTGTGAGTATGTATCTAGTAAAGGGCTAGATAGAAGCCAATGTTTAATGAAACACTGGTGAAAGTTTCCCAGAAAAGGTTGGCTTAGTCAAGTTAAATCGATTTTCCAGTGAAAGCACATTTGCTACAACAGCAGCAGCTGCCATTTATTGAGTGCCTTCTAGATGGCAGAGTAAGGATTAAAATCCAGATCAGTCTAATGCCAAAGCTCATGCTCTTTCCAATATGTAACACTGCTTTCTAAATAAAACAGCTCTGAAATTGACTAAAGGACTTTCCTGCAATTGCATCTGTTCTCATTTTACTATGTAAGCTTAATCACTGCACTGAGAATTGTCAGACTTCAAGACTCCATCACTGTATGAGTGACTCTAAGTAGATTCTAGAAATTTCCCAAAGTAAGCTGTTGTTGCTGTTCAGTAGCTCAGTTGTGTCCTACTCCTTGAAACCCCAAAGGACTGCAGCACTCCACTCTTTGCTCTCATTCACCATCTCCTGGAGTTTGCTCAAACTCATGTCCATTGAGTCAATGATATCATCCAAATATCTCATCCAATGTCCTCCGCTTCTCCTCCTGTCCTTGATCTTTCCCAGCATTGGGTCTTTCCCAGTGAGCTAGCTCTTCACATCAGGTGGCCAAAGGATTGGAGCTTCAGCTTCAGCATCAGTCCTTCTGATGAATATTCAGGACTGATTTCCTTTAGGATTGACTGGTTGGATCTCCTTGCTGTTCAAAGGGACTCTCAGGAGTCTTCTCCAGCACTACAGTTCAAAGGCATCAGTTCTTCAGCGCTCAACCTTTTTTATTGTCCAGCTCTCACATCTATATATGACTACTGAAAAAAACATAACTTTGGCTATGAGGACATTTGTTTGCAAAGTAATATCTCTGCTTTTTAATACACTGTCTGGGTTTGCAATAGTTTTTCTTCCAAGGAGCAAGCATATTTTAATTTCATGGCTGCAGTCGCCATCTGCAGTGATTTTGGAGCCCAATAAAATAAAGTTTGTCACCATTTCCGTTGTTTCCCCATCTATTTGCCATGAAGTGATGGGACCAGATGCCCTAATCTTTGTTTTTCGACTGTTGAGTTTTAAGCCAGCTTTTTCACTCTCCTCTTTCACTTTCATCAAGAGGCTTTTTAGTTCCTCTTCATTTTCTGCCATAAGGGTGGTGTCATCTGCATATCTGAGGTTATTGATATTTCTCCCAGCAATCTTGATTCCAGCCTGTGCTTCTTCCAGCCCAGTGTTTCTCATGATGTACTCTGTATATAAGTTAAATAAACAGGGTGATAATATACAGCCTTGACATACTCCTTTTCCTACTTGGAACCAGTCTGTTGTTCCATGTCCAGTTCTAACTGTTGCTTCCTGACCTGCATACAAATTTCTCAAGAGGCAGGTCAGGTGGTCTGGTATTCCCATCTCTTTCAAAATTTTCCACAGTTTATTATGATCTACACAGTCAAAGGCTTTGGCATAGTCAATAAAGCAGAAATAGATGTTTTTCTGGAACTCTCTTGCTTTTTCCATGATCCAGCGGATGTTGGCAATTTGATCTCTGGTTCTTCTGCCTTTTCTAAAACCAGCTTGAACATCAGGAAGTTCATGGTTCGCATATTGCTGAAGCCTGGCTTGGAGAATTTTGAGCATTACTTTACTAACGTGTGAGATGAGTGCAATTGTGTGGTAGTTTGAGCATTCTTTGGCATTGCCTTTCTTTTGGATTGGAATGAAAACTGAACTTTTCCAGTCCTCTGGCCACTGCTGAGTTTTCCAAATTTGCTGACCTATTGAGTGCAGCACTTTCACAGCATCATCTTTCAGGATCTGGAATAGCTCAACTGGAATTCTATCACCTCCACTAGCTTTGTTCGTAGTGATGCCTTCTAAGGCCCACTTGATTTCACATTCCAGGATGTCTGGCTCTAGGTCAGTGATCACACCATCGTGATTATCTGGGTCGTGAATGGATGTTATTATCCAACAGATGTTAGCAATTTGATCTCTGGTTCCTCTGCCTTTTCTAAATCCAGAATGTACATCTGGATGTTCATGGTAAGTTGAGCTGTTAAATCAGGCCTACAACTCTCACTGGATTTAGCAGCTGCTGCTAAGTCACTTCAGTCGTGTCTGACTCTGTGCGACCCCCACCAGGCTCCCCCATCCCCGGGATTCTCCAGGCAAGAAGACTGAAGTGGGTTGTCAATCCCTTCTCCAAAGCATTAAAGTGAAAAGTGAAAGTGAAATCACTCAGTCGTGTCCGACTCCTAGCAACCCCATGGACTGCAGCCTACCAGGCTTCTCCGTCCATGGGATTTTCCAGGCAAGAGTACTGGAGTGGGTTGCCATTGCCTTCTCTGGGATTTAGCAGCTCTCTCTCTCTCTATTTCCAATTAACTACAAATGAACTGTGGAAATGCACTGCAGAACTCCAGTACCACATAAGCTTAGAAGAGCATACTAATATTTATTGACCACTTATACTGAGCACTGTATATATACTTAATGCTCAATACCATTTTTGAAGTAGTTAGTATTATCACCATTTTCTAGAAGCAACCAAGGCTCCAAAAAATGAACATACAACTAAGTGTGAAAAAGCAGGATTAGCTACTAGTTTATTATGCCTCTTGAATCCAAGCTTGTCCCTCACTTCTTACAGAGGACGATTTGAGTGTCAGTAAAAAGGGGATAATAAAGCAGATAGTTAGAGAAGGTAGAGACCTATAAGAAGGAAAGGATAAAGTTCCTGAGAAGCTGCATTAGTCACTGGAATTAACAGGTATAAGCAAGCAGCTTTCTCTTTAGAAAAATATTAAAATTAAATAAAAAAGGTGATCCATGTTCAAATACTGATTATCTGCAGAATGTTTTTCACATGCCCTTTTCCCATGCACTAAGACTCTGACCCTATACAATCCCAGATCCTCAGTAAAAGAAGCATCCCTCCAATTACTCCAATCCTCTTAAAGAGATTTGCCTGGGAAATTTTACATTAAGGAGAAATCAGTGAGGGATGTAATTCTAGAAATGAGGCAAAGATAGCAACTTCATTTTTAGAATATCAGCAGCAAGATCTCAAGAACAAAAGAAATTTAAAAAGAACTAATCAGAACCACAACCGCATAAGAGAAACATTTATTTTTATTACATAGAATTGAGACCAAGAAGATTGGCAAGAAGGAGACAGTCAAAACTGAGCACACAAAGCTGGAGTGGCTCTGTAGGTCAGGAAGAAGGGTGAGTCATGGACAAGACATATGCATCCAGTTTAGTGCTATATAACCAATTTCTACCTTGTGAACTTTGAGCTTAGCTACCTCGATCTCTACAAGTCAGAATACTGATCCCGAGGTCCAGGGTAGAACACTTGTCTCTGACTTGCTATATTTAGCGAAATGTCTAGCATGTTGGGAAGAACTGTTATGGAAAAAAATGAACCCATGAACCCAGGAGTAGCCTCTTTTCTCTTCTCAGTTTCTGCCTGCAAATGAACAGACTGCTCCTGCTCAATGATTTTGGCAAGAAATGAATGTTATTTTATTGAGCAGATACTAGTCAATATCACTCTGAAAAAAAGATGTTAATAATAATTTTTTTTAAGAGTTGAAGACGACACCAGCAAGAATGGTATATGTCTCTTGGGATTCTATTAATAAATTTCCTTTGAAAATTTGTCTTTATGTAGCCAATGTATTTTTTTGCAATTATTTTCTTCCTATTCATGCATTTAACATGTTTGTTTTTGGTGTTAATGCTGTTGTTGTTCAGTCACGAAATCATGTCAGACTCTTTGTGACCCCAGGAACTGAAGCTGATGGCCTAGTGTGTGCTATGGAGGCACCAGGATACAATGTGAGGAAAAAACATGGTCCTTGACATTGTGGAACACACAGTTTAATATATAGAAATAACCGGGTAATCACACTAATATAAATAACAATATACATTTAAAAGAGTACAGGATGATTTGAGAGCATAAAACAATATGGATAACTTAGAATGTGGAACCAGGTCTCTCTCAGAAAGTACCTTTCCACTGAGACCTGAAACTTAACTGGGAACAACAGACAATGGTATGTTTATAGGGGTGGTAAGAAAGCTTTGCAGCATGCACAAAATCCCTGAGTCAAGAGGTGGCATGCGACATTAAGAATGTAAGAGGGCTGGGGTAACTGGGACACAGAAAATAAGCAGACAGGTGTAAGAGAAAACTGAAATGGGAGCAGGAGCCTCTTATAAAATCCTGCAGACAAACAATATGTTTCCAAAATCTTAGTCATGAGGTTCTAGCTTCATGATTTTTTTTCTTATTGAGGTATAACAAACATATAGTATTATATTAGTTTGAAGTGTACAATATATCAAGAACTCACACAATTCAATATATATATTTTTAAAAAAAAAGGTTTTCAAACATGGGGTTTGAAAACAAGTAATAACATTTCTCTGATGGCAGCAAGGTCAGGGGGAGGAGCTAGGAAGGTGAAGATGAGACTGAGAAACAGGTTACCATCCATCCAGGGCTCCCCTCCATCCAGGACTTCAGTTCAGATAAATTCAGTTCAGTTGCTCAGTCGTGTCCAACTCTTTGCGACCCCATGAATCACAGCACGCCAGGCCTCCTTGTCCATCACCAACCCCCGGAGTTCACTCAGACTCATATCCATCAAGTCAGTAATGCTATCCAGTCATCTCATCCTCTGTCGTCCCCTTCTCCTCTTGCCCCCAATCCCTCCTAGCATCAGAGTCTTTTCCAATAAGTCAACTCTTTGCATGAGGTAGCCAAAGTACTGGAGTTTCAGCTTTCACATCACCCCTTCCAAAAAAATCCCAGGGCTGATCTCCTTCAGAATGGACTGGTTGGATCTCCTTGCAGTCCAAGGGACTCTCAAGAGTTTTCTCCAACACCACTGTTCAAAAGGATCAATTCTTTGGCGCTCAGCTTACTGACTCCTAACTTTAGTTCTTTATTTTATTTTTTTTAAATTAAATTTTATTTTGCTTAACTTTACAATATTGTATTGCTTTTGCCATACATCAAGATGGATCTGTCACAAGTATACATGTGTTCCCCATCCTGAACCCTCCTCCCTCCTCCCTCCCCATACCATCCCTCTGGGTCATCCCAGTGCACCAGCCCCAGGCATCCGTTATCAGGCATCGTACCTGGACTGGCAACTCATTTCAGATATGATATTATACATATTTCACTGTTATTCTCCCAAATCATCCCGCCCTCTCCTGTTCCCAGAGTCCAAAAGTCTGTTGTATACATCAGTGTCTCTTTTGCTGTCTCGTAAACAGGGTTATTGTTACCATCTTTCTAAATTCCATATATATGCGTTAGTATACTGTCAGTTCTTAAAAGAAAGTTTAGGGTATATTTTAAAAGGGTATATTTTAAATAAGGGAGTACATTTTCTCATAGCCCTAATATAAAACTTAACAAAATAAAAATCACAAAAGCCCACGTTGAAATCTAAATTTAAACTCCCAGTGCAAAGAGAAACAGAGCCTATGAGCTATGGCTTTTGACTCTGCGGACCTATTCCTGGTTTCATCATTAACATGGTGAATATCCTTGCTTTGAGATTTTTAGTACAATTTTAATACACTTTAATTGTCATTCTGTGGCATGATTGTCTTATTAAAATATAATTTTCTAGGAGTTAAATTTATTTACTTAATTAGAGGTCTATTCTCTCAATATGCACATTCTCAAAATTCAACTCACATTTGTGAATGGGGGCGGGGTGTAATAGACCCTTTAGCATAATAACATCTAATTACAGGATTGCATTAGTGCAGTCAGTACCTGTAATCACATAATATTTGATCTAGCACCAAGAAACCCCGTGCTGATCTCTCAAAACTAAAGACCTTAAAGCATGAATGTCAAGACAGACCATAGTTGCCTTTGCCCCATTTGTAGGATCTTTGCTTTCAAAAGGAAGGGAAAAAAAAGAGGTTTGAAGGTCCTGATGCCATTATTTTGATTAGTGATAAATTATAAAGAGTCCCAGAAACAGCAATAATTATAACAGTAATGACAATAATATACAATATTAGAGGGTTTATTGGTTTCCAAATGTTTTTCATATAAACTTTCTCCTTTGATCTTCACAATGACAAAAGCAGGGTAGGAATTATTAGTCCTACTTTATGAATAGAGAAATTAAGGTAAAAAATGTTCACATTTGGTATAATATCTGGGAACGTGCAAAAGGAATCAAAAGACAAATCTGAGAAGGGTGCTTTTCCTCGTATTTCCTATGAGAAAAAAAACTGTAAGATTTTGGGAAGCCACTAAAGCTTTCTAGTCTCAATTTCTTCATCTGTAAGATGGTCTAGATTATAGGATATGAGGATAGAAGGAGAGAATAAGTCATTAGGTTTTGCTGCAGGTAGGAATTAGCAGGGGCAAAACAGGGCCTGAGCCTCCCACAGACATTTGTACACAAGACTAAGACTGTCACCAGTCCCAGATTCGGGAGGTTGAAAACTCTGTTCCACTTACACCCTTTATAAATGCATTAGGAAGAAGGCAGCATGGCAGAGAACTGCCATGGTTTGATATTGATAAAGGCATCAGTATCAAACCAAACCCAATTCTAAGAGATCTAAGTTCTGCTACTTAGGAGTCATTGACATTGATGTTTTATCCTTTGTTCCTTATCTAAAAATTAGGGATAATAATGTATCTCTGCCAGGATTATGATTAAGAAAAAATAAGATAATATGTGCAGTATCTATTACAATGGATGATAAACTTTGATGCAAAGGGCCAGATCAATTCAGTTCAGTCGCTCAGTCATGTCCAACTCCTTGTGACCCCATGGACTGCATCTCGCCAGGCCTCCCTGTCCATCACCAACTCCCAGAGTATACTCAGATTCATGTCCATTGAGTCAGTGATGCCATCCAACCATCTCATCTTCTGTCGTCCCCTTCTCCCGCTTTCAATCATTCCCAGCATCAGGGTCTTTTCCAGTGAGTTAGCTCTTCACATCAGGTGGCCAAAGGATTGGAGTTTCAGCTTCACCATCAGTCCCTCCAATGAATATTCAGGACTAATTTTCTTTAGGATGGACTTGTTGGATCTCCTTGCAGCCCAAGGGACTCTCAAGAGTTTTCTCCAACACCACAGTTCAAAGGCATCAATTCTTCATCACTCAGCTTTCTTTATGGTCCAAATCTCACATCAATACATGACTACTGGAAAAACCACAGCCTTAACAAGACGGACCTTTGTTGGCAAAGTAATGTCTTTGCTTTTTAATATGCTGTCTAAGTTGGTCATAACTTTTCTTCCAAGGAGTAAGCGTCTTTTAATTTCATGGCTGCAGTCACCATCTGCAGTGATTTTGGAGCCCAGAAAAATAAAGTCTGACACTGTTTCCAACTTTTTCCCCATCTATTTGCCATGAAGTGATGGGACCGGATGCCATGATCTTTGTTTTCTGAAATTTGAGCCTTAAGCCAAGTTTTTCACTCTCCTCTTTCACTTTTATCAAGGGACTCTTTACTTATTCTTCACTTTCTGCCATAAGGGTGGTGTCATTTGCATATCTGAGGTTATTGATATTTCTCCCAGATACATATTTCTCAGCCAGATAGCAGAAACAAAAACCAAGTACACTATACTGGAACTTATTTAACAAGAGCAAAAGATTTATATGGAAATTTTTATTGAAGAATAAAATATAATAATAATAAACTGAAGGTTTTCGGTAATACATAATTTAGTAATGAATAGACTAGAATTTTCTGGGGGATCATATTTCTCTAATTTCAGGTGCAATGCTAGTGTTGCCTATCATCAGATCAATTGCAAATGTTCATCTGTAAAAATCATTTTTTATTCAAGAGCTATATAAAATCAAATAAGATGGACTTGACCTGCTGAAAGTGTATGAAAGTTCTATTATTCTACAACTTCACTAACATTTATTAATTTCAGTCTTTTTTATTCTGGTGAGTGTGTGAAGCTGCTGCCTTTTCAATCATTTCTATAACAAGATTCAAAGAAAACTTTCCCTTAACCTAGAGTTAAAAGCTGAAGAAAATTCAACAAAGAACTCGGGTACTTCTGAGAGGAGAAAAAATTACCTGTAAATATTTTAAAGTTTTTGCTTTATTTTTTCTTAAAAGGAGTATTTTATTATTAGATAAATATTTAAGAGTTTAATTCTCATGACTAGTAATGACTTTAAGAATAACCATAAGATAATCTATAAGAATTCAGAATTCTATTACTTTATCTGTTCATGCCAACAACCCAAGAGCCAGGAGATACGGGTTTCAGAATGGCTCTGCCACTAAACAGCAGTTGTTCTTAAATAAGTCATTTTTCTTCTTGGCTTTGATTCAATAATATATCAAATAGCAATGATAATCACCTTGCAATCTCATATAGTTCTTTATTCAATCAACAAATATTTTCTGAATACCTATTATGTATAGGCTCTGGGGATACAGGGGTGAGCAAATACAGACAATGCCTCCAACCTTACGGAGGCAGTATATACCCTTATACTGAAAAGATGATTCAAAGTTACACAAATAAACATCAAATGGAAAATTAAGTTGTGAGCATCAAAATCACAGAATCATAACTTTAGAATTAAGAGAGATCTTAGGGATTGTCTAATATAATTTTTCCAATCTCTTATACAAAGATACACAAAATATTAAAGGATGTTTTCTGAAAAATTAAAAGTTCCTGATAAATAAGAAGTGATAATATTAGTGTTATGGAATTTCAGAAGGACAACTATATATATTTCTGCTTCAACATTTACAATTAGAAACTAAGCGTAAGTTGGGCTTACCATCTTTGACCTCTAGTGTGGTTCACAGAAGAAAAATTAATAATAATATCTCTTTAACCACAGCAAAGTAAGCTCTCTTTGTGAAGGTGGTAGGATAAGGGCTTTTAAGTAGAGGGCTAGAAGTTCAGAAGAAAAATACATTTTATCTTATCCTTAAAACAACTTTGTGATGTAAGCTAACCAAGGATCCTTCATGTGTTTTCTGTCATTCAGTCATATCCAACTCTTTGTGACCCCATGGACTGTAGCCCACCAGGCTTCTCTGTCCACAGGATTCTCCAGGCAAGAATACTGAAGTGGGTTGCCATTTCCTCCTGCAGGGGATATTCCCAACTCAGGGATCAAACCCATGTCTCTTGCATCTCTTGCATTGGCAGGCAGATTCTTTACCACTGCCCCACCCGGGAGGAACCAAGAATAACCATCTCCATTTTATAAATGGGAAAAGGAAAGCCTAAAGAAGATAAGTGACTTATTCAATATCATACAAACAGCAATCACACCACAACCTCTGCCATGTGGCATAACTGGAAAATGAAACCATATCTTCAAAGTTTAAGACTAGTATACTTTCTAGTAGAAAACTGAATATACCATAATACCCCAGAAAGATGATTTCTCTTCCCATATCAAAATTAATGATGCTTTGCTTTTACTATTATTTCTGAAATTTATGTATTGAGATGGCCCTTGAATCAAGTGTCAGTGAACTCTACTGGAAGAGCCTTTCCCTAGGGTTCAAATAATCTGCTCCTTTAGTTCAATGATCAAGTTTCTAATCTCTTACTATTTGGCATTTAAGTCTTCTCCTAAGTACCAACATGGATTAAATCTAAAGGGAAATGATATTATTCTTTCATGTGAGCCAGCTCTTTGTATTAAGGTGTAATATAATGATTACTCTTTAATCATCAAAAAGTAATGATTTAAGTATTATGTGGAGGAAGAAAAAAAAGAAGATAGGTTCTAACTTTTTAGCTACAAAATAATGGACTAACTCCATCTAGGGAGGGATGTTTGCAGCAGACAGGTCAGAGTTAGTAACTTGATTTTTGTCACTGTGTGAATTTAAACAACTTACTGTACCCTTCTAAACTTTAGTTTCTTTATCTCTAAAAATGGGGATGAAGTGATAGTGTTAGTCACTCAGTCATGTCTGACTCTTTGTGACCCTATGGACTGTAGCCCTCCTGGCTTCTCTCTCCATGGAATTATTCAGGCAAGAATACTGGAGTGGGTAGCCATTCCCTTCTCCAGTCATTTCCTTCCTGACCTAGGGATCGAACTCAGGTCCCCCACATTGCAGGCAGAATCTTTACCATCTGAGCCACCAGGGAAGCACCCAAAGGGGATAATAACACCTATATCAGAGGATTAAGCAAAACATAAGTAAATTTCTAGTACACAGCAGGTCTTCACCAAATTGTAGCCATTAGATCAACAGGAAAATATATATGGGTCTACTTAAGATTGTCACACTGGTAAATTCTTTCTCTTTCACTCAAATTAAAGAGCATTAATAAATATCTTCATTTTGATAGTATTTTACAACTCTTCTTATCTATTCTCTTATTTGATTTTCACAACAATACTTTGAGGACTGTATTATTATTCCCATTTGACAATTTAAAAAGCTGAGGGCTCAGAGAAGGTTGAAACTTTCCCAAGATCACCGTATTTGTCAGGAAAGAACAGGCTAATACTAAAGAACAACACCCCAAATATCAGAACAACACCCCAAATAACATAGAAACATTAGTTCTTGCCCTATAAAATTAATTGTAGGTCTCAGGGTACCCAGTGAGTAACTCCTGTGTCACCAAAGGGGAGGAAAGAGCTGAAAGGTCATGCAGGAGATTTTCACTTACTCTGCCTGGATGTGACACATGTCACCTCCCCCATCCCCATCCACTGAGCAGAACTAGTCTTATAATTCCAACAACTGCAAGAGAGTTGGGTAATATTTTCTTCCAAGGTCCCAGGAAGGAGAGAAGAACCAGATTCAAGAGCACTGAAAAAGTCTACTACAAAAGTCACAATGATAGGAAATAGTGAAGCTGGTGTTTGAACTGAATATTTCTATTCTCTATTTTCAATACGACTTTATTCTCTACCAAAGTTTTTCACACTGTGAGAGAGGTTTGTTATTTTACAAAGAGACAAAAGTAAAAGAAAAATAAACATTTAAAGTTGTTGTGGTTTACTCTATACTTCTCCACACTGCTTTTTAAGTAGTTATCAATTCTGTTTGCCTGCTCTGGTCAGTTTGGATTTAAAAGTCAACACCCTGCTACTGAGATACATTGGTGATAGCTTTGAAGAAAACAGGCAGCTCACACAACGTATGACATACCTTCACTAAAACAAACCAACAGAAATTAAGGTAGTTTCAGAGCTTGTATATCTACTAATTAACTGTGTATATCTTCCATTTTTACAACTTTTCCTGTGTTTACAGCAAGAACTGTCTCAGAAACATTTGCTTTGTTAAAGGTATATCAATTCAAATTTCTTTATGATGCTTGATTGACTTTTTCTTCTTAATGTTTAAGTGTCATTATAGATGCATGTTTCAATTGCTTTTCAACTATTCCTGCCATCTTGTGTCAACTGTCTACTTGACTGATACATTCATCATAACAAACATACTTTGAGCATTTATCACATAGTGTGGAGGGCGTAAGCAGAGTTGTTACATAGTTAATTCAGGATGCGTCTTATAGGAAGACTTTCTGTTATGGGCTAAGACGGGCCTAACAGAAAGGGTATGTTTTTTCTAACTCACATAAAGTTTTATTCGGAACTAATTGATGCTGGGATACTGAAATGGATGACAGCTTCTTTATCTCCAAGAATCTCAAAATCTAATGGGGAAGATATACAAATAAACATGGAATTATACTACAAGGTCAGAAATGTTATGATAAAGAAAAGTCCCAAGGTGCTATGAGAACACAGAAGAGGAGCTACTAACTTAGCTTAGAAATCAAGGGAAGTTCTTTAAAGAAAGTGGCAATTAAAATGAGCTCTCAAATGAGCAAGTGTTAAAGAAATGTTTTCAGGTAAAGATGGGAAGTGGTACCTCCCAAAGAAAGGGAACAATTTTGGAGAAAGAACAGAAGAAAGAAATACTTCATGATGAGAGAAAACTACAAGCATTGCTGTTGGAAAAACTGAGTTTAGGACCTAGGCAACGAGGTAAGAGGGGAAAGGAAGAAATCAGTCACAGGTATTGAAGGTAATGTAAAACTAAGGAGCTTATTTTATTATATAAGGTAAGAAATAGGGAGTCCTTAAAGGAGGTAAGGCAGAAAGGGATATGTGATTAGATTTGCATTTCATGAAGATCCTTCTGACATGGGGATGAAGAAGTGCTATGTCTAGGACTTTCATATAACACCATTAGAGGTACTTCAGAGAATAATTTGCTAAGTAATCCAATCTGGATCTTCAAAGTGGAGATAGAAAAAATAATAGCCTTAGAAATGTACATATGATTCTCACTCTGCTAGGCACAGATGCCAAGTAGACAGCCAGTCCTATCAGTGATGCAGATCTCTTTTCTGGATGACTTTATAAAGCTCAAGCTTGTTTCATATAATAAAAGTGATAATCGAAACATAAATTTTAATATAATAGGCCATATTTCAACAGATTCCAGTTACATTACTCCTGCACAAGGCATTATTTATTACAACTCATGTACACCTAATCTTGATGTTGTGAAGGTGACCCAGGCATGCTGGTGGGGAAGGGAACTGAGCTAGTGAAAGCATTTTCACATTATCTCAAGGGTGTATTACAAGCTCGGCTCTGCATGAAGGGCAATGTGAACTGTGAAGAAACACTAGACTAAATCGAGGACAGTAAGAGCATCGATCTAATATACCAGTGCTAAGACCCAAATTCCACTCTCAAAGGAAAACATACCCAAATAGGGGAAAATAATATTAATTCTAAAACTCTTTAGAGGTTGAGGCAAAATATATATAATCAGGAAATGGACATCCCTCCAGGCAATAGTAGCATAGCCACAACACATGCTACTTAAAAGCTGAATTTTCAGTCAACACCAAAATGTCTCACTCTTCCTCATGCACGTTTTTGCAGAAAGGATCAAGAGCTCAGTGACAGAATGGCATCCAAAGAAAAATGAGAGTCATTCACTCTATATATATTTATAAAAAAAGAAAAGTGAAAGTGTTCGTCACTTAGTCATGTCCAGCTCTGCTACCCCATGGACTGTAGCCCACTGGACTTCTCTGTCTGTGGATTCCTCCAGGCAAGAATACTGGAGTAGGTAGCCATTCCTTTCTCAAGGGGATCTTCCCAACCCAGGGACTGAACCTGGGTCTCCTGCATTGCAGGAGGATTCTTTACTGTCTGAGACCACAGCGAAGCCCATATTTATAAAGTTCCCCTTATAAGGCTTTCCTGATGGCTCAAAGGGTAAAGCATCTGCCCGCAATGCAGGAGACCAGGATTCGATCCCTGTGTCAGGAAGCTCCCCTTGAGAAGGAAATGGCAACCCACTCCAGTACTCTTGCCTGGAGAATCCCATGGACAGAGGAGCCTGGTGGGCTACAGTCCACGGGGTCACAAAGAATCGGACATGAATGAACGACTTCACTTTCACTTGCACTTTTTGTCACCTTCTTATAAGCCAGGCACTGTGCTAGGTGCTTTCTCAAGTATTGTCATATTTAATAGAATGCAGTATTACTACCCTCTATTTTTCAGATAAAGAAACTGAGGCAATTAGAGCTCAAGACTTGATAGAAAGCCCACATTCAGTTTCTCCTTAAGCACAAACTATTCCTTTATAAAAAGTAACACTCAGATTAAACAGAGGTAAACAATAAAACAAGCAAAAGGTTAAAAAATGACTTTTTGAAGCATTTAAACAATAAAGATATACAGGCTATTTTAAAAGGCAAATATACCATGGAATGGCACCCCACTCCAGTAATCTTACCTGGAAAATCCCATGGACGGAGGAGCCTGGAAGGCTGCAGTCCATGGGGTCACTGAGGGTCGGACATGACTGAATGACTTCACTTTCACTTTTCGCTTTCATGCATTGGAGAAGGAAATGGCAACCCACTCCAGTGTTCTTGCCTTGAGAATCCCAGGGACAGGGGAGCCTGGTGGGCTGCTATCTATGGGGTCTCACAGAGTCGGACACGACTGAAGCGACTTAGCAGCAGCAGCAGCAGCATACCATGGAAAGTTGTCGTTACCTTTTTTATCAACCTAATGTTAAATCAGACAATTATTTTAATACTTTGTGAACCCTGTTCCTTCCTAAGTGATTTGCCTATTTTGCTCTTGCATACCGAATCATAGTATATGTTTATTCCATCATTCATTTCATTTCAGATATCTACCTGGTGCTTATCATAAGCTAAGCTCAGGGCTATGGACAGAAGTACAATGGGACATTCTTTCACTCTCAAGAGACTCATGGTTTGCAAGAGCATCCAGGCAACCAAACAGAGAAACAGCAAGCAAAATGAGAGGTGCTATGACTTAAGGATGTTCAGAGGGGCTGTGTAGCACAGTCAGGTTATATGCATTCAGTCTGGAGGCTGATTCATCTGACAAAAATCCAGGATTTTCCTATCTATAAAAATTCTGATACCCAGCACATTTTTCAACATAATCCAGTTAATCTTTCCATGGGTATCTTCCCTTCATGATCTATGATTCCATGATCTGAAACTTTCATCATTCATTCAACTAGTATTTAATAAGTAACTACTGTGTGCCACACACTGTGCCAAGTATTGAGGAATAAAGCTAAAAAAGACAGAAATGTCCCCTGCCCTCATGAGTTTGTAATCTGACCCCCCAAAATATCTGTGATAGCCTTTGAAAATACTGGTAAATTGTGTCACCCAGCATGTTAGCAACTTTACTTTTGTACACTCTTGCTGTGTAACTCTGAACAAGTCAATTTCACGAGTCCATGATTTTCTTATCTGTGAAATAAACATAAAATTTGCCTTCTTCATTTCACAGCATTATTTTTAAATTTTATTTATTTAGTTTTGGCTGTGCTGGGTCTTTGTCGCTGCACTGGCTTTTCTCTAGCTGCAGCGAGCAGGGACTGCTCCCTAGTTCTGGAGCATAGGCTTCTCACTGACACGGTCTGTCTTATCTCAGAGCACTGGCTCTAGGGCACACAGGCCTCAGTAGCTGCGGTGTGCAGCTCAGTGGTTGTGGCTCCTGGGCTCTGGAGCTCAGGCTCAGTAGCACCTGGGCCTAGTTGCTCCAAGGCACGTGGAGTCCTCCAAGAGCAGGGATCAAACCCAGGCCTCCTGCATTGGCAGGTAGACTCTTTGCCACCAAGCCACTAGGAAAACGCTCACAGAATCATTTTCAAGATCATATGACACAATGACTGCAAAAGCACCTTGAAAACTAAAAATAGAACTACCATGTGATCCAGCAATTCCACTCCTACGAACTGGCTATATTTATAGCCATGATGTGGAAGCATCCTAAGTTTCCATTAACAGATGAAGAAATAAAGATGTGGTGCATACATACAATGAATGAATATTACTCAACCATAAAAAAGAATGAACTTTTGCCATTTGCAGCAACATATGCAGACCTAGAGTATATTATGCTGAAATAAATCAGAGAAAGATAAATACTCTATGCTACCACTTCCATGTGGAATATAAAAACCAATACAAATGAATGAATATAACAAAACAGACAGACTTACAGATAAAGAAAACAAACTAATGGTCACCAGAGGGCGGCGAGAAGGGAAAAAGGGACAAAATAGGAATAGGGGATTAAGAGGAACAAATTACTATGTATAAAATAAACAAACTACAAGGATACATTGTACAGCACAGGGAATATAGCCAATGTTTTATAATAACTTTAAATGGAGCAGAATCTATAAAAATATAGTCATTTATTGCACACCTGAAACTAATATTGTAAATCAACTATATTTTAATGAAAAAGAATACCTATAAAGGGATGTGAAGATACAATGAGTTTTATTATCCATCCTCATGATTAAGGGAAGTCTCTGCTTTAATTAAAAGGATGAATCACAATATATTTTAAAATAAATGCAATGTATCACTTTCTAACACTTGCAGTAACTGAAGGTAGCCCAATAAGCTATCAGTCAGTAAAGATAATTTGGAGATTAATTCAATGGCATAGTTGCAAAGTATTCATATTGATTTGTGCAAGTAGATGATTTTGAACTGTTCAAAAGCAGTCAGGACTATATATAACCTCTATTACAAAGAGGTTTATGCCATTATTTGCTTTACTAAAGACAAGCCTGCATACAACATGCAAACACTGGTCTAAATTTTTCAATCTTTATATTAATTGAAAGTATACTAATGAGTTTTACCAATTTGAAACTGAAGGATGGCAGTGATATGCCATAGCAAAAAGAAAACAGAATTTGTCATCAGAATGCCAAACTTGAGTCCTGGTTCTACTATTTGATGCTACACTCATGACTGAGTCTCTTAAATGATACTCAGCTTTCTGATCTTCTAAAATATGGAAAATCAGACAGCCACACATGAGGTTAATTGCAAGAATTGAGACTGCACTTATGAAAAAGATATTTTCTTTTAACTTGTAGACCAATTTAAAGATGTTAATTGATATGAATATCATCATTTTTAGTATATATAACTGTTTACAGATTAAATGATACTCAAAGGGCAACTTACTTTACTTTGATATCTGAGTTCATTTTTTTATAGGTTGAAAAATTAGAGGCTGTGAAGCATAAGACTAAGAAATAACACAAGACTTGGAATTAGGAAATGTGAATTCTATTATTGTTTCTACCACCATGGCTCTGAAGCCCTATGCAATCACTTACTATTTTGGTATCTTGGGATTCACATTTTTTTTTTTTTTTTTTAGCCTTCAACCATTTATTCTTTCAAGGAATTCACTTTT
The DNA here is from genome assembly GCA_935064755.1 of Tragelaphus eurycerus. Classification (NCBI taxonomy): domain Eukaryota; kingdom Metazoa; phylum Chordata; class Mammalia; order Artiodactyla; family Bovidae; genus Tragelaphus; species Tragelaphus eurycerus. The sequence continues at coordinate 23,820,623 of CAKXYN010000032.1, forward strand.
GAAAAACTGAAGTAAACACTCTACAAGGTCATTATAAAGGCATCAAAGACACGATGTGAAAGCACCAACTCTGGCTTCCCCTAAATGTTTTGCCAGGTCCACGCCAGACAAACAGTGCTAAGGAATCACCGATCCAAATGAGACTACACGAAGCATCTGAGCTTGGCCAAGACTAAAAGTGGGAAATGCAGTGAGGCCTAAAGTGTTGAAAAGCAGCCAGTTTCCAGAATTTAGACTGTCTTGCTTGTTTGTTTTCTAATCTAGTCTCTGTGTCTGTTAGTGTGGGATGGTGAGTAGAGGAGAGCGGAGGTGGGGCATGAGTGGTATTTAAAAATACATCTTGATATTGATTTCTAACATAATTCCACAATGATAAGAGAACAGACTCTGTATGATTTAAAAACCTTTAGATCATGAAACTTTTGCACCTTGTTTTATGTCCCTGGACATGTTCCAGTGACTCCTAGTTTACATTCTATGAGACCTTGAATAGAATTTGTTTCCTAGGGTTGTGTGAAAATTGAAGAAATCTTAATTATGTTGAATTGGCTCACAGTGCTTTTCAGGTCTACAATAGCCTTCTACTTCTATATATATTCATTCTATTAATTTTTGAGAGCTGAATATTGAAACTCCAACTAAAAACTCTAATTTATCTACTTAAAAACTAATTGTAATGTACAGAGGAACTATATGTAAACTTGTTCTGTATTTCCCAAGTCTCCTGTAAATATGCTATCATATTTTTATAATTAAAAAAATAAAAACTGTAATATTAAAACACATTCTGTGGTGCAGCTAAGCCCATGTGCCACAGTTATTCAACCTTTGCTCTAGAGCGTGGGAGCTGCAGCTACCGAAGCCCACACACTGAGAGCCCGAGCTCCACAACAAGAAAAGCCACCTCAATGAGAAGCTCGCATACGACAACTAGAGAGCAGACTCCTACTCACCACAGCTAGAGAAAAGCCCCTGCAGCAGCCAAGACCCAGCACAGCCAAAAATAATAAATAAATAAAAGTATGTAAAAAGAGAAAATTTGGCAGTCCTCCAGATAACTTGGAGTGAAAACCAGCTAAATATGACCATGTCGGAAATCAAACTGAGAAATTCGGATCTCAAAGTGAGCTTTCACCAAGGAAGTTTCTTATTCTTCTGAGTGCTTATACTCTTGAGCACAGCTAGTTCTCAAAAGAAATCATGTACTCAGAATGTGGCCATGACCTTAGTAGTATCTGTTGGTGTTTGCAAATATTTTAAGAAGATGGTGATTCTAAAATAGTTCAAAATGAACATGTATTTTTATCTTTTAGCTTTCTTTTTCTCTGCAAGAATTCAGTGGTAAAATAAATTTGAATCCCTGACCTGCAAAAAAAAAAAAAAAAAAGTAAAATAAAATAAAATACATTGTGAGTGTGTTGCAGACATATAAAGTCCTGCACAGCCTCTAAGAACTGAACAAAGCATAATCTGTGACTCCTTTGGCAAAGCTAGGCCAATGATGGGATAAAGTTGACCTGTTTTATCTATTGATGTCTCATTCTTTATTCTAGAGACTTCTGGGAGACCTTGACAACCTTCTCATTGCTCCTATCTGGTAATATCTGACTCCTTCCTCTGGTTAATGCTGTTTTATCCACTAGGTGCTAAACTCACAGTCCCCAGAGTCTAAGGGATTTCAAGAGTCAATGAAAAATTTCTGAAACCTGAAAAAAAAAAATATTGTCTCAAAAATGAAACCTAATGTTTAAAACTAAAAATAATAAGTATGAATTAAATAGCTATAAATTCGACAACTAGCCAACATTTTTAGAGATAAATATTAATTTTGTTTGATTTGAGCACTTACCTATCAAGTGCTATACTCAGTTACAACTTAAGACTTTGGGTTTCTAAACCCTCATGCCATTTACCACTACTGACCTGGCTGCCTGATCTGACACCACATCTAGGGACCCAAACAAATTCTGATTTCCAAACACACATGGCACTTCTCTCGCTTTCAGTCAATTCTTGTTGCAAATTACATGGAATGCCACCTCTTAGTTTAGAATCTAGAAGTTCAGTACTCACTGAAAAGTATTCACTTTATACATTAAATTTATTTGTAAGTCCCATCAAGGAAAATTTGGTGCACTCTATCATAGAACTGCCAATAACCTCTAAAATTTGATCACACTTCTATTATTGCTTTACCATACTGAATTAGATTTTCTGTCTACTGTAATTATCTATTCATCCTGTTTTTAGCATTAATCAGTTGCAAGTTTATTAAGCTCTCTAACTCTCAGTTTTCTCATCAGTGAGATGCGGATAATGAAAATATCAATTCATAAGGTTATTATAGAGAAAAATGAAGTGATATATATATAATTCTCAGAACAATGTCTGGCACATAGGAAATACTTGATAAATGTCTTTCTGTTTTCATAAATTTTAAATATATTTATCATAACATATCCTAGAACAGTGGCTTTCAAACTTTAATAAGAATTAACTGGACAGCTTATTAAAACAATGTCCTGAATCTCCAGAAATTCTGAATCATTGGGTGGGAGTTGGCTCTGTGAATCTGCAGTCTTTGCAACTGACAGGTGATGCCAGTGCTGCTCTGAGAACCACATTTTGAGGACCATTTCCTGAAACTTCTTTGAAATGTATAGAGAGCAGGGACTGTTTATTTTCATCTCTGTAACTACATTCCCTAAAACTGAGCAGTGCACAAAACAGAATCTAGCTAACACACAGAAAATATTCAATTACTGTTTGCTACACAAAAAAGGCAATGCATCATCTATGCCATCAGAGAGTTCTTAAAATATGTACATAGAAAGACAACTAACTACATTACAACCATGTTGGTTACTGAGAGGAGGACCTATGAAAATAAAGGACCTGAACCATTAAGAACCTTCTTTGGTATTCAGAATTCTCTCTCTTCATCCAGTATCACAGATATTAGTCAGCTATTCTCATAAACTCTGACTCCTATGTGAACAACTATAGCTATCATATCACCTTAAGTGACTGACTGACACGTTGATCCTAATTCCCAAATGATTCTTACCCACTCCAATCCTCTGCCTCGTTGAGTCAACTTCCAGCCAATTTCCAATCTTAGCTTAATGGTCACCTCCTCAGAGACACCATCCTGTGTCACCAGAACAAGCATTAATCTATCAGAACTTATCATAGCACTTATGCTTTCCCTTTTACCAATTTGCTACACCTATTCATTTCTGTGAATATTTGATTAATGTCTACATTTTCTACCAGTCTATAAGCTCTGTAATAACTAGTGGTTCAGTTCAGTTGCTCACTCGTGTCCGACTCTTTGCAACCCCATGCACTGCAGCACACCAGGCCTCCCTGTCCATCACCAACTTCCAGAGATTGCTCAAACTCATGTCCATCAAGTTGGTGATGCCATTTAACCCTCTCAGCCTCTGTCATCCCCTTCTCCTCCTGCCTTCAATCTTTCCCAGCATCAGGAGCTTTCCCAGTGAGTCAGTTCTTCACATGAGGTGGCCAAAGTGTTGGAGTTTCAGTTTCAGCAACAGTCCTTCCAATGAATATTCAGGACTGATATCGTTTAGGATTGACTGGTTTGATCTCCTTGCAGTCCAAGGGGCTCTCAAGAGTCTTCTTCAACACCACAATTCAAAAATATCAATTCTTTGGAGCTCAGCTTTCTTTATGGTCTAACTCTCACATCATGTATGACTACTGGAAAAAACATAGCTTTGACTATGTGGACCTTTCTCGGCAAAGTAATGTTTCTACTTTTTAAATATGCTGTCTAGGTTGGTCCTAGCTTTTCTTCCAAGGAGCAAGCGTCTTTTAATTTCATGGCTGCAGTCACCATCTGCAGTGATTTTGGAACCCCAAAAAATAAAGTTTGCCACTGTCTCCACTTTTTCTCCATCTATTTGCCATGAAGTGATGGGACCAGATGCCATGATCTTAGTTTTCTGAATGTTGAGCTTTAAGCCAACTTTTTACTCTCCTCTTTCACCTTCATTAAAAGGCTCTTTTTTTCCTCTTTGTTTTCTGCCATAAGGTGATATCACTGCATATCTGAGGTTATTGATATTTCTTCCAACAATCTTGATTCCAGCTTGTGCTTCTTCCAGCCCAGAATTTTGCATGATGTACTCTGCATAGAAGTCAAGTAAGCAGGGTGACAATATACAGCCTTGACGTACTCCTTTTCCTATTTGGAACCAGTCTGCCATTCCATGTCCGGTTTAACTGCTATTTCTTTACCTGCATACAGATTTCTCAGGAGGCAAGTAAGGTGGTCTGGGATTCCCATCTCTTGAAGAATTTTCCACAGGTGGTTGTGATCCACACAGTCAAAGGCTTTGGCATAGTCAGATCAGATCAGATCAGTCGCTCAGTCGTGTCCGACTCTTTGCAACCCCATGAACTGCAGCACGCCAGGCCTCCCTATCCATCACCAGCTCTCGGAGGTCACTCAGACTCACATTCATCGAGTCAGTGATGCCATCCAGCCATCTCATCCTCTGTCGTCCCCTTCTCCTCCTGCCCCCAATCCCTCCCAGCATCAGAGTCTTCTCCAATGAGTCAACTCTTCGCATCAGGTGGCCAAAATACTGGAGTTTCAGCTTGAGCATCATTCCCTCCAAAGAAATCCCAGGTCTGATCTCCTTCAGAATGGACTGGTTGGATCTTCTTGCAGTCCAATGGACTCTCAAGAGTCTTCTCCAACACCACAGTTCAAAAGCATCAATTCTTCGGCGCTCAGCCTTCTTCACAGTCCAGCTCTCACATCCATACATGACCACAGGAAAGACCATAGCCTTGACTAGGCGAACCTTTGTTGGCAAAGTGATGTCTCTGCTTTTGAATATGCTATCTAGGTTGGTCATAACCTTCCTTCCAAGGAGTAAGCGTCTTTTAATTTCATGGCTGCAGTCACCATCTGCAGTGATTTTGGAGCCCAGAAAAATAAAGTCTGACACTGTTTCCACTGTTTCTCCATCTATTTCCCATGTAGTGATGGGACCAGATGCCATGATCTTAGTTTTCTGAATGTTGAGCTTTAAGCCAACTTTTTCACTCTCCACTTTCACTTTCATCAAGAGGCTTTTGAGTTCCTCTTCACTTTCTGCCATAAGGGTGGTATCATCTGCATATCTGAGGTTATTGATATTGGCATAGTTATTGACTATTGGTTATATTGACATGGTTATTGACTATTGGCATAGTCAAGAAAGCAAAAGTAGATGTTTTTCTGGAACTCTCCTGCTTTTTCTATGATCCAACAGATGTTGATAATTTGATCTCTGGTTCCTTTGTCTTTTCTAAATCCAGCTTGAACATCTGGAAGCTCAGGGTTCATGTACTGTTGAAGCCTTGCTTGGAGAATTTTGAGCATTATTTGCTAGCATGTGAGATGAGTGCAATTATGTGGTAGTTTGAACATTCTTTGGCATTGACTTTCTTTGGGGTTGGAATGAAAACTGACCTTTTCCAGTCTGGTGGCCAATGTTGAGTTTTCCAAATTTGCTGACATATTGAGTGCAGCACTTTCACAGCATCATTTTTAGGACTTGAAATAGCTCAGCTGGAATTCCATCACCTCCAGTAGTTTTGTTCGCAGTGATAGTTCCTAAGACCCACTTGACTTTGCACTCCAGGATGTCTGGCTCCAGGTGAGTGATCACACCATCATGGTTATCTTGGTCATGAAGATCTTTTTTGTATAGTTCTTTGTGTATTCTTGCCATCTTTTCTTAATGTCTTCTGCGCTTCTGCTTCTCTTAGGTGCATACCATTTCTGTCCTTTATTGTGCCCATCTTTGCAGGAAGTGTTCCCTTGGTATCTCTAATTTTCTTGAAGAGATCTCTAGTCTTTCCCATTCTATTGTTTTCCTCTATTTTTTTGCATTGATCACTGAAGAAGGCTTTTTTTATATCTCCGTGCTATTCTTTGTAATTCTGCATTAAGGTGGGTGGGTACATCTTTCCTTTTATCCTTTGCCTTTAGCTTGTCTTCTTTTCTCAGCTAGTTCTAAGGCCTCCTCAGGCAACCATTTCGCCTGTGTGCATTTCTTAGTTTTGCTGAACTTCATATTCCCAGTCCAGCCCAGTCCTCACTTCATGATAAAATCTCAATCAATATCTCTTGAATAAATAAATAATCTTTTTCATGATTCTTGACTTTTATTTCAAGTCTTTAGGAACATCACTCAGTTACAAAAAAAAAAAAAAAAAACAACCCTTTCACCCAGTTCCTGATCATTTCTTTCCCTAGAAGTAGACCATGATTTTGACATTTTTTCTGGTTACTAGCTGGCATCTCTCCCCTGCATCAGTCCAGAAGAAGTGCCTTTCAGCATGCAGAAGCACACTGCTGGCACTGGCCAGATGCCAGTAACTACTAACACCTAGACAAACTCACTACTGAAGCACTCCTACTACTAGTTCCAGCCCAACCCTTTTCTTTACATCTTTGTACCTCCCTCAGAACCACAGGCAATTGGCAACAAATGAAGGGGATGTTTCTGTGAGTGTCTGCCATTCACAGTCTCAGATGTGAGCCACTCATCCCCATCTTTTCAACACTTCTCATTTCTTCCTTGTCTCAAAGTACTTGCTACGATGTAGATAAGGGTGGCAATAAAGAGACTAATTCAGTGGACTGTTTATCAGTGGGTGAATTAAAGCCATCATCTGACCCTCTAGAATTCACTCAAAAGTGTAGTTTACTGGCCATTTTCCAGTTATGTTATAAGGATACATTCAGTTTCTTCTCTCCTTCCAGATGTTTAACACTCTCCACTACCCCACTTCTCCTTCATCACAGCATCAGTTAGCAGTGTGTCCAGGCAGTCGCTCTTTGCTTGATCTGTGTGACCCAGGAGCAGGTGCTTCTTTGCTTGACAAAGGACAAAAACAGGCAGTTTGCTAGAGTGGAAGGAACACTGTGGGCTCACACCAAGTCACCTGCTCACCATGAGAGGCAATAAATTCCACTGCAGCTTTTCCTTCCCCTTCCTTGCCAGTTACAGGTCACTCAGCTGGTATCAGGGCAAGCCAGCTAAGTCAGCAAGAACTGTCCATGCTGGCTTAATTTTGCTGAGTCAGGTACACTCTGGCACAAAAGACACTTTGCTTTGTGCTCTCTACACAAAAGCAGAATCCCCAAATTAGACTAAATACAGGTTAGACATAACACAGAACTGGAAGGGGAAGAGAAATCACTCATTCTAATAATCTCTTTATTTTACAGATGAGGAATCCAAGGCCCAAAGGAGAAAAGGGACTTGGTTTAATTCACATAATAATACAGGAGCAGGTCTCCTCAGTGTCTTTGCAAGTGTTTCTTCTTTCCACTCTGATGCTGCTGCTGCAGCACTCTACCAAACTGCTAATGTTTGTCCTCTGCCCAACAAAGGAGCACTTACCCCCTTGGAAATGTCCAGCACAGAGAAGCAAGTAGGGTACATCTCAGAGGCAGGATGGGGTTCATAAGGGTCAAGTACGGATTTTTACTGCAAAAATCAACCCTGATCATCTGAAATTCCTCCTGTAAGCTTAATCTTTGGAGTACTCAGGCTTTTCTCATCATTAGGAGTGCCCCCATTAACCCTTGACATGCTGAATTCATCTATATTTCACAGTGATAACTGATGAATATCATCCATAAAGTAGGTAGTGTAGTGAAAGGGATAAATATATTATTGAGAGGCAATTAAGGTTATCAAGAGGAGATCTTAGTGATGCACCTTCCCCGTTTACTACATGAGTGGGCCTGGACAAGTAAGTCCCTGGGTGTCCTTTGTGCTGCAGCTCAGTTTCCCCTTCATACAGCTCAGAGTTGTGAGGATTAAATATGTTAATGTGCTTAAAGTGTTCAGTACAGTGCCTGCTATAGTACTAGATTTTTAAAATTATTGGTTCAGTTACAATCTTCTTTTACTTGATTTGAAAAAAAAAAAAAAAACAAACCTGGTACTTGTTTGGTTTCTTTTAGACCTAGCATAATTTCCCTAAAATTAAGAATATGATAACTGCAAAGTGAAGGGAAGTAAAAGGAAAAGACATTGTTCAGAGAAGATCCTTGACATGTAACATAAGGCTGGTTCAATCCTTCCATTTGAATGATAACAAGTCAGATCAGTAAAATGCAAACTCAGCTTTTCATCTCATTAATGAATGAATCAATTCAATATAGTTATCGAGATATCACACACTGTTAGGCATTGAACATAAAAGTGACTAAAGTATGATCCTTGCACTTGACCTGAACTTATATCTAAGTTTTATGTGGCTTTGTGTCTGTCATCGGAGAAGGCAATGGCATCCCACTCCAGTACTCTTGCCTGGAAAATCCCATGGATGGAGGAGCCTGGTAGGCTCCAGTCCATGGGGTCGCTAAGAGTTGGACACGACTGAGCTACTTCACTTTCCCTTTTCACTTTCATACATTGGAGAAGGAAATGGCAACCCACTCCAGTGTTCTTGCCTGGAGAATCCCAGGGACGGGGGAGTCTGATGGGCTGCTGTGTCTGGGGTTGCACAGGGTTGGACACGACTGAAGCGACTTAGCAGCAGCAGCAGCAGCAGCAGTATCTGTCCTCTCATAGCTATACCCACAACAGCTTGCCAAGTGCCAAACTCAAGAGGCTCAGTCAAGCTGCACAGGCTTGAGATGATGATAAACATTATCATCTCCATAGTCATGATCATAGCACTAAGCATCTCCTGAGTGCTTACTATGTGGCAGGCACTTGGGGAGTATTATGGCATTTAACCTTCATAGAAATGCCACAAGCTACAGGTGGCCTACACATTTAAAACATCTTAACTCACTTCCTTACCTTACTCCCCCACTCAACACTTGTTTGGGGATTCTAAGCACATACATTCAGCTCCCCACTAGCATTAATAATAATAATAGTAAATGCTTTCTATGTGCCAGGTTCTGTTCTACACACATTAACTATATTGACAGATTTCATCTTCACACCAGTCAATCAGGTTAAGTATCATTAGTAATTTCATTTTTTAGAAAGGTAAATAACCTCTCAAGATCACACAACTACTCGAGCCTGGGTTTGAACATAAGCAGTCTAAAGCCAAAGTTACCTTCTTAATCACTCTGCAAGTTCTGGAGGGTGAGAGGAAATAGGAGAGGAGTCACTTTAACCTAAGTCCATATGGTCACTGTAGTCACACAGAATATTTTTTTTTTCCATTATCAGACAGAAATTATGCCCCAGGAAACTTACCTTGATCCCTTCTTTGCAACTTCATAACAATGTATCCATACCTTTAGTACAGTTCCTATGACACTAGCTTATAATCACTGATTTGTTCATCTTTCTCCCTAAACTGTGAACCCCCTGGCCAAGGGCAAAAACCAGTGTAATTCACTTTGATAGCCAGCTCAGAAATGAATAGTGCCTGGGGTAAGACTGAATAGTCCAATAAAAGGATATGAGGTTTAGGTTTAGTCAAACCTGATTTGACCCTTGCTCCAAAACTTGCAACCACATCATCTCAGGTAAATTATTCCTTTGGCCTCTCATCTATAAATAAAAATGTAAGTCTCATAAACTTAGAAAACAAACTTATGGTTATCAAAGGGGGAAGATGGGGGGAGGAACAAATTAGGAGTTTGGGATTAACATACCACTACTATATATAAAATAGAATTAGTAAGAACTTACTGTATAGCACAGGGAATTCTACTCAATATCCAACCTTTAATGGAAAAGACATGTAAAAGAAGATATGTGTGTATATATATGTATATACATATATACATATACATACACACACACACCTATGTGTGTTGTGTTAGTCACTCAGTTGTGTCCAACTCTTTGTGATGCCATGGACTGTAGCCCACCAGGCTCCTTTGTCCATGGGATTTCCCAAGCAAGAATACTGGAATGAGTAGCCAGGCCCTTCTCCAGGGGACTTTTCTGACCCAGGGATTGAAGCTGGGCCTCGTGCATTGCAGGCAGATTCTTTACTATCTGAGGCACGAAATCTGCATACACACACACACACACACACACACACACAAATCACTTTAATGTATAGCAGAAACTGACACAACATTGTAAATCAACTATAAGTGAAAAGTGAAAGTGAAGTCGCTCAGTCGTGTCCAACTCTTTGTGACCCCATGGACTGTAGCCTACCAGGCTCCTCCCTCCATGGGATTCTCCAGGCAAAAGCACTGGAGTGGGTTGTCATTTCCTTCCCCAGGGGATCTTCCTGACCCAGGGATCGAACCCAGGTATCCCACATTCCAGACACTTTAACCTCTGAGCCACCAAAAATTAAATTAAAAAAAGAATGTCTCTCTTTAGTTTTATTGTCTCCGACACAGGCTAAGTTTCATTTTCCTAAGAGATATTAGAAGAGGCTAATGACCCACCTGCAGGATCAGATAATCTGGCTGAGCCCTATGTCTACTTACCAGAAGCTAAGCCCTGTCAAGAGACCTATGCAGCATCCCCAAATAAATGGTTTAAATTCACATCATAGAGTTCAAGGCAAAAAGGAGAGTGATATAAAATATTGGTTTCATTTTTATTCCATCTTTGATAGGAAGAAAATAATTTTCTGGCTTTGTTTCTTATGTTGTTATGATTAATTATCAAATGGTTTCTTGCTAAGTAAGGAAATTATTAATTAGAATGATCTTTCTTTTAAAAAGTACTTTAAAAAAGCTGATTGTCTCATTTGCCTATTGAAAATGCTTGTGCACTATCTTCAGGGCTTTCCCCTGGTGGCACGATGCAAATTCATAGTTGGGACAAAGCCCTTTGTGATCTGATACTGCCTTACTCTTCATTCTCACCTTTCAATTGCCAGCCACATGGTCATGATAAGATGGTCACTTAATATGTGCCAGATGCTATTCTAAATGCTTTCTCACTTATTCCTTAAGAAAACCCTGTGAGGTAGGTCTTATTAGCATCTCTATTTTATGGATGAGGAAACTGAGGCACCAAATATTAAATAACTTTTTAGAACCAGTGAGTAGCTAACTGATATCGAATGCTTGCAGCTTGATCCAGAGTTTATGTTCTTAACCAATGGGCCCCATTGCCTCATGAATTACTCGTTACTTTTTCTAGGGGTGCCATCCTCTTTCCCTGTTCTGTGCTTTATGTCAGGAAAGGGCCCTTTTGAGACTTGTCAAATTCCTTCTCAAACAGCTAAACACCACTGCCTTTCTAAAGCACGCCTTAATCTCTCTAGACAGTATGAGTCACTCCAACATTAGTAATCTCATGTTGTTTTCTATGCATCCTATCATAGAACTTGACACTTTGTATTATAAATCTTTATTTATGGAAGTCTCTCCTGCAAGACTATAAGCTCTTGAATGCACGAGACTTTTATTTTTAACTCCTTTTAATTTCCAGAGAACCTCTACAGGGCTTGTCACAGAGCACTGACCCAGACACACACACTTATTCATGTCAATGTCTGGGAAAGATCACTGCATCCTCACTAACCATGTCCGCAAAGAAATGAGGTTTTCTGACTTAGAAACAGAACGGGATCAAAACTTAGATCAAAACAGAACCTCAGAGCAAGAGCTACCCAGGTGACAGAGAAAAGGAGTGGCTTCAAGTAGAAGAGATCAGAGAGGGTCAGAGAATCTTTTCTTTTTGTAATGAGGTCTCTCTCTTCCATGCAGCAGAAATGATAAACAAGCATATAGGAGCCTCATGCTTTGGCGCTGAAATATAGGGGCCCATAGAAAGGCAACACAGAACCAAGCTTGCCTTTATTTAACCTCGATCTTATGTAAAAGGAGAAAAGGAGCCCTCATTGATCACCAGGAAGAAGGCTGGACAGAAATTAGGAACACAAGCCTCATGAAGAAGAAAAAACATGCCATTGGCCCAGAGCGTCTCCTGAGGAGGGGCCCACAGAAATCTGAAGTGGCAGAGTAGATGGCTGCACAGGCAACCCTGGCAGCCAGGGCCAGCAGCTGCTCAGTAAATATCTACTAAGTGAACAAAAGGACTTCTGCTGCAAGGCAATGCCTCTTTTCACAGTAAAGGAAGATAACTTACATCAAATAACACTATCTTATTGAGAACTCTATGTTAAACCACTAAAAAGATACAAAAAGAACACACTGTATAATCTGGAAAGTCTAGCCTATTTTACTATTGTTGTTCTTGATCTTACATTTGGACTTTGTTATATAGAGATGCTTACTTTAGAAGTATTTCACACAAATAAAAACAGAAACTTCTAAACGATGACCACAACAATGCTTTAAAAGCTATATAATTTAAATAGCCTTTGCTTAAGGAAAAAAAAAAAAGCCAGAAACAAGCATCTAGTCATTTATGTTTATAGCTATTAGGAATCTCCTCTCTTTGGATAGTCAAATGCAAAAATAGATATGTGGTACCAAAGACGCCAGTCTCCAGTGGCTTTGTATCCACTATAAAGCATCAAATTTAAATGCATCATTAAAAAAAAATCTCCTCCCTAGTGACAAATCAATGTCTAGAATGATAGTCAAATGAATGTGCATCAGAGGATGACAAAGAGTTTGTGATATACAATATGACAGAGTTCTTTCCATGAACATCAGTTACAACAGGGCAATGGTTATTTTGTCCAGAAGAGAAATATTTATTCTCTGTGTCTGACACTGTGCATGACTTTTAATTGACCACTAATAGCATTTACTGTGTAATCCTGGAGTGACTTCTTAAAGTTAAAAGCAGTGATGGAAGCATATTTTCTAAAACCAAATCAAGCAAAGACAGAGAGATGAGAAAACAGATGTACTCTAGATACTAGATTAACAATACTATACTTGGAAATTATTTATCTTTTGTTTAAGTAAAATTGGTTGAGCAACTGTGCCTGACTCTGTGACAGAAACTTGAAATATACAAATAAAACCTGTACCTGACTACTAGAAGCTTGCAGGGTAGATATACTCTGTGAAACTAACTGTAATTCAGTGTTTTTAGTCCCCCAAAAGAAAAGGGATCCTAAGTACTAAGGGAGAAAACTGTTCTCCTTTTTCATGGTCATTCCCCAGGGTCCCTGGCCCTATCGAGTGGCAGGTACTGGAGACCTGCATCCTATACATTAATCCTATCCGGCCATCAAGTCCATGAGCACCAAGCATGTATGTGGAGAGTCCTATGCCTACCAGAAAGCAGAATAGAAAATTAGGCTGATAGCCTCGAGCTCAGTTTGGAGCCTGGAAGCAGGCACCATTATTCATTCATTAATCAACAAATAAAAATGAGCTTTTATTAGATGCTCAATCATGAGCCTCCACTTACCTGCAGCCTTCCTTCTACTGCTCCCAATTCATTCTATACAAGTTATGCCAAGCTCTTAATTTTCACTTTAAGTACCAATAAGAATTTCCGTGAAAATAAAGTCTTGCTTTGAATCCCATCCCACTTGATTGCACTGGTTACAAATCTCACAACTCTTGTCAGCTCATCCCCTCAGGGAATTTGCCACTGTTACTTATGCTTCATCAAGTAGCTAAGATCCTTCTGATCTATTACTCTAGCCAGAATGAAGAGACTGCTAACCATGAAACAGGCAAATAGCTTTGCTTCAACCTAGAAATACTTTTAGACCTGCTCTACTCAGCAGACAGGAAATACTTGAGATGCATCTCTAGCTCTTGGTTAGCAAGAATTAGTCCCCTGGCCTGTGGCAGCATGTCTGTATTGTGTAATCCTGGCCCCCAGGTCACAGCTGACTGATTGAATTAGACTAATCATATTTTCTTCACTAGGAAATAGAAATTAGGAGAGACAGCTAGTCTCTGGGTGTAGAGCTTCTTACAAAAGTGATTCATTTTAGAGATGCTGAGGCAGTATGATATCTGGGGACTGAGGACCAAGATGATAGAAGGTAGAAGGTAAATTATAAGAAAGAGAGATATACAGGGTTTTGTTTGTTTGTTTGTTTGTTTTTGTGGGATCACCGAATTGTGCCATGGAGAAAAAGAAACAGAAAGGCCTGTAGGGAGGAAATAACAGAGAAGAATGACACCTGAGTTAAGAAACAAGAGTATCTAATGAGTTTCAAGATCCTTCATAAGGCCTGGTTACCCTTGCCATTTATAAGAAACTTCATTATCTTTTAATAAAGTTTTTTTTTTTTTTTTTAAACTTACTCTCAAATTAGTTAGATTTTTGTCACTTACAAAGAATTCTAATTAATATAACCCCTCTATATGATTTAGCCCCGCAAATTTGTTAGTGTATCTAGTTGTTCCAAGCTTCCCCCTCTCATGACCAACCTCTGAATTACTAGCATATCTAAACCTGGCTTATTCATTCATTCACTTACCTCTTAGAAACATTTACCATGTACTAAGTACTATGCTTGGGGAAGGCAATGGACCCCACCCCAGTACTTTTGCCTGGAAAATCCCATGGATGGAGGAGCCTGGTAGGCTCCAGTCCATGGGGTCGCTAAGAGTCGGACACGACTGAGGGACTTCACTTTCACTTTTCCCTTTCATGCACTGGAGAAGGAAATGGCAACCCACTCCAGTATTCTTGCCTGGAGAATCCCAGGGACAGGGGAGCCTGGTGAGCTTCCGTCTATGGGGTCACACAGAGTCGGACATGACTGAAGCAACTTAGCAGCAACAGCAACAGCAAGTACTATGCTAGATGATAAAGATAGATTAATAAAATAGAATTCCTGCCCTCATATCACTCATTGACCTGTAAGGGAGACAGACAGGAAGTAAGCAACTCTAATGCAGAATGATTGGGGTCAGAAGAGCAATCAAAGATACAGCTATAGGAACAGAAAAGGTTTAGGTGACATCCAAAGGTTTAGCTACTCAGGAAAAGATTCCCAGGGTAACTGACATTTATAAGATGAGTAGGTGACTGCTAGACAAAAAAAAAAAAAAGTAGAGGTAAGTATGATATTTCAAGGAAAGAAAATGGAAGGTACAAAACAAGAAAGTTGGAACTCTTCTAGTTTGTATATATGTAAGAGCACGTAGTTCTTTATGGTTGGAGCTTTGTGCATGAATAAAGGGAAAAGTGTAAGTGGTAGGAGGTGAAGTTACAAGTACAGACAACATCTAGGTCATAAAATGTCTTAAATATGAAGCTCCAGAATTTGAACTTTATCTTGAATGCTACACAGTCATTGAAGAATTATAAACTGAAAAGTTACAATATCAGATTGCTATTTTATAAGGATTATTGTGTCAACAATTTGGAGAATGGATACAAAGCTGAAGAGGGATACAGTAAGACACTGCTTTATATATATCATATTTTCACATTTACATCATGTTCTAATTCACACAACTATCTTGTAAGGTAGTTATTGTTACCCTCATTTTATAGATAAGGAAACTGAGGTTGTGACAAGTTTTATAATTTATCAAAGTCACACATCTATCAAAAGATGGAGGCAGGTTTTTAACTCAACTGTGTGTAATTCAAATGCCTGTGGTTTTCCTATGGTAGCACGCTACTGTTCATTATCTGTCTCAACCCACAAAAGGTTCTGATTTTTATAGGCATCAGAGGAAGTATAAGCATGATTTCACAATACCCTAGGAAAAAAAAAAAAAAAAAAAAACTTACACACATACTCCCATGTTTCAACTGAACGCTATAAGTAAAAATGTACATACACTCTATTTCAACGTTAGTAATCCCACTAGGACTTCAAAGGAAATCAAAGACAGCCTCTCTAGAGTGGAGTATGGCCCTTTGTTATTTTCCCATCATTACAGGAAAACTGACATACTCCTATCAGTTTGATCTCAGAGGAGAAAAATCCTTTTCCCTCATCTTTATCTTTCCCCTTAGCCAATGGAACCCTGTCTGGAAGGATAGTAGACTGTAAGTTCCACAAAGGCAGGCAGGATCATGTCTGCCTTGTTCAATACTAAATGTTCAGTTCCTAAAGTAATGTTTGGCACATAAAACATGCTGAGAAAGTAAAGTTCATTATGTTATGCTACATCATAGCCTGGCTTACTCTTGCTATTAGAAAGCCCTAAATCACATGAATGAGATTCAAATTCAAGTCTTCATGATATCAAAGCTTATATTTTTCCACTAAGTAAAAAATTAGCACAATTTGAATATCGTATTACTTAGAAGTATTTACTCACCCCTTTTCCTAATTTGTTCTACGTTCACCATTTCAAGTAAGTACAATAGGTGCATGCTTCCTCAAATTAGAGATGAATTGCATACCACTCTAATTGAGAACTATATCCTTGTGATACACCAAAAGAAAAATTACTGGACTACTTGACCATGTTTCTTCACCTACAATTCAATTTAGTTTAATATACTTTTACGAAGGAAGGTGAATTGAAGTTATTATTTGCTGAGCACCCACCCTATGCCAGACATTATCGGGAAGTTTGAAGATTATCTTACTTAACCTTCACTGTTCCCAAGGTTACATGTCTACCAAGGCATGCCACAGACATTCAAAGTTCTATGGATTTTGAATCCTGTGCTTATTTCACTGTTCCCTTTCTATACTGCATGGGTATAGTCTCCAGCCACTGAGTAGAACAATTACTAGACCCATGTTTCTTCTTTATATTGTTAGGAGTTCCAGGAAAATCCACTGCAGATTTTCTACCTTCTTGACGCAGTTCTCATATTTGCTAAAGAATGTCCCTATTATAAAAGTTCTGCTAGTGTTCCAACTCTAACATCCCAAACTAGTCTATGTGGAGTTCTTAGAAGTTACTCTGGACTCATGAACTAACTTCATCTCAAGTCAGTGGCTTCTGAGAGTCCCGGTTCTACTCAGTGCTTCACCCTTCTCCTTCACACACAGACACTTTCAGCCAGGTAACGCAAGTTCCTACTATTCTTCAATCTGGGTCCTAGGTTCCCGTTACCCCTTTGAACTTAACATGCACCTTTAAATTTGTGTTCCAGGGCCTGGCCACTTTGAAAAGCAAGCCAGAAACATGAATATATTTAATCTTGGTGATTATCTAAACCTTTCATTCCCACTCCCATGATGGTCCTTTCCCAGTGGCTGTCAGTCTCTCTGTACTTGGTCTTGTCCCCAGTTCCATGTTCCTTTCTCAGCAGCCCAGTCTTAGAGGAGCTTCAAATACCACCTTAAGGGTTGGATTAAAAAAAGAAAGTGAAGTTTCTCAGTCGTGTCCAACTCCTTTGTGACCCCATGGACTGTAGCCAACCAGGCTCCTCCGTCCATGGGATTTTCCAGGCAAGGGTACTGGAGTGGGTTGCCATTTCCTTCTCCAAGGGCTGGATTAGATGACTACTAAGATTTCTTTCTATACAGAGATTTTAAGATTCTAGATTATAAAGCCAAGATTTTCATAGTGTTGAGGTCTCCAGTTTACTGTCCTGCCAGCTTTGTTCTAATCCCTTCAACTCCTGAGGATTATCACTGTCCTAAACATCAGATTCCAATGTGCCTCACACATTGTCCAGATTTCTCTAGGATCTTATATGATTCTTGAGTCCATGCTTCCTGCTTCAGCATCCATGCGTTCCCTCGGATGCTTGTCCAATAGGTTTCTGATTCTGCTTTATTTTTTAAAAAATTAATTTATTGTTTATCGAAGGATAATTGCTTTACAGAATTTTGCTGTTTTCTGTCAAACCGCAACATGAATCAGCCATAGGTATACCTATATCCCCTTCCTTTTGAAACTCTCTCCCATCTCCCTCCCCATCCTATCCTTCTAGGTTGATACAGAGCCCCCTTTTGCATTTCCTTAACCATAGAGCAAACTCCTCTTGGCTATCTACTTTACATACGGTAATGTAAGTTTCCACATTACTCTTTCCATACATCTCACCCTCTCCTCCCCTCTCCCATGTCCATAAGTCTATTCTCTGTCTGTTTCTCCATTGTTTGACTCTGCTTTACTTTTGATTTTAACGTATTTCTAAATTCCTGGCCTTTGGCATGTTTTTTGACAATTGTTTAGCCTCAGAACTAGCCCTGAACAGCATGGATCACACTGCATGCTAGTCACAGATCTGGGAATGAGTTGAAGCATAGGATCTACACATCTTGGGATTTCACCAAAGGGTAGAACCTAGAGTGTCTAAAGAAGGGTCATATTTCTAAAATGCTCCACCAACTTCCTAAGTATAATCACATAAGAACTAAATGTTTCTTGAGCATCAACTAAAAGGCATTTTTATTGCTTTATATTTATTAAATCATTAAATTCTCACAACAGCTTTATGAGGTAGGCATCATCAATTTTTTATATATTAAAAAAAAAAAAGAACCCAGAGGAGAGAGATCATCTCTGGCATAGTATGGAGATCAAAATGCCATAACATGGCTAAGATAATGATGTTCTTAATATAGAATTCAATATGTGTTTAAAATTTGATTTGAAAAGTAACTTGCAAAAACAAAAACAAAGCAGATTTACATCAACCGCTTTTTAGAGGTAAAATAGTGTAACATCTGTAGCCCCAACAATGCTCTCCCCCAGGCATGCCAGTTCACCAGTTATGATCAATGGAGCCAGAAGCCTTTGCTCTTACCTATTCCACATATGCTCTTCTAAAAGCCAAGTAGTCTACTAAGAAAGATGACTTTCCAAAGAGAGAATAAATCTTTAGTTACGTGTTTGCAAGTAGTGCATGAGCCAAACGAATGACATTCCTAGACAGAATAGGTCTTTCTATTCCTTGGTCAAGAGAATGCATGCTTATACTTTATCAAAAAGGATGACCCTCCAAGACAGAAGAGGACTAGTCTTGAGTCATGCATATATGAGAATCCCTGTTTGCAGAAGAAGATCTTTCTAGACAGATAATTTTGCAAGGGTTTATAAAGTTGAACTCCCCCTGCAAGAATCTTCACCTAAACAAGTAAGATCTAACCTACTTTGTGGCAATGTCACATTTCAGTCAGTCTTTTAGGACCCAGAACCAGCAGATCACATCATGAAGCTGACAGTACTGCTAATGGGGGAAAACAAAATTAAATGGAGAATCAGAAAAAATATTTACAAATAAGACAATGATAATACTATGTGTGCTGTGCTGTGCTAAGTTGCTTCAGTTGTGTCTGACTCTTTGTGACCCTATGAACCCCGACCAGGCTCCTCTGTCCCTGGGATTCTCCAGTCAAGAATACTGGAGTGAGCTGCCGTGCGGTTCTCCAGAGGAGCTTCCCAACCTAGGGACTGAACCCGCATCTCTTATGTCTCCTGCATTAGCAGGCAAGTTCTTTACCATCAGCACCACCTGGGAAGCCCACTACATATTTAAATATTACTAAAACTGAAGTAGGTCAAGTTGCCCTTTCTAGATGCAGGAAGACTTAAGATACAGTTATAATTCCTAAGTGTAAGGGATCAATAGTTCAAGTGGGATAATGAAAAACAGTCATATCCTCTGTACTTGCAAAATCCTGTGGCCTAAGGTCCTAGGATACCCAATACAATATCTTGATTGAATTGCTATTGGTTTTATTCTCTGGTACTCATTGAGGTGGCTACTAAATAAGAAATAAGGAAATTGGGAAAGACAAGACACCATGTGATGCCTTCCCTTTATAGATAGTGACATGACACATAAAATGTCAGGACATAAAGCAGTACATTATATGTATCAAAAAAACTTAGTTCAGTGATACTAAGCAGAAAGTCTACAAACTGTTAAATAGGTAAAATAGGGAAAAGGAGTCCAAAATGGCGGTAGCTAAAAGACAGAAAAGGGAAAAGCCTGTGAAAATAGAACAAAAGAAGGTCTGAGGACCAGAGTGAGGACCTCAGGTAAAACAAACAACACTCCTGGCTGGCCCAATTTACATAGGACAGGCCCAGGCAGAGAACTCTGTCTCTCTCCTGCATGCTGGGGCGCTCTTCTCGTCGCGTCTTTGGATTGATGTGCCCTCAAGCCTCGAAGATGGATTTTCCTGCTATCTTCTAAATAAAATGGAGCTGTAACACTGAGCTACAACACTGGTTTGTCTAAGAGCTATAACATGGTCCATTCAAGACCTGAGAGCTATAAAACAGTCTATACAAGACCTGAGAGCTGTGACACGCTGAGGGGGCTTTAATGTCTGTCACTCCAAATCTTTGTTGTGATGAGACAAAGAACCGAGAAACATACACTCACATGACAAAACCAATCCAAATGTACAAAAAACCTTAATACATAAAAAACAGAGCATTTGAACCAGTTGATAAAAAATGATTTAATAATGGCTAAGAACATGTCCAGTGGTCATGTATGGATGTGAGAGTTGGACTGTGAAGAAAGCTGAGTGCCAAAGAATTGATGCTTTTGAACTGTGGTGTTGGAGAAGACTCTTGAGAGTCCCTTGGACTGCAAGGAGATCCAACCAGTCCATCCTAAAGGAAATCAGTCCTGAGTGTTCAATGGAAGGACTGATGCTGAGGCTGAAACTCCAATATTTTGGCCACCTGATGTGAAGAGTTGACTCACTGGCAAAGACCCTGATGCTGGGAAGGATTGGGGACAGGAGGAGAAGGGGACAACAGAGGATGAGATGGCTGGATCTCATCATCAACTCAATGGACATGAGTTTGGGAAAACTCTGGGAGTTGGTGATGGATAGGGAGGCCTGGCTTGCTGTGATTCATGGAGTCGCAAAGAATTGGACACGACTGAGCAATTGAACTGAACTGAACTGAAGAATATATAGGGCTTCCCTGGTGGCTCAGTGATAAAGAATCCGCCTGCCAATGCAGAAGACATGGGTTTGATCCCTGGGTCAGGAAGATCCCATGGAGAAGGATATGGCAATCCACTCCAGTATTCTTGCCTGGAAAATCCAAAGGACAGAGCCACTGTAGCCCTGGCAGGCTACAGTCTACGGGTTGCAAAGAGTCAGACACAACAGAGACTAACAACAGCAAAGAACATATGGCTAATCACTTGGGAAAAAATATAAGTTAGAACTCTACCACATTCTTTGTGTATTAATATAAATTACAGCTATATTGAAAAATGAAATGTTAAAACAAACTCACAAAAGTACTAGAAATAAATCTAGTGGCCTAGACATATAAGTATGTGGAAAAAAAATTCTAAATTATAACACCAAATCAGACAACTTAAAAGATGGACTGATTTTACTACAAAATAATTTAAACATCATCAGAAAAGAGAACAATATCTAACAGAAAAATCAAGCAAAGAAAGAAAAATATAAAATTATATAAAGTGATCTTATGGCATTAATGTGTTACATTTTTGTCTGTCATTGAATTTTTGAATATAAATTTCCTTTCACTGACTCTTCTATCAACTTTTCATCCATTTCATTGCAATAATGTTTCAGAAGAGTACACTTTAGTGAGTAATTGTTAAATTCTTTTTTGTGGTAATAATCAAATTTTCATTAATTACAACCTGTAAAATATTTAACTTTCCTCATATCATTGTTCTCAGGGAAGGCAATGGCACCCCACCCCAGTACTTTTGCCTGGACAATCCCATGGACAGAAGATCCTGGTAGGCTCCAGTCCATGGAGTCGGTAAGAGTTGGACACGACTGAGCGTGTGCTTTCACTTTCACTTTTCACTTTCATGCATTGGAGAAGGAAATGGCAACCCACTCCATTGTTCTTGCCTAGAGAATCCCAGGGACAGGGGAGCCTGGTGAGCTTCCGTCTATGGGGTCGCACAGAGTCAGACATGACTGAAGCGACTTAGCAGCAGCAGCAGCATATCATTGTTCTATATTTAAGAATATTTCTAGTGCTTGAGTTCCTTAAGCTACGTATAGCACATTCTCTAAAAAGAATACCACCAGAAAATAATAAAGCAAAAGAACAATGAATACTAAAGCAAAAGAACGATGAATACTTAAGCAAAATGAAGAGTGCTTGGTAGTGATCATGTCTCATTAAGAAACTGTTCAAATTATTTGGAGCCTATATTGCACATTACCAGGAATTCCATGCTGTTGAGATAGTAGACATACCATAGAATCAGAGAGCTCAAGTTTTATCTGTGTATGTTTTATTGTTTTTATTTTTCAGGATCAAAAATAGCTATTTTTATATTTGTTTTATTTTTATTTATGTATCATGAAAAAAAAGGAGTAATATTAGCTTTTACTAAGCACTACATATAATGATTGGAAAATTTTTTTTTTCCCCTCAGAAAGAAAAAAATGGAGTCAAACTGGTAAATGAGTGAAAATCATGAATGGATAACTGACCAGAAGAATGTAAACGTAAGATACAAGAATATTCAAACTTACTAGTAACTAAAGAAGTGCAAAATTTAACAAAAACATAAAATTATTTTTTCACCTAACAAATCAGTAAAGAAGCAAGATAGCAATTATCAATTTTGCTGAGAATTTAGAAAAAATTAATTTTCATTCAGTGCATGTAAGTAGAAATTGATAGAAACATTTTTAGAGGACAGTTTGATACATATTTTTAAAAGTCTTTAGAAGTACAAATTATTTGACCATCAGTTGTTATTTTAGGATTTTATTTTAGAAAAGTAGGATTCTTACAGGGGGGGAAGTGTTAGGAAGTAGGATTTATTTTTGTAAAAAATTGAGTGGAAATTTTATATTGTTTTGAATTTGATTTTGTTTGAACTTTGTTATGAGCTATGAGCCCAGATGGAAGAAAACCTAATAGAAAGTAAAAGCAAGCCATGTAGCTAAAAAAATTGCATGCTTGCTCAATCAGTCATGCAGTCATGTCCAACTCTTTACAACCCCATGGACTGTAAACCACAAAGCTCCTCTGTCCATGGAATTTTCCAGGCAAGAATACTGGAGTGAGTTGCCATTTCCTACTCTAGGGGATCTTCCCAACCCACGGATCGAACCCAGGTCTCCTGCATTGCAGGCAGATGCTTTACCACTCTGCCACCTAGGAAGTCCAGTGAGAAAAATTAGATTAGCTTTAAATATTACCCCCAAAATGCTTTTCAAACAACTTGTATACAATTAAACCCGTTCCAAACTTGATGTCAGATTCAGTTCAGTTCAGTTCAGTTGCTCAGTCGTGTCCAACTCTTAGCAACCAAATGAATCACAGCATGCCAGGCCTCCCTGTCCATCACCAACTCCTGTTCACCCAAACTCATGTGCATCGAGTCGGTGATGCCACCTAGCCATCTCATTCTCTATCGTCCCCTTCTCCTCTGCTCCCAATCCCTCAGCATCAGGGTCTTTTCCAATGAGTCATCTCTTCATATCAGGTGGCCAAAGGATTGGAGTTTCAGCCTCAGCATCAGTCCTTCCAATGAACACTCAGGACTGGTCTCCTTTAGGATGGACTGGTTGGATCTCCTTGCAGTCCAAGGGACTCTCAAGAGTCTTCTCCAACACCACAGTTCAAAAGCATAGGTTCTTCAGTGCTCAGCTTTCTTCACAGTCCAACATTCACATCCATACCTACTGGAAAAACCATAGCCTTGACTGTATGGACCTTTGTTGGCAAAGTAATGTCTCTGCTTTTCAATATGCTATCTAGGTTGGTCATAACTTTCCTTCCAAGGAGTAAGTGTCTTAATTTCATGGCTGCAATCACCATTTGCAGTGATTCTGGAGCCCCCAAAAATAAAATCTGACACTGTTTCCATTGTTCCCCCATCTATTTCCCATGAAGTGATGGGACCGGATGCCTTGATCTTCATTTTCTGAATGTTGAGCTTTAAGCCAACTTTTTCACTCTCCTCTTTCACTTCATCAACAGGCTTTTTAGTTCCTCTTCACTTTCTGCCATAAGGGTGGTGTCATCTGCATATCTAAGGTTATTGATATTTCTCCCAGCAATCTTGATTTCAGCTTGTGCTTCTTCCAGCCCAGCATTTTCATGATGTACTCTGCAGAGAAGTTAAATAAGCAGGGTGACAATATACAGCCTTGACATACTCCTTTTCCTATTTGGAACCAGTCTGTTGTTCCATGTCCAGTTCTAACTATTGCTTCCTGACCTGCATATAGGTTTCTCAAGAGGCAGGTCAGGTGGTCTGGTATTCCCATCTCCTTCAGAATTTTCCACAGTTTATTGTGATCCACACAGTCAAAGGCTTTGGCATAGTCAAGAAAGCAGAAATAGATGTTTTTCTGGAACTCTCTTGCTTTTTTGATGATCCAATGGATGTTGGTAATATGATCTCTGGTTCCTCTGCCTTTTCTAAAACCAGCTTGAACATCTGGAAGTTCATGGTTCACGTATTGCTGAAGCCTGGCTTGGAGAATTTTGAGCATTACTTTACTAGTGTGTGAGATGAGCAATTGTGCAGTAGTTTGAGCATTCTTTGGCATTGTCTTTCTTTGGGATTGGAATGAAAACTGACCTTTTCCAGTCCTCTGGCCACTGCTGAGTTTTCCAAATTTGATGGCATATTGAGTGCAGCACTTTTAAAGCATCATCTTTCAGGATCTGAAATAGCTCAACTGGAATTCCATCACCTCCATTATCTTTGTTCATAGTGATGCTTTCTAAGGCCCACTTGACTTTACATTCCAGGATGTCTAGCTCTAGGTGAGTGATCACAGCATCGTGATTATCTGGGTCATGAAGATCTTTTTTGTACAGTTCTGTGTATTCTTGCCTTCCCAGTTTAATCTCCCTTTACTTTCATCATAAACTATGTGTACGTTACAATGAACTAATTTTTAAATGTATGTTATCGTTTCATTCTTTTTTGTCTGTGCAACTTACTCCCTCTGTTTGGATCGTCTTTTTCTTACCTTTTGTAAAGGTGGAATTTTACTTATTCTTTAAGGCCCAGCTCAAATGTCAGCTTCTCTGTGAGGTACTGCCATGATATCTCCAGACAAGAATAACTTCTGTTCCTGTGTTTCTTAGAATCTGTCCATTCAACTATTTCAGCCTTTGGCATTTTGTTATGATTACTGTGGATATGTTGATATCATCACTAGACCAGTACCATATAAACAGCCAGGATTATCATCATATGTTCATTAGAGATGATCATTTGCTCATTTCTAAATCTTGGAACATAGCACAAGTCTTACCACATATGAGATGCTCAATAAATGTTTGATAAATGCATAATCCAAAGTTAGGAAGAGGCTTGATACTATATACTAATTAAAAGAAACTGGATTAAAGAAATGGCAGCCCACTCCAGTATTCTTGCCTGGAGAATCTCATGGACAGAGGAGCCTGGAAGGCTACAGTCCATAGGGTTACAAAAAGTCAAACACAATTGAAATGACTTAGCATGTATGCAGAGATTAAAGAAAAAAGTGTATTTAAAAATAAAAATATAAAGTAATTAAAAATTTATCTTTCATTTACTGAAACAATAAATGGAAATTAAACATATATTTTAATTAAACAACCTTTTTAATTGAACAACTTAATTGTAATATCTTGTTTTCTTTAATTTTCCACTAACTCCTATGTACCCAGAGTGGGCAATATTATTTAATGCACAGTGATATTTACCTATCATTTTAATCATTCAACCAAATTTCTTTTAATTAACAAATGTCTTTTTAAGTTCCTAGTCTTGTGTGTAACATTAAGATAAATCCAATCTTCATAATTCAGTTAAGTCCTTAGCATAATTAAAAAGTTGTCTTCATTTTTCTTACTAGATTAATGCTACTAAAGGTCCAAGTTTATGATATACTACTGTACCAAAATATAAAAGGAATATTACTTAGGAAAACCACCAGTAAATGGTTCCACATGTCTAAAGTTTGGCTTTTGCTTTTTAGTAAAATGGAAATGACAACTTATATTATTACATAATACAGTTTACATGGAATCTGCATGTGGTGACTATGTAAAGTTACTAATGTTGTGCTTGGATCACAATAGAACCCTGATAGTATAGAGCTACTAATAATTATGAAATCAAACTCAGCAATTCTAGGAACTAGAACTTTCCAAACTCAATGCTGTAATTGAGTTGACATTCATAAGTGCCAGGTAATCACCTAATCTGCATATGGCTAAGATCTCCTACTAAGGGTCACTAGCTGACAGTAGCAACAAGAGAAGGTGGTAAACTTGCATGGCTCATTTTGCACCAAAATCTAACCACAGTGCTTCACATGTCTTATTCTATGCCTGTCCCGTGGCCACCACTGTTCCTCTCTGTCTAGACCTCTAATCCACAATTGGATGCTCCATTTCTCAAGTCACCTCTGAACTATTCTCTACCAGTAAACTTTCCACAACTAATACACCTCTCTTGCCACTTTTCTGAATGCCAGAAAAAGCATTAGCCTTGAAAAAGATTTAAAAATTCATCCAAATTGGAAAGGATGAAGCAAAACTGTACTACCTACAGATGACATGACACTACATATAGGAAATCCTAAAGATTCTACAAAATAAAAAAAAAAAAACTATTAAAGAAAATAAATGAATTCATTAAAGATACAAAAAAATCAACATAAAATTACTTGTGTTTCTATACACTAATAACAAACTCACAGGAAAAATTAATAAAACAATCCTATTTATAATTGCACTGAAAAGAATAAAACAGAAAACCGAGTGGCGGGGAGGCGATAAGTCGCAGAAGCCGTGCTTGCTAAACACCTCATTTCCTGCGCTGCTGGAATCTGCAAAGGGCACAAAATGCAGGCTCAACCAAGCCTGGGCCTCTGAGGACTACCCGAGTGCCTGAACTTGAGCAGCTTAGACCTGGGAGGGGCAAGCAGCCCAGGGCCAGCCGCGGATGGTTCTGGCGGAGAAACACAGAGTCTGAGGAGAGTGCACAGGGAGGCCACACGCCGTGAGCAGGGGCAGGCCCAGTGTGGCTGAGCCACTGCGAGCACACGCCAGTGTTATTTATTTGCAGTGTCCCTCCCTCCCCACAGCGCGACTGAACAAGTGAGCCTAAAAAAAAAAAAAAAGTATGTCCACCACGGCCCTCTTTGTATCAGGGTGGAAATCAGACACTGAAGAAACCAGCAAACAGAAGAAGCTATAACAGAGGGAACCACTGTGGAAGTGACAGGCAATAAACTAAAACCCCATGGTTAGTACATAGAAAGTACTAACTACATAGAAAGGGGCCTATAGATCTTGAGAAATTTAAGCTGGAACAAGGAACTAGCTGAAAATGAACTGAACCCACAATACCCACAACAATACTAGAGAAAGTCCTATATATATTTTTACTATTTTTACCATCATTTTTTCTTTCTTTTTTTTTTTATCCTCTAGTACTCCTTTAATTTTCACTTTTATAACCTACTATTACTTTGTAAAAAAATATAAATAAATAAATAAATAAATATATAAATATATAAATAAAAGACCCTTTTTTAAAAAAAAATCAAACTTCATATATATTTTTTTTTATAACTTTTGTGACCCCTTTTTCTTTCTTCTTTTTCTTTTCTTTAACATTGTATTTTTGAAACTCCAAACTCTGCACTAGATTTTTAAATTTAGCTTATTGGCAATTGTTATCAATTTTGTATCTATATTTTCTTTATAACTTTTGTGACTCTTTTTTTTTTCTTTTTCTCTCTTTCTTTTTCTTCTTCTTTTCTTTAACATTGTATTTTTGAAACTCCAAACTCTACTCTAGATTTTTAATTTTTTGCTTTTAGGTATCTGTTACCAATTCTGTACCTTTAAGAACCTAATCTTCACTACCCACTTTTTACTAGGGAGCAAGATTACTGGCTTGACTGTTCTCTCCACTTCCGGACTCTCCTTTTTCTCCACCAGTTCGCCTGTGTCTCCCCTCCCTAACCCCTCTCTACTCTATCCAACTCTGTGAATTTCTGTGTGTTCCAAATAAAGGAAAACACTTAGGGAACTGATTACTGACTGGATCTGTCTCTCTCCTTTTCATTCCCTCCTTTTATCCTCCTGACCACCTCTGTCTCCTTCCTCCCTCTTCTCTTCTCTGTATAACTCCGTGAACATCTCTGAGCGGTCCAGTTGTGGAGTGCAGTATAGAAGGAGAAGTTTTGAGACTACTGTAAAAATAAGACCGATAACTGGAAGCAGAAGGCTTAAGTCCAAACCCTGACTCCAGGGAACATTAATTGACAGGAGCTCATCAAATGCCTCCATACCTACACTGAAACCAAGCACCACACAAGGGCCAACAAGTTCCATGGCAAGACATATCAAGCAAATTCTCCAGCAACACAGGAACACAGCCCTGAGCTCCAATATACAGGCTACCCAAAGTCACCCCAAAATCATAGACATCTCATAACTCATTACTAGACACTCCATTGCACTCCAGAGAGAAGAAATCCAGCTCCATCCACCAGAACACCGACACAAGCTTGCCTAACCAAGAAACCTTGACAAGCCACCTGTAAAAAACCCACACACAGTGAGGAAACGCCACAATAAAGAGAACTCCAAAAACTGCCAGAATACAGTAAGGACACCCCAAACTCAGCAATTTAAACAAGATGAAGAGACAGAAGAATTCCCAGCAGGTAAAGGAACAGGATAAATGCCCACCAAACCAAACAAAAGAGGAAGAAATAGCGAATCTACCTGATAAAGAATTCCGAATAATGATAGTGAAATTAATCCAAAATCTGGAAATCAAAATGGAATCACAGATAAATAGCCTGGAGAAAAGCATTGAGAAGATGCAAGAAAGGTTTAACAAGGACCTAGAAGAAATAAAAGAGAGTCAATATATAATGAATAATGCAATAAATGAGATCCAAAACACTCTGGAGGCAACAAATAGTAGAATAACAGAGGCAGAAGATAGAATTAGTGAATTAGAAGATAGAATGGTAGAAATAAATGAATCAGAGGAGAAAAAAGAAAAACAAATTAAAAGAAATGAGGACAATCTCAGAGACCTCCAGGACAATATTAAACGTTACAACATTCGAATCATAGGAGTCCCAGAAGAAGAAGACAAAAAGAAAGACCATGAGAAAATACTAGAGGAGATAATAGTTGAAAACTTTCCTAAAATGGGGAAGGAAATAATCACTCAAGTCCAAGAAACCCAGAGAGTCCCAAACAGGATAAACCCAAGGCGAAACACCCCAAGACACATATTAATCAAATTAACAAAGATCAAACACAAAGAACAAATATTAAAAGCAGCAAGGGAAAAACAACAAATAACACACAAGGGAATTCCCATAAGGATAACAGCTGATCTTTCAATAGAAACCCTCCAAGCCAGGAGGGAATGGCAAGACATACTTAAAGTGATGAAAGAAAATAACCTACAGGCCAGATTATTGTACCCAGCAAGGATCTCATTCAAATATGAAGGAGAAATCAAAAGCTTTACAGACAAGCAAAAGGTGAGAAAATTTAGCACCACCAAACCAGCTCTCCAACAAATACTAAAGGATATTCTCTAGACAGGAAACACAAAAAGGGTATATAAATTCGAACCCAAATCATAAAGTAAATGGCAACAGGATCATGCTTATCAATAATTACCTTAAATGTAAATGGGTTGAATGCCCCAACCAAAAGACAGAGACTGGCCGAATGGATACAAAAACAAGACCCCTACATGTGTTGTCTACAAGAGACCCACCTCAAAACAGGGGACATATACAGACTGAAAGTGAAGGGCTGGAAAAAGATTTTCCATGCAAATAGGGACCAAAAGAAAGCAGGAGTAGCAATACTCATATCAGATAAAATAGACTTTAAAACAAAGGCTGTGAAAAGAGACAAAAAAGGTCACTACATAATGATCAAAGGATCAATCCAAGAAGAAGATATAACAATTATAAATATATATGCACCCAACATAGGAGCACCGCAATATGTAAGACAAATACTAACAAGTATGAAAGGAGAAATCAACAATAACACAATAATAGTGGGAGACTTTAATATCCCACTCACACCAATGGATAGATCAACTAAACAGAAAATTAACAAGGAAACACAAACTTTAAACGATACAATAGACCAGTTAGACCTAATTGATATCTATAGGACATTTCATCCCCAAACAATGAATTTCACCTTTTTCTCAAGCGCACACAGAACCTTCTCCAGGACAGATCACATCCTGGGACATAAATCTAGCCTTGGTAAGTTCAGAAAAATTGAAATCATTCCAAGCATCTTTTCTGACCACATTGCAGTAAGATTAGATCTCAATAACAGGAGAAAAACTATTAAAAATTCCAACATATGGAGGCTGAACAACACGCTGCTGAATAACCAACAAATCACAGAAGAAATCAAAAAAGAAATCAAAATCTGCATAGAAACGAATGAAAATGAAAACACAACAATCCAAAACCTGTGGGACACCGTAAAAGCAGTGCTAAGGGGAAAGTTCATAGCAATACAGGCATACCTCAAGAAACAAGAAAAAAGTCAAATAAATAACCTAACTCTACACCTAAAGCAACTAGAAAAGGAAGAAATGAAGAACCCCAAAGTTAGTAGAAGGAAAGAAATCTTAAAAATTAGGGCAGAAATAAATGCAAAAGAAACAAAAGAGACCATAGCAAAAATCAACAAAGCCAAAAGCTGGTTCTTTGAAAGGGTAAATAAAATTGACAAACCATTAGCCAGACTCATCAAGAAACAAAGGGAGAAAAATCAAATCAATAAAATTAGAAATGAAAATGGAGAGATCACAACAGACAACACAGAAATACAAAGGATCATAAGAGACTACTATCAGCAATTATATGGCAATACAATGGACAACGTGAAAGAAATGGACAAATTCTTAGGAAAGAACAACTTTCCAAAACTGAATCAGGAAGAAATAGAAAATCTTAACAGACCCATCACAAGCACGGAAATTGAAACTGTAATCAGAAATCTTCCAGCAAACAAAAGCCCAGGTCCAGATGGCTTCACAGCTGAATTCTACCAAAAATTGAGAGAGGAGCTAACACCTACCCTACTCAAACTATTC
This sequence comes from Tragelaphus eurycerus, assembly GCA_935064755.1. Lineage (NCBI taxonomy): Eukaryota > Metazoa > Chordata > Mammalia > Artiodactyla > Bovidae > Tragelaphus > Tragelaphus eurycerus. The sequence continues at coordinate 23,851,477 of CAKXYN010000032.1, forward strand.
CAGAAAATTGCAGAGGAAGGCAAACTTCCAAACTCATTCTATGAGTCCACCATCACCCTAATACCAAAATCTGACAAAGATGCCACAAAAAAAGAAAACCACAGGCCGATATCATTGATGAACATAGATGCAAAAATCCTTAACAAAATTCTAGCAATCAGAATCCAACAACACATTAAAAAGATCATACACCATGACCAAGTGGGCTTTATCCCAGGAATGCAAGGATTCTTCAATATCCGCAAATCAATCAATATAATACACCACATTAACAAATTGAAAAATAAAAACCACATGATTATCTCAATAGATGCAGAGAAAGCCTTTGACAAAGTTCAACATCCATTTATGATAAAAACTCTCCAGAAAGCAGGAATAGAAGGAACATACCTCAACATAATAAAAGCTATATATGACAAACCCACAGCAAACATTATCCTCAATGGTGAAAAACTGAAAGCATTTCCTCTAAAGTCAGGAACAAGACAAGGATGCCCACTTTCACCATTACCATTCAACATAGTTTTGGAAGTTTTGGCCACAGCAATCAGAGCAGAAAAAGAAAGAAAAGGAATCCAAATTGGAAAAGAGGAAGTAAAACTCTCCCTGTTTGCAGATGATATGATCCTCTACGTAGAAAACCCTAAAGATTCCACCAGAAAATTACTAGAACTAATCAATGAATATAGTAAAGTTGCAGGATATAAAATCAACACACAGAAATCCCTTGCATTCCTGTACACTAATAAAGAGAAAATAGAGAAATTAAGGAAACAATTCCATTCACCATTGCAATGAAAAGAATAAAATACTTAGGAATATATCTTCCTAAAGAAACTAAAGACCTATATATAGAAAACTATAAAACACTGGTGAAAGAAATCAAAGAGGACACTAATAGATGGAGAAATATGCCATGTTCATGGATTGATAGAATCAATATAGTGAAAATGAGTATACTACCCAAAGCAATTTATAGATTCAATGCAATCCCCATCAAGCTACCAACGGTATTCTTCACAGAGCTAGAACAAATAATTTCTCAATTTGTATGGAAATACAAAAAACCTCGAATAGCCAAAGCTATCTTGAGAAAGAAGAATGGAACTGGAGGAATCAACCTGCCTGACTTCAGGCTCTACTACAAAGCCACAGTCATCAAGACAGTATGGTACTGGCACAAAGACAGAAATATAGATCAATGGAACAAAATAGAAAGCCCAGAGATAAATCCACGCACATATGGACACCTTATCTTTGACAAAGGAGGCAAGAATATACAATGGATTAAAGACAATTTCTTTAACAAGTGGTGCTGGGAAAACTGGTCAAACACTTGTAAAAGAATGAAACTAGAGCACTTTCTAACACCATACACAAAAATAAACTCAAAATGGATTAAAGATCTAAATGTAAGACCAGAAACCATAAAACTCCTAGAGGAAAACATAGGCAAAACACTCTCTGACATACATCACAGCAGGATCCTCTATGACCCACCTCCCAGAATATTGGAAATAAAATCAAAAATAAACAAATGGGACCTAATTACACTTAAAAGCTTCTGCACAACAAAGGAAACTATAAGCAAGGTGAAAAGACAGCCTTCAGAATGGGAGAAAATAATAGCAAATGAAGCAACAGACAAACAACTAATCTCAAAAATATACAAGCAACTCCTACAGCTCAATTCCAGAAAAATAAATGACTAAATCAAAAAATGGGCCAAAGAACTAAATAGACATTTCTCAAAAAAGACATACAGATGGCTAACAAACACATGAAAAGATGCTCAACATCACTCATTATCAGAGAAATGCAAATCAAAACCACTATGAGGTACCATTTCACGCCAGTCAGAATGGCTGTGATCCAAAAGTCCACAAGCAATAAATGCTGGAGAGGGTGTGGATAAAAGGGAACCCTCTTACACTGTTGGTGGGAATGCAAGCTAGTACAGCCACTTTGGAGAACAGTATGGAGATTCCTCAAAAAACTGGGAATAGAACTGTCTTACGATCCAGC